>PVIA01001130.1:0-311595 GCA_004024845.1 Tonatia bakeri
GTTCTTGCTCTATGAGCCCCTTCCCCCAACTCACACCTGTGGTGGGGGGAAGAGGTAAAAAAAAACATCTTAGAATCTCTGGACACCTTGAGTTCTGGGCCCCATTTCAAATGTCCATTTGGGGTCCCCCCGCTTGGCTGCACCCTGTAACACCACCTGTATCAGTTTCTAGTGTTACAGAATGATCAGATCTGCAGCCATTCAAGGCCCAGTGTTGCCTGGGTGGGAGCTGCAAGGATGGCCAAGTAAGCATTTAACAACTGTCCCTCATCTTGAGTGAGGGACTGGTATAGGACACAAGCTGAGAAGGAAAGCTGATGGCAACATTTGAATACAGGCAGGAAGAAATGGAGCAGCATGACATTGTGTTTCTAAGTTATTTAACATAAGACACAACTTCTGCTTGGGGCTCAGAGGTAGTAAACTGGCAGTTTTCCTGCCTTAAAAAAGCAAACAGAATCTTCTGCCCTGCTAAAAAAAAAAAGCCAACAAAAACCGAACAAACTGTGCAGTGACTGTGTTGGACAGCAGTCCCGGAGTGAAGGGGCTGGACATGGGGCTACCCAGGCCAGAGCAAAGAGACTGACTTAGCGCCCAGGCATCCTGCTGAAGACAGGGAAGGCCACACCATCACTGTGAGAAGTCTGCCCTAAACAGCAAAAGTGAGGCTCAGAGCGAGGGCGAGGGTGCAGCGCAAAGTTGGGCGGAAACCGTGACATCGCCAGTGTTGGCTCAGGCACGAGGGTCAGGTAATCTGCTTTCACTCCCACGAAAACAACGGTGCCGGTAAGTTTCGAACCTCAGGCCCCAAGTGAGGTGGGGTTTTTAAACAAAAGGACCAACACTTCAATATGTAGCTATTTTTAAATGGACATAATCAAATCAACAAGTAAACAATTTTATTTGGACATTTCCTTGAGAAATTTAAAGCCCAAATTGAAGTTTTTGTCTTGGCTCATCAGCACAGAGATCCCAAAGCAATGAGAAATCCGCCTGCCCCCCGACCCCCTTACACACTCTCAGAATCCATCCACACCGAGCTATTGTGTCACAGATGTGCCTAAGGTTCCTGCCACACTTCCTCAGGTTTGATTCATTTGCTAGAGAGGTTCACAAAACTCAGGAAAATATTTTATTAGATTATGCATAGGGCAAGGTATGTGGGCTGGGGTACGAGCTTTCACGGCCTCTCTGAGTGCTCCATGCTCCCAGTACCTCCCGAGGCCACCAGTCCAGGAGCTCTCTGACCCCTGTCCTTGTGGGTTTTTAATGGAGGTTCCATTACATAGGCTCGGCTGACTAAATCATGGGCTCTTGGTATTTAACGTCAACCTTCCTTTCCCTGAGGTTGGGGGGCTGGGACTGAAAGTTCCAACCCTCTGTCACCAGGCCACACTGTCTAGGCCCCAGCCACCCTTCCCCTCATTAGCATAAACCCAAGTTGTTGAAAGGGGCTGGATTTGGATAACAAAAGATTTTTTATTGCTCCTACCACTAAGGAAATGTCAGGGGTTTAGGAGGTTAGTGCCAGGAACCAGGAGGAGATGAAGATCTGATCTGTATTTCTTATTATAAATCACAATAATCGCATTTTCTGGTCAATCAGCAATCATCTTGCAAAGTCAAGCAGGGCGGCTGACACACGAGCCATACAGGACACACTGACAATCTGCATTTTAACAAAATACGCCAGGGGACTCCTATGCTCCCTAAAGTGTGAGAACCACGGGCTGAGATTAACTCACTGGTTGACTTCTTGCTCTTCCTTCAACAGGTGTTTAGTAACCGGAAATCTACTCCAGAATGTAACTGCGAGAGTGTTGTCATAGAGATAATCCTGACGCAAACATAAATTGTTGATTTCTTAACATAAGTATTCCTAGTCACAAATTACTTGCAACCCACCCCTTCAGTGATCAACAAATAGGAGGTTGTATATTCTTGAGGGTCAAGGTCAGACTCTGGGGCAGGGTCTTCTTACCAGCTGCATAGCTTTGGGCAAGCTCTTTGGGTCTTGGTTTCCTCACTTGGAAAACAGGTTTGATGATAAGGTTCCTGCTGTGTAGGTCCGCGGTGAGGACTGAATACATTCATGTGAGTAATGTGTTTAGAAGAGCTCCCTTGCACTTCCTCTCTGTGCCTAACCTGGACTCCATCATCATTCTAGACCCGTTCCCACCTGGTCCCCTGTCTTCCTGGCAGATACCTGCCCTCTTGCCTTTTCATGGGGGTGTGGGGTGGGGACACACTGAGTAGTGAATTTTGTCGTGAAGAAGTACATGAGATGAGGGAAATAACCTTCAGCCAGTCCCCTGTGAGCAGTGTCTCATCTCCGCTTTCTCCAGCGTGAAAGGTAGATCAGAGTTCCCAGAGATGCCCATGCCTTATCTCCAGAACTCAGGAATACATTGCCTTACGTGGCAAAGGGATTTTTCAGATGTGATTAAGAACCTTGAGGTGGGGAGAGTGTCTTGGACTATCCAGGTGGGCCTAGTGTAATCACAAGTCCTTACACGTGGAGGACCTTCCCCAGGTGAGGTGAGGTGGAGCTTCAGCACTGCAGGCTTTGAGGACGGAGGAAGGGGCTGTGAGGCGGAATGAACGCAGGCAGCCTACAGAAGCCGGGAAAGTCAAGGAAACCGCTCCTCCCCTGGAACCTCCAGAGGGAGCACGGCCCTGCCGACACCTCGATTTTAGACTGGTGAGAGTCACGTGGGAATCTGACTCGGCAGAACTGCAAGATAACAAATATGTATTGTTTAAATGAAGCCACTGACTGATTTGTCACAGTGGTAATCTTTAGAGACCTATGGTTTTTTTTTTTTCATTAGAATAACATATATCTGACTCTTCATGTTTATCTTTTGTACCCAGGAAATAATTTCTTCCTGCTTTAGTGACACACCCGTAGCCCTGCAAAATGAAGACATTGGAAGTGAGGGTTTACCTTGGCTATGAGAATTTGAAGGCCAGTATTTGATTTCAGTGGCTCATCCATCCTCCAGGGTTGTATATAAATCAGAATTTCTCCCAGTCTCCTGTGTGTCACACCCTGACTTCCTAGCATTTAATTTTATTTACCTCTCTTCCTTTAACCTTCAGAAGTTTGTATCTACAGAATTTTCACCAGGTGGTTTCTTAAAGACTTATTCTTATAAAACTCCCTGTTACTTTATATATTCTTCTGATAATGTGCCTGGAAATAGGGCCTGTTTAATTTGTCAATTACCTCATATGTCCCACCACTGTAAAACTCCATGAAATTACAGTGCAACTGAATGACCCTCAAAGAAATAATGCAAGGGGAGTATTTA
This sequence comes from Tonatia bakeri, assembly GCA_004024845.1. Lineage (NCBI taxonomy): Eukaryota > Metazoa > Chordata > Mammalia > Chiroptera > Phyllostomidae > Tonatia > Tonatia bakeri. Next base: position 3,315 of record PVIA01001130.1, read on the forward strand.
AAGACCCCAGCTAAGAGATTTGAGCATGTATTTTAAAAATATGACAGTACTTTAAACTTCGAGATATTTTTTAAAGCTGTGATTAAAAATAAATTTAAATTACAGAATAGTTAAAAGGTAGAACAGGGCCACTTATAAAATCTCATTGGACTCCAAAGCGCCTGTGGAGGTAAGTGTCTTCTGCTCACTTAGATATGGTTTATGGCACCTGTATTGTGCTCGAGGAACAATAACGAAGTTTACAGCTCTGTGAAAACATCCAAATTGATTTAAGCTTCTTTCATTGGAGCATAGCCACCATCAGCAAGTAAGAGCTTAATTTTCTAACTTATTTAAGCATTCACAAAGCTGTTGGCTGTCTTCTCCCAGAAACCTCCCAATAGTTTGCCTTGGTTGTAACATAAATTTCCTTGGGAAAGTTTGAAGCAACCGAAAATCATTTATCCTGGAGGTGAAGTGGCTGAGGGTCATTTTAGGTGAAAGGCAAAGTCCCCATGGGAGTGTTTAGTGTGATGTGGTCATCAGAAGTGTCGATGGGATCTTACAAGAAACTAGCTGCGTTCTCTACTGTGTTCCTTGGTGCTATTCTAAGCACATCTGGAAGATCAGTTTCAGGCCACCCTTGATGAGGGGCTGAGATGGGTCAAAATGAGCTCAGGGGACAGGACAGGAATGTCTCCATACCATCCGTGTAAGGAAGAGTCAGAGGCACTAAGACCGGGTGGAGAAGTAATATCTGGTGGAATATGATGGCTGGTTCAAACACCTGAAAGGATGGCATGTGGAGAAAGAGCTTGACTTAGTCCGTCTTTCTGTAAGGCAGAGAAGTAGGCCAGGGGACAGGAGTTACATTGAGGCTGATCCAAGTTCTTTACAAAGAAGAGATTTCCTGGGACCAGAATGCCCTGCATGTGACGATGATGGGAGTTCTGTCCCCAGAGCTGTGTAGCCAAGACACCTGTAGCGGTCAGGATATCAGTTGCCTTACCCCACATTGCACCCTTTCTGCCTGACGGAGTGAGCTAGGCATCAGCTGCTCCTGAGAAGGAGTTTGGGTGTCTGTTCCCAGAGCCTGATGCCTATAGGGTGCAGTTAGGTGGCTTGGGGCCAGAGATGGCCACCTTATGTCACCATGCCCTCCTCCTGCCCATGGCAGATATGGCCAATGATCATAGGACTCTCTTCTGTTGCATAAGTATAACCTCAGAACCCTTCCCAACACAACGCACTGCCAGTATTAGAGTGGTCACACAAATGAAATCTCATTGTCACCTCTGCTGTAGGACTGACTTGGGGTGTTATTTATTAGCCCCTCAGATCCCAGCAGCCCCCTGCCCTTCTTTGAGATGCTTGTGTTGGGATTTTGCAAGTTATGTTTGTTTTGCCAGCTGGGTCATTATTTGTCTAGATGGATGCTGTAAGTCTGGAGGAATAAGAAGGGACTTCATCTCTCCTTATTATTTTCTGTGGCTACCTGCTGTCTTTCCATAGGAGCAGCTGAATCCAGTTTGCAGTTTTTCCAGCACTCTCAGCAACAGCCTTGTGCTATCCTCTTCAGGGACAATAGAACCTTCCAGTCAGTAGGTCTTCTCAGAGGTTTGAGTTCCAACTACATGGGGCTTCTCAGTATTACTTATTCTGACCTTTATCCTTTTTCCCCCTTCCACAGGAGTAGTAGCTCTTCCTACAATTGCTACTTCTGTGATAGTTGTCTTACTTTAGTTACCTTCAGCCTTGTGGCTAATTAAAAATTCTTCAGTTTCCCTGATCAAGTAACGGGTATGGTTTTTGTCACATTTCTCATCAGCACTCTTGTTCATCTTCCTGACATTCTCTTCTTCCCTTCCCTCAACAGGGACCCAGTGACCCTGCTAATGTGGCGGGACGTGTGGGCTGATAATGAGGTTCAGTGCGGGTGACCACAGGTGGTTGTATACATTGTGCACTAAAAAGCTCTAGGGGGCAGCATTCACATTGGAATCAACATCAATCTATATATGTTTAAGACAATTTCCCAGCAGCTGAGGAAGAGAAGGCATTTTAAAATTTACACTAAAACTAGTGATGCTCCAGCCTGTAACTAATTAAGGGTAACTGTGTTTGATTTGATTACAGGCACAGCTGTAAGGAACTTTTACATCATCCAGTCCAATTCTCTTATTTTAAGTTGAGGGAAAACTTAAGTCTCAGAAACGATGGAGGAGCTGGGATTGGGCCTCTCTGTGACTTGGGGTTGGAACTGGACCACAGCACCTGAGAGCCAGTTAGCCAAACCAGGATTAACAGAACAGAGATTCGTTCTCTAGGCGGAGGCCAGTCCTGAGGCCCCACAAAGCACTGTGGCCCTACAGTCCCGAGGCCTCTCTGGCTCCTTTGCCTGGGAGGTTACTAATGAATCTAGATCACTGGTAGGAGACAGAGAGAGACAGAGGTTCTGGAAAGAAGGCTCCAGAAGATATTGTGGGTGAGGCTGATAGAATGGAATTTAAGAACATGTACACCATTAAAATAGCCTTTTAAGAATGTTAGAAGCATAACAAAAGTAATGGAGGGAGATTGGCTCCTATAGGCCATATAACAGACTGTGTGTTCATGATTTGATGAGTTTTATGCTGAGTAAAATTGTTAATACCTGAATATGGTATCAACCAATGCCCTATAATAGTATACTACAGTATAACATAGTATAAAAGTATATTACAGCAATAATGAAATGAGTATAATTTTACCAAAAAACATTATGAGCAAAATGATGTGAAGAAAATAAGATGCAGACTTCACCAATGGGATTATTGGGGAATAACCCAAAGCAACACAAATCAGGGTGTTTGTGAAATGAGGAGAATGAGCCTCCAGCCTGCAGACAGAAACAAGTGATTCTGCTCTTAATGAGGAAAAGGCCCAGTAGAGGGAGAGAAAACAGAGGAATTAAAATCACACCTGCGCTCTGATCCCAGGATGTATGCAATTATCTGAATTCTGAACTTCCTGTGGGTAAAATTTAGGCATTTTAAATAATTGTTACCACTTCTTGTACCAGGTGTTCTACTAGGTACTTTGTACACATGATCTTATCTTTTTAACCCTAAACAATTCATGTTCCTCATTTTGGAGAGGAGGACACTGCAGCTCCCAGACATCGAGTCATTGTCCAAGGTCTCAGCAGGATTCGGAGCTCGGTACTCTGATGCCAATGCCTGCGCTCTTCCTGTCACCTCCTGCTGCCTTGCCTGCTTCTCTTACTCACCTCCTCGTGTTTTGGAGATATATGTAGTAGACTGCCTGTGGCTTTAAGCTAAACTGTTGATTCCAGTGCAGACTTACTACAGGGCCTCCCACCACATCCCTCTGAGCAGATGGAGCCTTGGAGGAGAGCCAGGTGAAATGGGGGTGGGAGGTGGGGTAGGAAGTAGGGTGATGGGACAGACTGCGAATGGGGCAGCTGACTCTTTTGGCACCTTGACTGAGCTGTCTCTTTTGTTGTCACTGGTACAAAGTGCAGGCATCTCTATGGTTAATGGTCTCCCCACTGAGGCTATTAACCTCTGATTTGGTCTTTTTAAAAGAGCAGTGACCTTCATCAGAGTTGCCTTTACTAAAAGATTTTAGCATTTTAAATGCACACAAAAGTCATTGACAGATTTTTCATGGTCCTTTATTTTGTTTTTAAATGATAGAAAGCTTTTCATGTTACATCTAGAGAAGTCTAGAAACTCCTCAGGGCCATGCCAGTAAAGAATCCCATTGCTGTCTCCGATGCTCCCAAGACAGGAGAGGCTATCTTAATATCCACAATCACCACTGTTCCCTCCAGCTTGTCACAGAGAAACCGAAGGGGTAGGAGACCTAGAGAGGGAAGGGACCCAGGGATGGAATATAAGCGCACCAAGGAGAGCAAGATGCAACTCTGGTCAAGTCAAAATCTGGATTCTGACCTAACCAGGAACCACAGTGAAGGTCTTGGCTGGTAAGGACAGATATCTGACACCATCAATGTTGAGATAGAACTGGGTTGGGATGAGCAGTTAGTGAGCAAGAGAGAAGTACTCTCCGAGGGCTCCAGACATCTGGGTCAACCATCCTACTACACATGCTTCTCTACTCAGATCCATCTGAAAGTTAGAAGAGCAATAGCAGAAAGTTCATCAGAAAAAGAAAGAAAGATCAGGAAATAACTAGTTGTATTGATCGTCACCAAATAGACCAAGCCAACCTTTGGATAGTGAATAATAAGGCCAACCAGGCAGAAAGCAAAAGAGACACAGGGACTTCTGACACCTCCCTTTACAAGGGAGATGACACAACGAAGTATTATCAGAGACTGTAGCCATTAAGTATCATTTTTCTTAGTAAAAAATTCTCCAACATGGTTTGAAAGTAAAACATAGTAGATAATGAAAGGGAGAAGAATTCCAAAGTTGTGTGGAACTTCCATCTTGTAGACCCGTAAGTTGGCTGATCTGATCTCTGTGTCCTATCACAGAGACTCTAAAATATAAACTCTCTAATTTCAAATCTCTCTTGTAGAAAGGGGAGGCCACAGGACTCCATTCTGGCCAATAAGTCATAAACAGAAGCATGTTTTTTCCATTCCTTTCCTTTGCCTCCTTCCTACTGGAATGCAGATGAGAGGTCTAGAACATTGCAGCCTTTTGTGGATGATGAGGTGACAACAATGAGGAAAAAAGCCCATACACTAAGGTTGACAGGTGGAAAGATAGGAGCAGTTTGGCACACTGATGGGTCCTTGATGATGTCAATGAGCAATTACATAAGTTTTGGATGGCTGATGAACTACATTTTATGAGAGAAAAATGATCCAGTAAATATTTAAGCCAAGATTGTCAGTTTTTACTTACTTGCAGCCAGACACTTTCTTAACAAAATGTTATCTAAGCCTAATGTTTAAAACTTACTATATTGTGCCAAACTAATTTTCTTTTCATTTAAAACTGTTTTACCATGATGTCTTTTTTTTTCAAGGAGAGCTGCTTACTGATTTGATTGAGAAGACTTCCATTTTCTACAAATGATAGTAGGGCGGTTTCTACCTACCTTCCTTTTTTGTTTTTTAAAAACTTTCTTGTAGACTTGTCCATACTGTGCTGATTCCCTCTCTAAAGAAACTCAAAAGTGTCAACAGTCTTAGCACTTCTCTTAATGAATCCAAACACCAATCCTCTACATTGGTAAGGGAGGGAGAATTCTCAAGCATAAGAGCCTTCTTGGGGCTCAGGAATGAGGCTTCAGTATCTAACTTGTCCACTTATCATCTCTCCATTTCCTAGCCTAAGTGGTGCCTTCAATCCTGTAGGTTCTCCATACTAAAGAGCTATTGTAAAGTATGAGCCACACAGAGTAGGAGGCAGAGTTTAAAAAATCTGATTTGTTGCAAGAACTCCTGTGACTTGGGAGCTGTAAAAGAAAAGGAAAGAATGTTGGTGTTTTATAATGTTTTTCATATACTCATTAAAAACACAGTTGTAAAGTGAGAAATAAATCATTTACTTGGATTGTAAACAATTTATTGCAAACAAAATGTATTCTCAAGCGAAGCAATTTCCCTCTACACCAGACTGCTTGCTAAGGAAGTCAGGCTTTGATTTCTCTCTTCTCCATCATAAATGTTAAAGATTTTGTAGCCCTGGCTGGTGTAGCTCAGTGGATTGAGCGCGGGCTGTGAACCAGGCATCACAGGTTCAATTCCCAGTCAGGGCACATGCCTATGTTGCAGGCCATGTCCCCCAGCAACTGCACACTGATGTTTCTCTCTCTCTCTCTCTCTCTCTCCCTCTCTCCCTCCCTTCCCTCTCTAAAAATAAATAAATAAAATCTTTAAAAAAAAAGATTTTGTTTAAAAATCTGCCTCCCCCAACTACATTAATAATCTATTAAAAGTGAACTGAATAGTTTCTCCAGCTATTTTCCAGCTAGGTAAGAGCACACTCTTACTTTAAAATCAATCCTAACTTTATTTTATTTGTATACCTCCTGTTACAAAACAAAATTGATTTTATTTTATGCAAACCACCGAAGAGTCTCACTAAAGTAAGACTATTTTGAAGTTTTATTTTTTAAAGAATCAACAGTAATAAAAGCACAATGTCGTGTTCCATTCAGTTTAGGATTAATGTCCATGTCAAGATATTTAGAAAATTAGATCATTCATTCAATTCTTGGATACAAGGTTAGAGTGAGGATTCTTTTCTACAATAATTTTGTAGAATAAATATTATAAAAAAGTGTTTTGAAAAGAGGTATGCATTACTTCCTGTCATACAAGTCTTCCTAATGAATAGACAGTAATGCCTTTTTGTTGGGAACTGCCTTGCCTGGTTTTAGAAGCTGTAACCCCCCATGACTAAGGCTGAGTGTGAGACCTTGGGACCATAAGCCACTAACGAGACAAAGCTTTTCTCCCTGGCAGGGATGCCACCTCTGCCCCTTTACTTCACCCTGCTTGGCCCCAAGCCTGACTGGTTAGCCAATGACGGGTAAGATTCCTCAAGGGAGGGACGACCTAAGACAGGCATGGTCATGAAGGGGCCCTCAGGGAAGGACTTGGGGGCTATAGAAAAAGGGGGTGATGAACCCTCGTCCCTTGGCTTTGACATAGCCTGAGTCCTCATTCTGTCTTTGGGAAGTCTTCTAATCTCTTGTCTGCCTGACTTAAGCCTGAAACAATGCCGGAGGTGGGTGCTACCCTGTGCTAGAAAGGGTGGATTTCTGGGGGGTCAGGTCTAAGAAAGAATGCATAAAATCCTGTGAAACCTACTTTGCTAATACCATCAATTTAAATGATAAGGGTCCAAGCATGAAATGAATTCCCCAAAGTTTTATGGCCCTTTAGCTATCTGACCCTGACTCAGAATAAGCCCTCAGAGTTCTTTGAATGTTATCTATAGTTTGATCATTACTGCCTGACAATGATTGATGAGCTTTATGTATACACCCTGTATTCCTGTGCAAATTGAACCCAATAAAAGGCCATTGAGGAAAAGGTTCTGGACCCTTCTCCTTTGAGAGATTGGCCAACTTTCCTGGCCCCAAGGCCAGGAAAAGCAGATCAGATCTTGGTAGACTAATTCTCACCCGTGGCAGCCGGGAATGGGGTGCCCTGTGGGTGGAGCCCCCCAACAGCTTTTGTTGAAGGACTTTTGGTAATTGTTTTGGGTATACCAATCTATTCTAAAATGAAACAAAGTTATGAAAATAATTGGGATTTTTTCCTTCTGCATGTTTTATAGAAACTACTTTGTAGATCATATTAGCTTATAAAATTTCATGACAATGAAATTTTGTTTATGCCCAGTGAGCCTTAAAAAGTGTTCCACATGCCACACGGCAACATTGACATACTGCTTGGTCACTCAATCAATTTTCATCAAACATTTATTAAGTCCGTACCATGTGCCAGGCACTATTCTAAATGTTGCGTACTTCTACAGTCATGTTTACTTTTATAATCTTCCATTTTTAAACAAAAATAGAAGTCAGTCCATTTGCTAACCTGGCTGGTCCCTTTAATTGGTCCTCAACCATTAAATAAGATCATACCCTTTTGGATATTCATGTTAATACCATGAATGGGCTGTGGCTATACTTCCTGCCTTACCACAGAATTTCTGAAATCTAATGGAAAATATTACCCATGGATAGTAAGTAAAATGAAACCTTTCCCCTTAAGATTAATAAGTAAAAGAGTTCTCTAACCAAATAAGATCAATATCCTGGATCTGTCTGAAGTGAATTTATTCATTTTGTTTCTGAATACATTTCTCTCTGGTGACAATAAATTTATCACAGTATGGTAGTTTGCATGCATTACTATTTGGAGTTTATTTGCAGTTTATTTATGGAGTAAACAAATAGTTTATTTTGACAAAATATTGTCAAAACTTAATGTCTCAAAATTGTACTTTGTGAAAGTCAACTTACAGAGTCCAGGATCTGTCTTCATTTGGAGTTCATCTCTCCTGCTCTATGGCCCCAGAACACATGGACTGAATATAAATAACACTGTTTTGTGTGTGTGTGCATTGTACATAGAAGCATACAGTATTCAGAATTACAGACATGGAATAAGGCAGCCCTGGGTTTGAGTCCATCCCTTGTAGAGGCTGATAATCAGTAAGCTACTGAAGTTCTCTGGACCTTACCTTTTACAGAATGGGGTTAAAAAACCTACTTCATAGGGTGATCGTGAGGATTAAATATCATGCATTTTAAGCATCTCTTATAAAATGGCCCCTCAGTAAATAGTAGTTATTTTATCCTTCAATTAGGAATGTTCTCCAACATCAGCTTTGTGGCAGTTATTTTTTCTTTCCTGAGATGATGGAGGAGGGTTTCTTATGAACACAGAGCATCCATGGTGAACAGACATTGAGTTGACAATATATGTTGAATAGAGCTGCGGGCAGGACCAGCCGCCCAACCAGGGGGCCACTTGGGCACCCGTGAACAAGCCACTCCTCCACCCCAGTGTTTTTCCTTTCATCTTCCATGTCCTCAGGGGGGAAAAATCATCTTTAAATTACATTGCTTTATTAAAGGAAATTTTCTTTTGCCTCGAAAAGTTATCAATCTAGTGATTCTAACTCTGTGTGCCAAAAGGTGGCTCATAGCTTCTAAGGTATTCATAGAAAGACACCAGATGGATAATGGGGACAGGGAAGTGACACAAATGGAGAAATTAAAAAAAAAATTCTTCGACAAACTGAACATCTGCTCATAGTAACACACAATAAACTGATTTTTTTTTAAAAGACAGATTTCTTACACAGACCTGGTGTCATTTTTGAACTTATTTGGAAGAAAATACATTGTTAATTATGGGGTTTTCTTGAAGATTTAAGGCACATTGCTAAACTGTATTTAGGTTCATGCCAAGAAGGAAAACAGCTACTATCTTCCAGCTGATCTCCGGAATCACAAATATAGTCTTCAAGGAATGATTTTTTTTAAAGCGGAAATGTAAATAAAACAGAACTCAAAGCCATGGTATGAATAAGTGGCTAACATTACTTTAATGGAGTCTTTAGATCCCTGTGCTCTATGGAGAAAGCCAAGAATGAATAGTGCTTTCCAGCTAATCTATCTTACCCACATCCCACCTGGATAGCTCTTCACAGGAAAGGTGCTGCCTGACTCAACTGTGGAGGTGGGGGTCTGGGGGGCTCAGTGTCACTGACCTTGGTCTTGATAGTATTTGTTTTAAGATAGATCAGGAGAGCTGGTCTCAAATTATTTAACACCTATTGATTCCTAGATTCCTGCTCTAACTATTATGTCTAAAATTATACAGGGAGTAGTTAATACCTTGGGCTTTGAGGACAGAAGGACTTAGGCCAACACCAGCTCTGCCAGTACTGGTGGTGTGACCTTGAACAAAGAACTTAATCTTTTGGAGCCTCAGTTCCTTTATCTGTTAAGTGTGAATAAAAATAGGACCTGACTTGCAGGAAGTTGTCAAACAATATCTTCACGGCATGGAAGTTAGTAGGTGGTCACAAGGATGGTACTCATGAATATTTATTTACCAGTGATAGGACCCCATTTCAAGGTCCCCAAAGTGTGGCTTTTGGGGGCCAGTCAGACTAACAGAGTCTGGCTGGGCCTTACCAAGGTCATGGTGCCCTACATAAAAGTATAAAACTACGCTACTTAGGTTTATCTTCCTCTGCTGCTTACTAGCAGCTGTGTGACTTTAGGCAGGTCACTTAATAGTTCTATGCTTTCCTTTCTGCAATATTAAAATATGAATTATCATCCTGTCTACTTTATAGGATTGTACTCAGGATTAAGTAAGTTTATATTTATGAAGTTCTTAGTATAATATCTGTCATATATTCTCTTACATTAGTGCAGTTACTTCTATTTATTTTGGAGGCCTATTCACAGATGTCTTTAGTTTAGTTCCAGAATGGACACTGAGAAAGAAAAAAAGAGCCCTTCAGTGCTCTACAATCCCCACTAGCCCAATTTTCTCCAGTCTCTGTAAGAATGCGCATGATCTATCAGGAGAAGACTACCTCAGAGACATCTTTCCTGGGAAGTGTCCTTCTCAGTTCTTCCTGGAGCTCTCAGCACCTGGTGACTCTTGGTCATGAGCCTGCAGGATTTGAGCCCCATCATGCCATGGTCCTCAGTTCCCTCCTCCATGTCCGTGGTCTTAGGTCAGACAGTACCGATAGGCTGACATACTCGTACCTCCACTGGAGCAATGCCAAATATGCTATGAAAAAGTGAATGTAAATAATTATTAAATAGCTCATTTTAAAAGATGAGGAAGTGCCAGAAAGAGAGTTTTGTAACGGCTTATCGTAGAGAAACTAAAGACTTTGACACGCTGTAAGTTAAGAGGGGAACCTAGAGTATGTCCCCACCCTTGAGTTAAGCCATACTAGCAATAGTTCCTGAGTTCCCGGCCTTTTCTCTCTTTGCTGAATATACACTACAACTGGATTTCTTTCCACCCTGGGGAGTGGGACACCAGCCAGTGTATTTTCTCCAAGTCCTGCTCTTCTCAAGGGTCAGCCTGGCTGGAAGCAGTGCCTGGTGGTGAGTCACATGACCGGGGTCAGGCCCAGGAGCTGCAGAGACAGCAGGTATTCCAGGCTGGAGCCAACGAACTTCCTTCTGAAACCATGAACACTTTCTATCAAGCTGCAGATTTCCCACATGCCATCAATTTCAAGTGAGAGTCAATTTTTTTCCAGATTTTCAATAGTTTGAATATGTAAGAGCTAGATAATATATTTCTCTTAGACTTCACTAATGATTTAAAATATTGTGAGAAAAATTCATTTCTTCATTCAGAAAGTCCAGTTTTAAGAACATATAAAAGGAAATAATCTGATGAGTGTAAAGAGAAATACACAGGGTCCAGGACACATCATGCCCTTTTTTTATTACATAGAAATCTTTTATTACAAAATCATAAACATGCAATTCTGTAACATAACAATATCACACTCAAGCACACCATATGACATTTTAGGTGAAATGTTCAAATTGCTGTCCATCTCATGTGATACTTTCACGTACCCTACCAACCACACACTTAATGGTGTTAATTCTTCCTGACCCTATATATTCAGAGAGATGTTCATTGCAGAGCTGTTCATAGTAGTAAGAAGGAAAGAAGAATAATTTTCACAATATTTAAAAGAAGCAAGGTAGATGCAGGCAGATGGAAAGTTATCCGTGAAAATTCTGGCAAAAGCTGACTTCAGTTGGCTGCACACCAGGTGTCAGATATTATGCTAAATTCTTTAAAGGTCAACACACTTAATCTTCATAACAGCTCTATCAATTAGGCATTATTATTTAATTATTATTAATTCACAGGTGAATACACTGAAGTTAAGAAAGATAACTTGCTCAAAGCCAAACAGGTTAAAATTGGGGAAGCCACGATTTGAACCTCAATCTGCCCACTTCCAGAGAGAGCTGCTAACTTCCCTGTAACAGCTTACGTAAGAGTCCGTGACAAGGTAAAAATATTCTCCATTGCTCTGTAAACAACTACCTCCAGTGAAGAACCACTGATGAAAGTTACTTTAAAAGAATCAAAATTTGTAACCGCCACAGAGTAACTGAGAGTGGGGAAGGGATACATGGGAAATACATGGCCATGTCTCTATTGGCCACTGAAACCATTAATCCAGAGAAATAATCCTGGAAGCAATATTGTTGGCAAATGAAGCAGTAATTAGGGATGGACATGGGGGGGAAGGGGAAGGGTAGAGTGTTTCTGAGCTTAAGACAAAGAGGAATGCATTTCACACAAAATGGAATTTGAGCGCTTTTGATGGCAGACACTTGCTCTGTCCAGATGGTGATTGGACATCCTGGAAGTTCCAAAACAGTCCCCATGAGTACTTTTCAATACTGATGGCTCAATAATCACCATTATTATGAAGAAACATTATTACTAAGAATTCTATTTTTGTTTTTAATAGTTGGCAAGCTTTTACACATAGATACGCTAATAATTAGAAATGTATCATTTGGTAGATCATATGCTCTGTCTCAGCTTGGGCTGCAAAAAAACAAAATATCACAGACTGGGTGGCTTAAACAACAGACATTCATTTCTCACAGTTTGAAGGCTGAGAAGTCCAAGATCAAGGTGTTGGTTTATTCAGATCCTGGTGAAAGCTCTTTCTGGCTTGTAGAAGGCCACCTTCTCATTGTGTTCTCACATGGTGGGGGAGAGAGAAAGAAAGCTGGCAAACTCTGATCTCTTCTAAGGAGGGCACTGATTGCATTATGAGGACCCTACCCTCATGACCTCATCCGAACCTCATTACCTTCTAAATCCCCCACCTCCTAATGCAATCACATTCCTTCCATGATGGAATACAGTTTTTGATTCACTATTTGGGCTGGAGCAGGAGTGGAGTTTAAGAGGCTTCTACCTGGTCTTATTATCTGGAGTTCTGCTATTCCTATTCTTAAGTCCTGTGCCTGATCCTTTGCTCTTTCTGTCCTCTGGTTGTAGGTGAGAGCTGCTTTATGTGATGCCAAGAAGGCCCTCTGGCTTTCATACACCCCCTCATTGTCCTTCATTGTCTCTTCTCAAATACATCCATGATTCCCATTGGCAGTCTTTATAATTACTAGTACAAAATAGTAAATCCAAAGTCATTATAATTACTATTTCTCATGAAACTTTCAAATGTGTGAGATACTGCACCCACCTGTGCATTCCCATCAAGCGTGATCCAGGAGCAAGCTGAACAATTACTGAACCGTCACGCCAGGGGCTCTCGCTGCTCCACCCACCACCAGCAAGGTGTCTTCTTCGCTACCCTGCTGTTAGTCATCCAGTGCCAACATTTCATTAGAATCTACCCCCTTGGATCACTTCTGGTTTTAAGTGGTGTAGGTTGGGTAATCTAGGATATAGACACCAAAATTCTTAGATTTGCATGAAAACATTAATGGTAAATACTTTCAGGAGCAACACCTGGGAGAGATGAGGGAGCAAGATGGGGCAGAGGAGAAATTGCATTGTACAAAGCAACTACAATCGAGTGCTCAGCTGATCCTATAAGAATCTCGAAGACTGGGTTGTCCTTTAGAACTGTGTCTCTTTTAAGCAAGGTGGCTGGCTTTTGTACCCCCCATTAAGCCATCATTAGATGAGGGCTGCCCCTGGGGAGGAAGCACAACCTAGTGAGGCAGTTCATTTCAGCTAAGATCAATGACAGGGGAACCATCAGTCACTGGCACCAGATCCCAGCAGCTGGGGCAGCGAGTAACTCAGTCCTGAAGAAGGGGGAACTGGGTGGTACAGCGTAGTATCTACCATAAAAGTATAATAATTCATATAAAATGCTTGGTGGAGTTCCTGATACTAGTAAAAGCTCAAAAAATTATAATGATAACTATACTTCTTTTCTTGAAGATCTTCCCAAATGCTGACACATAGAATTTGCCAGAAAGCTAGTTGAGTATGACCTGTATGAATTTTGGGTGTGGGTAAAGGTCAGGGAGCACTGAGCTCTGTATGAATGGAGCTGAAATAATTGCAACTCTGCGTGACCTGTTTTTCTTTGCTTCTGCAGTTACAGACAAGTATTCCACAGGAGGCCTGGCCCTCCTAATCCGCCCTCCACAGCACAGTGTGTCTTTCTCTTTCCTCCAAGAGCAGGGTGCTCCTAGGGATGCTACCCAAGTGCAGGAGAGAGCTGTGTCCTTTCAGTAAAAATTTCAGTGAAGTGGTAGGGGTGAATTTACTAAACGTGTCTTCAGTTTGTTTGGAGTTAAATGAACAACTCAGAGCTTTTTTACACTTGTGGGCAGATTGTTAATACAATATCTGAGCTGAAATCAATCATCTGCATAGTTAATGATGATAAATCACGGTCCTCACTTATTTTTAGGGAAGGACATCATCACTGTGTCAGATCAGAACACATTCAGGCACAGGCAGATGATACCTTTCTCTCCCCCTCGAACAAAGTTTTCCTAATGCAGAGCCAATACACTACTTAAAAACAAGATTTTAAAGTTATTCCAGTTGACAGTTTGACAGAACCTTTCATTCCCAGGTGGGCCAGGACAATTGTGATACCCTAAATTTTTCTAAAATATAGTGACTTCTTTGCAAAGAACTCATGGAGCAAAGTTCTCAAGATTCTTACTTACACTAGGATTTTCATTTGGTCTTTTCTAGACGGAGGCCTGTAGGGCCCTTGACAGCATCAGCACACGGGAACACCTTTGCTGATTTCCAGTCTCAGCCAATTTTCCTGTGAAAGGAAGTTTGAATCAACTCACTGACATTTTTACACGGAGCCTGAAGAACAGGTTGTTGCAGAGGCTCACTTCTCCAAGCCCACCGGTCTGTCTTTCTCTACGAACAATGATGAGGAGAACAAGAGCATCTGGAGTGAAACAGAATGTGCTCTTTCGTGGTGGAATCATGGGAAGATTTATAAGCACATGTCTGAGCTTCCCCAAGGACACATTATGCTTTAATGTTTTCTGTTTTGCTTTTCCAATAGACTTCTTTGAACTTTTCATTGAGATGGGTGAAGATACCACATTTACTGGTAGAATTTTAAGGGGATAGAGGCCAATGGAGTGTGGTTTTGGAACTCTATAGCATTATACAGATGCCAGTTGTTTTGAGATAAGGTCTGATGTCTTCCTGGAGGTTATAATTTAATAAGATAGGATGAACATATATATACCAATAGGACAGATACACACACACACACACACACACACACACACACACACAAATGATAAAAATTATACAAGGCAATTTAAGATGTGTCTGAAGAAATGTAACATTATTTATTCTCTAAGAAACAAGACAGGCACAATTCCTACGAGGTGAGGTATTCAGGGAAGTCTACATGGAACAGGTGTACCTTACAGAACAGGTAGGGTTCAGATGGATAGAGAGGAGGCTGCCTGTGTTTAGTGGGTTCTGCAGTGATTTCTGAATTTGCAGTGCTGTCTGAATTTACAGTGCACCCAGTTTAAGGTCTCAAAAGCTGTCTTGACCAGTTTATGTGCCATGATGGAGATGGGAGGACTGCTTGGAGGGTGAAATATAAACAGGGCTCCTTTCAGAAAATTGTAGTTGATCTACATCAAAAAGTGAAATGCAGTGGAGACCTTTTGGGTGAGGATGTAAAGATGAGAAGAGATGTGGGCTGGAGAAATGAACACTTGGAATGGAACCAAGGTGGTCCTCTGGGTACCAACCCTGGTACTCTGACTCCATAGGGTTTCCCTCCCCACCTACGCTTTCACTTCAAGACAGTGTCTGACTCTTGATTATGTTGATTGCACAGGATGCGATGCAGGGATTCTGCTCTCCCTGTCTCTCTCAGGAGTGCTCCTGCCCATTTTAAGTAGTGATAGATTTGCTGAACAGTTCAGCCAGGCATCTGCATGCACAGAGGAAGCCAAAGTTGCCCTGACAGACTGTTAGTGTTGAAGTGAGTCTCCTACCCCCAAATGTAATAACAATAAATTAGGGACCAGATGTAAGTCTCATGACCAGGAACTGAGTGAGATCTGTATTAGGTGCTTTTAATAAAAATGTGTATGTCTCTTAGTTTCCCGCAACTATTGACTGATTCACGTGAAGATCACATCCAGACTCTTCCAGTTCACCATTCTTCAACTACATGAAGGTGCTTTTCTGTTGCTGGTTTATTGGTGTGACACTGCAATCTTTCATTAGGAAACCGCAATCTGTGTACCTAACAAGCATATCCAAAACTCCTCGGATTTTTCTTCCACTCACAGTAGTGTTCTCCTCTGTAGAGGCCTTGGCCTTGCCAATCATCTGCCTGAAAACATGAATAAATGAATAAATGAATAAATATATACTTTAAAGAGAAAGCAATGTCATGAAGAAAACTGTAACCTAAACAATTCTTTGGAAACAAGATCATCTATCATAGGTTTGTATGTTTCTCTTCTTGACTGAATTTAATAAGATTGGCATAAAAAAAATCACTACAAATTTAAGCTCCACACTCAAGGCAAGTACGCTTCTCAGGGACTAAGAGCCCAGAATCTGCAGAGGTTGTACTCCTGAGAATCTCTAAGTGAACGGCTGTCCTCCCTGCTCATTACTAGTTAAGAGTCAAAGCTGTTATCTGTGCGTGGCACACACAGAGATGGGGACTGGTGTGATCAACATTCCTGGGTCGCTTTTTGTAAACAAACAGACTATTTTTCCAGAATTCCTCCTCATCTGTGTCTAGAATAATATTCCAAGCATCTACCTGAGGGTGCGAGAAAAAAATATATGCTGATTCCTGGACAGTTTAGATTAACTGTCAAAAGACCCGGCATTTGAACCTAGATCTGTCTGAGGCCAGAGTCCAAGACCTTAGCTAGCAGTGCATAAAATTCAGTTTACTTTGGATTTTTCAAGGACAGAGGTTTTGAACGAAGGAGACCACTGGACAGATGGTGGAGGACAGACTCATTTAGAGAAGTTTGGAGAGGATAGGTGTACAGAGATGCTGTTCAGAAAGCAAGTAGCACCGTCTTCCCCATAAGTGCTCATCATCATCATGGCATATTTAAAGATAGGATGAATTCCTAAGACTTTGCTTAAAAAATATTTGGCATTCAATAAATATATGCTATTTAATGAGTGGATTCAGTCTGCTCTCCAGCTTCTATCACCCTGCCTTTCTGTATCAGGAGGAACCTGCAAGAATATGTGATAGTCGTCCTGATTACTTGAGAATAAAGACCACTCTTATCATTCAATGGGTGAAGATTTTTAAACTGTAAACATGCACAGGAGGACAAACACACACACACATGAATACAGAAAAACTGGGGAAATCAGAAAAAGATCAGTCAATAAGTAATTGAATAGGATCAATGGTACAGTTTTACATGTCACCACTGGGGAAACTAGGCAAGGTTTTTAAGAATCTCTGTATCATTTCTCAAAACTATATGTGAATCTAAGAATATTTCCATAAAAATATCAGTTAACAAAACTTTAATTGAAAAGTAGTGGAAGTTGCCTCAGATCTCCCTCCTTCAGTTCTATGGCACCGTGAGTACCGGAGTCTAAAATGGGGTGTAATGAACTTTATTACACGTATTTGGATGATATTTTAGCACTCACATTTGTTGCTGGCAGACACACAGATGATCAAGCCTGGCTTCAACTATCTGCGAAGGAGAACTTCCCAATCATGAACAACCCCTGCCCAAGGCAGCTGATGGTCCTTTGCTGTGCTGGCCTCTTGTTGCCTACAGCCCCCTCCCACGTGCACCCACCTCTCAGCTACCCTCGGTGGGGCCAATGTTCTTCCCTCCTGGGATTCCTTTCAGGGCATACGTATTGTGTGGTATGAGGTGTTTTGTTTTTGTTTTTGGTTGTTATAAAATGCCACCCTACTGAAATAATGGATTTATTTATTGTAAAAAACAACTGTGAAAGGTACAGATAGATGACTTGCAGATTTTTGTACCCAATATGTCCCGTGTAATTGAAAAACAATTAGGTGATCCATCTGCTTCCTGGTATGCACTCCTCAATTTCCTTCCCTGCCCATGGTACTTAAGAATAGTCGGCATTTTTTAATGCTAATAAATCACTAATAAAAACTCTAGAGAAATGGATTGGCTCTGCAATACAATTTTGTCAACACTTAACATACAGTTTTTCTTCTTAATTTAAGTCTGACGAGGATGAATTCTCTTCTTATTAATAGTTTTTATTTTATGCCAACACTATTGAGATTTCTTTCTATTTGTGTTTTGTAGACTCCGCTGAAAAGAACAAATTTCATAATAAGTGAAAAAATAATCTAAAGCTAATAATCATTTTGTTTGATAAGAAAACAAAAAAGTTCTACAGATTGCATTTCTTTGCTGGTATTACTTAGAGGTAAATGTTGAATAGACAGTAACCCTTGGAACCTATTACATATCATTGTACTTGTTTCCCCCCCATGACTTACTTATATTTATCCCACCATGAGAGAGCACATGTTATTGCAGAGAAAAGCTGATTTTGAAAAATTTTCAATAATTTTAGTTTTAACTTTTTCTGCTCAAAAAAATTTTTTTATTCAATCTCTCAGTCCAGAACAATATTTACAGCAGTTTAGGAGAGGAAATAACATCTTTAAACAAGATATTTATTGATTATGCTTTTAAAAATTATACAACAAATCAATTTTTTACTGCTAAAATACGATGTAGATTAAAAAAATGAGAAATGAATGCACTCCTATCACATAGAGATAAACATCACTAATGCTTTGTTGTTTTTCCTACCAGACTTAAAAAACATGTATTACACATTCTAAACCGGTGTGATGTCATAATACTGTTTATTTTATGTTACCTATGTTTTCTCAGTGAACAACATTTGGACTAAGCATCTCTCTCTTGATTAAGACAGATCATTGTTGTCATTTCTAAGAGTGGCCTGTTCATTTGTTATTTAACCAGCCCTTTGTGGACATCTAAATTATTCTTTTTTCCAGCACTTTTGCCTCATGTTTAGTTTATTTTTGATGGCTTACCTGAAGCTCAGAGGGCAGATATGAATGACCAGTTCATTCTCTGTGGCAGAATTATTTTCTCTATTTCTAGAAGTCACTGTGTTTTACATAGGAAAAAAACGCCTGAGATTTAGCTAAGGATGATGATTTTCTAGGTTAAGCTCGACCTCTGCTCTGCTCCCTACGTTTGCCGTCATGGTATAAGCAGACCTCGATGCCCGGCTGGTCCTGAGCCTTCCATCTCACAGCAGCTCTTGCCATGGTGGCAGCTGGTCAGGAATTAAAGCTTCTTTCTCACTTTCACAGAATGTTATTTGTGGCTGATTCAGCCTGGGGGAAAACAAATAAACAAACCAAGCCTTATATCAAAAGGAATTCCTCCTCCTCCTTGTTTTCCTCCTCTTCCCCCTCCTGCTCCCCCTTTCTACTTACTGAGGTGAGAACATTGAGCATGAGGTCTACCTCTTAACAAAATCTGAAGTATACAGTGCAGTACTGTAAACTGTAGGTGCTATGGTGTACAGCAGATTTTAGAATGTACTCGTTTTGCATAGCTGAAACTTTATACCTGTTGAACAACGAATCTCCATATCCTCCTTTCTCAACAGATGAATGGATAAAGAAAATGTGCTATATACGTACAATGGGCTATTATCCAGCCTTCAAAAGGAAGGAAATTCTGCCGTAAACAGCAACTTGGATGCATCTTGAGGATATTATGTTAAGTGAGATCAGGCAGTAACAAAAGAACAAATACTAGTGATTCCACTTATATAAGGTATATAAAATTGTTCATTTTCTTTTTGAGAATATGACAGGAAGTCATATTGAAAGTTTAAATGTCTCACCTCTGTCTTCTGTCTCTCTCCCTTTAAGAACTCCTGCAAGTAAAATAAAAGGCTAGACTAGTTAGATTAAATTTCCCCACATTGAACAATTGTCTTGCAGTTAGAGGGTGAGCAGACACACCCACTCTTCAATGTTCCACCTACGTAATCCCCTGGAAATGAGGCTGGAGACTCCCCATTGACTTGCCATGGTTCCTCTCCCTCCCCCACTGCCACTGCTTAATTGGTCCCATATTGTAGTCAGCTCCCTGGACAAACACTGACCTTCCTCAGAAGGAACTCGAGAGTCTCAAATTCAACAGCTCACACAGGAACATGAACTCAGGCCTGACTCCATATTTAACAATAATCTTTTCTTCCAGAACTGGGAACTTGGCTGTGCTTTTAGCTAAGCTGTTACCTTAGAGCCCAACTCCACAAATACGCTCTCTTTAAACCTGGGAACTATCACAGATACCCTAAAAGAGACACCCTGTCTTCTGCTTTTCTCCTTTGTTAAGGATCTAGAGGCAGAGAAAAGCAATAGAAAATCTGAATTTAGAGCTTTATTTTATTGCAGGAAATAAAGCACAAGTTAGTATGGTGGAAGTTAAAGAATTTAACTACTAGTTCAGTCCCATCTGCCTTCTCTATTAAAAGGTCAGGATAGATTCCACTGTGGAGCTTCACATACAATACCAGCCTAGAATTGTCCAGCCTAGAATTTTCATTATCACCTGCTCTGGACCACCATGGCATGTGTGTCACAAATTCCTGGTGCCCTGACCCACACACTTGGACTTCCATCCATTGCACATCCTGTTGACTTTCCTGACGACAACTGAGATGCCTCCCTCCCATGGTCTTTCTTGACTTCCCTGGATGTCAGGCTTTGCTTGTCTGCTGCTCTGCATTCCCTTCTCCTTTGAAGTTTCATCCACCAATAATGGGGTAGAATAAAACCAGGATTCTGGGTTTCGGAGCTTTAGTTGTGAGCCAGGAGGGGCTAACACCTCCGTTCTAATGGTGTCCGTCTAGGGAACAGTTAATGCAACAACTCTTCTCTGTTGGCTTGAATCACTTTCCCAGTTCCTCCCACCGTCCCCAGGTGCGCCCCAAACCAACTGCTTGGCTTCACATCCTCCTCTCAGTGTCAGGTGTTTGAGAAAACCCAACCAGGACGACTACCTAACTCAAATACATTTTTGGGATCTCCATTGTCTGCAGAGTAAAGCACACTTCATTTCTTACAATTCATTGTGAAGGACCTTGGCCTTTATTTCCAATGTTCCTCTGCACCAAACCTCTTGGGTAGCTGTTGTTTATAGCCAGCTTGAGCCCCTGCCATACTCCATTCACACCTCCCATTGTTTTCACCGAGCTCCAGCCCCCAGGTTTAACACTGGACTAAATTGACCCAGACCAAAGACACTGGAGGCAGAGAAAAACAATAAAAAAATCTGGAATTCAGAGCTTTATTTTATTGTAGAAAGTAAAGCACCAGTTATCATGGTGGAAGCTAAATAATTTAGTTACTAGTTCAGTCGCATCTGCCCTCTCTATTAGAAGGTCAGGATAGACTCCACTGTGGAGCTTCATATATAATACAAGAAAATGAAACCTAGCAAAGTAGAAGGTAAGGCTTCATTTCATACTTTAAAAAACAGTTCCACAAATGCCTAAGCCAGAGCACGTCTGCCAGCACTGTGTGATGCTTCTGAAATACATAACAGCTCAGAGGAATTCAGACCCTCACAAAGGAGCATTTCTGACATCCAAACACATGTTTCTCCCAAGTTTCCTCTCCGCTTCCAGACTAAAGAATCTGTTCAGGGCACATGTACAAAAAACATCGCTAAGTTCGGGTGGTAATTTGGAAGGAGTTCCATGGAACTCAGCTGTATAACAGAAGAGATGCCGTTCGTTCGTTCGCACGGGGCCTCTGAACTGTAAGTGCAAGTCACTGCCAGTTTCTGAGGCGAGGCCTGGCAATGTTTCAGTGCAAAAACTAGGATGAATTTTTCAATAGAGAAAGGGTGTGGGGTTACATTTTCTTCTAGGTCTTGAATTTTCCCTTCTCTCATCTGCTTCTAGGGATCATGCTCCCCAGAAGCACATTACTCAGAGTGATCAGTTAGTCAAATGCACACGTTGTGTGAGGGCCTACTGTGCACCCAGCACTGCTAAGAAACACACTGGCTGCTCTAACCTACATCATCAGTCTGGGAGGTCACTTCCCAGGCCTCTGGAGAGACTTAAATTTCCTCTAGGGTATGAACGAATACTGCAGAGATGAGTGTGCCCTGTGCAAGCTTTAAATCAAAATGAAGAATGACCAGGTGACCTATGTGCTCCCTCAGCTTAGGTCAGACCAGAAACCTGTGCTGTATTTTGCTCCAGGCAAAGGTCCGCTCCCATAAGGGTCTGTGATCTTTCTGAAGGAGTTAGGGCTGCTTTTGGCTGTAAAAAAAATCTCCTGGCTTTATCAATGAGCACATTTAACATATGACATAGCAAGAACTGCAGAAGTGGCTGGGTCCAAGGTTGTTAACCCCCAGCTCCTTTCTACCCTCTCAGCGTGAACTTTCCCCTGCTTTCTGCTCCTTGGCATATTGGCCTTGTCCATCGGAATATTCCCTTCACGGCACAAACTGATATGACAGCCTCTTACCAAAGTACCTGCTTCCATCTTCTCATGCATTTCTTTTTAACAACGGACGCTTCTGCCAAGAGATCCCCTCACACCTCTTGGGCCCAACCCCAGGAAAGAAGAAGGACAGTAACACTATTTGGCCAACGCTAACCTGTTGGTGCTCCCAACAATGTGCAGAGGGGATGAACATGCAGGAGTGATTCTTAGGAAAGCAGGCAACCACGTTGATGGTTCTACTGGGTCTCAGTTTTCTGACTTTTCTAACTGCGGCATAATACTTTTCCTGTAAAGATGGGCTGTTGGGAAATCTGAATACATGAGTATTACTGCACACCTGCTGGCTATGGAGCACTATGCTGGGTGCCGTAGGTGTTAAGAGCTCAGACACTCTCAACCCCTCTAATCTCATGTGGAGCCTAAGTTAATTAATTTGTATTACATAGGACAAGACACATTGTAAGAAAAGCCACATAGAAGTTTAAGATACTTTGGAAACTGGACTGAATCAAGATTAGAACCTGTTCATCTTGGACGGGCCCTTTACATGGATCTCTGCTTCTGAGGGAAGGTTTAAGTCTTGTCATAACTGGGAAACCTGAAGCTGGGGTTAGGAGAAAGGGCTTGGCTGGCCACTGGGCTGGCCACTAGATTTCATCCCAGGGCAGCTGAAGGCAGCATCAAAGAGAAAAATGAACCAGCATTTATTGAGAACCACTTACAGGCCAGACCTTTGCATATGCTTTAATTCATCTGATTAAATCAGAGAGCATCCCAAATTTAAGGTGGTTATTATTCTCTGAGTTGCAAATAAGGTAATTGACATTCAGCAAAGTTACCTAGCTCCTCCAAACTGCCATGAGACCATCTCAGACTATCTGAAGCCCAGATCAGACTGTCTTTTGGAAGCCTTTAATTTTCTAGCTTTTAGAGACAGAGTGATCTGGGTTCCTTGGAGGGTCCTGGAAGTCTATAGGCAAGAAGAGTATTAGTGATTAGCAGGAATGTCCTAAGACAATCAGCCAGAAAGCTAGAAAGAGCAGCCAGAGTGCACGTGCCAACGTCTGTGGATTGGAGTCATTCAGCCTTAAGACAATTATTGAATCCCAAGAAGTGAATGGGGAGTTGGGAGAGAGATTCTAATGTGTTATATTTCTCTGAAGAGTTTATTCTTGAGATTTTACACTAAAGCACTGAAATCTTTATTTATTTTAGCAGTTGCCTCCTTTGAAGAGCTTACATTTTAGCTGTGATTTCAAATATTAAAAGAGAGCAGGGACAGAGCGTAAGGCTTTGTTGAAGCAAATGCATACCCTGGAGTACATAGCTGGGGCGTCTTCCCTAATGTAGGGGGTGCTCAACGAAGGCGTCTTAGAAGAAAGGGAGGAGCACATTCCACAATTTTCACCTTTGAGAGGCAGAGGGAAATGCCAGTGAAACAAGGCAGGAAAGGAGAAGGAGCCTTTGGGGAACATTGCTCTAAGACTTTTTTTTTTTGCTATAGAGGTGGGATGCCAACCCTGACGTTTTGAAAGACTGTGTAATCCAGGACTGAGCCCTTTCCGCTCAGTGAACGGGGAAGGGGAGGGCCGCTGCAGACATACAAAGAGATGGATAGTTAGCCCTTGGCAAAACAACGTCCGAATCGACCACGTCCATTCCCTATTCATCTCCCTTTTGCTTTTCACGTTAAAATTTTTTGTAAGCGCAGTACTAAAAATATGAAAATCATGAAGAAATAGAAACAAAGTTGAATGAAAACAGGGTAACATCTAAGTTAAAAGTAATAAAAAAACACAAAGATTTTGCTTTGTAACATTTAAAATCTTATTTAATTTAATTACCAGGCAGGCTGGGGAAAACCATTTCTAGTAAGTGTGTCAAAAGGTTAGTAGACTTTCATTAATATAAGAGCTTGTATAACAGATAAACAGTAACTAAGCCCATGACAAATAATGTCATTAAAAATTCAAAAAGAGGCTATAACATTGCAAAATAAACATGTAGAAAGAACGTTCAGTTTTTCAGAAATGCTAATTAAAGAAATCAGGAGATGTCACTTTCCCGGCCAATTGGCCAGCAGCTGTGAAAAATGAAAGTGACCAAGTGCTGGCAAGGACGCAGCTGTCACTCACACATCGAGGAGTGTTCCCCCGTTCAGGGAAGCTCTTAGGCAATTTGGATCCAGGTGATAAAAGTGTCCAAAGCCTTTGAGTTGATGCTAATTGAGACATCTACTCTAAACAAAATAGTCCTAAGTGTAGATATGGTCTTTAAGCACAATATTTTCAGTACATATTTTCAAATACAGAAATTTATTTAAGTAAAGAACATGTAAGGAATGATTTTAAAGAGGTTTGAATGGAGCATATGTTATTGTGGTAGTGCTGAAATAGCAACTAAACACAAGGGGGTAGGAAGACATAAGCCATCATATCCAGACTGCCCTGTCTTCAAGGAGGTCACCAACCGATAAGCTGTGGCAGAACGCACAGAAATGCGAAGGGTCGACAAAGGAAGATGATTCGAAGTGAAAACATGTCGCCGATAGCAGAGAGGCAAATGACTGGGAGTATGAATCTTCCTTTCTTCGTCTATTTATGTGATGTGGACCCTGGCTGGCAGGGTCCATATGTCGTGGCCACAAGAGACAAATTCACATGGACTACAGAAGTCCTGTGGAGAAAAAGGGACGGCACGGCTGCTCTCTAAGTGAGAGAGAGGGCCCTGACCCCTGCCTGGACAAGCTTTCATTGCTTTTCTGGGTGCATTACATCTAGGATGGTCCTCATTTAATATGCACAGGTTCACTGTGGGTGATTACCTTTTACAGATAACAAGGAAAGAATGTTGCTAATTATTTCAAAGAGAAGGATGTTACAGATCAAGGGGAAAAGTGGTTGAACTGGTTTCACTCCATACTTAGGAGGTTAGCACAGACTTTAGGAAGTTACTTTAGAGATATGCAGTAAACATTTGCTGCCTCAGTCCAGGGTGAGGGAGTTTTAGCAAAAGCAAGTCTCATAGCAGCCCAGGTACAATGCAGGCCTGGTCCCCCATGGGAGAACCTATCCAGAATCACTTCTGTGTGCTGGACCTCGCTTCCCGCTGACCTTTCTGAGTGGGGGCTGGGCTACATTCCCATGCCACGTGGAACGGTCCCCTATACTTATAGTTTTAAATTGGAAAGCTAATGCAAATTTGCTGCAGAGAAATTGGAAAATATAAAACAAGTAAAAATTACTTGTAATTCTCTATACAACAATTAACCTCTTGGCAAGGTTCCTTCTTTTTTTCCTCACTAGCAAAGATATCTAGCTTTAGGAAGAATGGGATCTGAGAAAGAACTGCTGGATATTTGTGGCAGTAAGAGCAAGCAGGTCTTTTAAAAGCATGGCCCTCATTTAGATATTGTCCTAGTGAAATTCAAGGCCCTATTGGTGCTTGTAAGAAAAAAGAAAGGTAAATGTGCATTCACAGAGACGCAGGTGTCCAGGTTGAGAAGAACCTAACATCGTCTATTCTCATCCTACTTTTCAACTTACAAATGGAGGAGAAAAGGCAAGTGAGGCTCAGGATTTGCCTAAAACTCCAAAACCTGATTGAGACCTCCTGATTTCTGCTGGCAACATCAGCAACACGCTCATCCATGGGTCTTGAGGTCAGGCTTCCGGTGTCAGATCCCAAGCTGTGTGACCTTATGTATGTTATTTAACCTCTGTGAACTCCAGTTTTCTCATCTATGAAAGTGGATGATAACAGTAATGCTGTCCTTGGTCATGTGGGATTATATGTAATAATTTATATCAGTTTGCTAGGGCTGACATAACAAAATATCACAGACTGGGTGGTTTAAACAACCCAAATTTATGTCTTCACAGTTCTGGGGCTAGAAGTCCAAGGTCAAGATGTCAGCCAGTTTGTTTTCTTCAAGGCTTCTCTCCTTGGCTTGCTGTGCCCTCACATGGTCATCCCTTGGTCTGTTATCTGGAATCTAATCTCCTTAAAAGGACAGTGGTCATGTTGGATTGAAGACCACTTCTTAAAGACCCTTTCTCCAAATACAGACACATTCTGAAGTCCTGGAGTGAGGACTTCAACATATACATTTTGAGGGGACATAATTCAGCCCTATCAATTTTATCTGTGTTTAGCCTACTGTCTGCCTTAGAATAGGACTTTTTAATTGGCTATTATTTTTTATTAAACAGAACCATGCTTTTGCATATGACATTTCATAGCACTTGTAGAGGTTCATGTTCCATTTTATAAGTGGCAAAATTCCTGTAATGTGGCACATCCTTTTACCATTGGGAGATGCTGGATTGACCAAATTTATTTAATGCTAGAAATCACTTTTCAGCTAACAGCTATAGAATTTATATATGGCAGAAAATTCTTGGGAAGGGCTGACCTGTACTAATACTACAGATTAAAAGGCTTACATTAATAGAAAAAAAGCATCTCTACTTAGTTATGATGAATGTTTAATTTCAACTTGGTTGCCGATGGAGAAACTACAGTCCACTGGCAAGAAAGTATTTGCCTGCCCTACTCTGCTCCCTTCCCCCTCTCATCTGCTTCCTCCCTACACATCCATTGTGGAGGAGAATGATCATCTATAAAGTGGATGTTGAATGGGCTCTCTTAAGAAGAGTTAGTGTCTCTCTCTAAACCTACTTGTACATGCCTTTCTTGCAGTAGTCAAGTGTAAAGCTTCCTTTTAATATCCTTCCTCTCTAGTCCCTGATGACTGAAAGATTCTATTTCAGGAAGGTGAGGGGAGGATGACTAATCAGATTATTTGCAAATTTTAATCATATTCAGAAATCCAACTCATTTCATAGACAAACAATAGGAATTACTGAATCCATCCTTTCAACTAATGCTATTAGGGTCAGTTTACTAGATGAATGAAGTGAAAGACTAATATTCTTTTTCTTTCAAGATATGAGTAATTGTAGAAACACAAATTAATTCACTGTGGACTGTATTTAATAATAATAAATTGTTAAAAGCTCAGTATTTTGTTGGTTTGAGGTTAGAGCCTAGTTTTGGGGTTTCCCCCATTTAAATAGTTTGAGTTCACCTTGGCATTAGCTATCTAAATCAGGTCAAGCCAGCTGGGGATGTAATGGGTACAAACTCTGTGACTTTCAGAACCACTTGGATACGGGTGGGGAGTTTATGCTGACCTGCATGGGGCAGTCTCTATTCCGAGGGCACCTGAACACTTGACAGAGTGGTATGTGTTTATAGTGTTTGAAGAGTTGCCCATTGCCTTCAGTGAATGTGTCAACGTTAGTCCATTCTCTGTAGTGCCAGATAAAAAATACATAACCCTTAATCCCATGCGCCACAAATTCGCCATTAAAGAGCAGTTCAGTCCTTGAAGTAGGTATGACCTTACTGTTTATAAACACAGCTACTTTCAACCACAACTGATAGCCCCGTCTCTCATATCACCATTATCTTTCATCCTAGGTAAAGCCTTTCTCTCCCCTCCAATATAGGTGAACATCTTTTAACCTTATCGCTGGCAGCTATCCAGCATTAAAAACCAACTGAAGCCAGTTGCCTATGGCTGATTAACTGGCAGGGGAGGTCATCTTAGATGCTGAAATTCTACATTAAAATGTATTTTAAGATGAGAGAGATTGAGAGAGAGGGGGAGAGAGAGGAACTGGCTGCCACTCTTTGTGTCGTGTGCTATAGCGAAGACTGAGGGAAGATTCAAGCCGCTCCCACCAGTGACGGCTCCTGGGCTGAGGTGGGCAGAGGCTGTGCCCTTAGCCAGTGGGAAGCATGGGTCAGGGGAGAACGGAGTACTTGCAACCTTAGACAATTTCATGCTTAAGGTATCTGACACCATGGACTTATTGATCTTTATTTCATTCACTGGGGGCCTACAACTCTGCATCCTGGTGATGCTGGGATGGAGCAGTGAGCACGCTGGACAAGGATGCTGCTGCCGCGAAGCTGGTGCTCCAGATGCAGAGGGAGAGAACAAGCGGGAACTGGGGAGGCTGACCTGCGTGTTCCAAATCAGAAGAGGCCGAATGCACTGCAATGGCCCCTTTCCCTCTAGACCAAGAAGGTGTTTCTCAGGAAAAGTGGATCATGTTTTTAAAAACAATTTGTTCTAACCCCGGGAGCACATGCATGCACGTTCTCTCTCCTGTCCTCTTATATTCTGGAATAATAATTCCTAGACATTTGTATTCTTACAACAGTACATTTAAAAACGAGAATTGGAGGGATTTATATAGAACTGCCAACCTTCTTTTGGCCATAGTTTTATGTGTATGTATATGAAGGGAGACCCCCCAAAACCCCTGAATTTATTTATAAAACATTGTGTAGTTAGGCTTACATGTTTAAACTCCAGTCATTCTCAAAGTGCTCTCCATTTGATGCAGTACGCCTGCTGAGACTTTTCTCCACTGCTCAGAACGGTTTTTGAACTTGTTGATTTCGAAGCCTTTTAGTGCTTCTCCTGTTTGTTGTTTCACCTCTTCCACATCGGCAAAACGTGTCCCTTTGAGGACTTTTTTCATCTGGGGGAAACAAACAAAAACAAATCGTTCAGGGAGAGACAGGTGAATAGGGAGGGTGGAACACGAGGTGGGGGTCATGACATTTTTGGTCAAAAACTGCTGAACAGTCAGCCCAGTGTGGGCAAGTGTGCTTGTAAGTCTCCCATCATACAATGGGCAAAGGTGTTGAGAATCTTACAAAAAATCCACTGAAGCTGAATGCAGCCTCTCGTGACAATGCCAGCTGCTACAGATGGGTTCCTAGAACAACCACCTAGCAGGGGAAGCCTGTACTACAAGCTGCCCACATGCTAGAAGATAATTCTGGTTTTTTGGGGGGTGGGGTACCCCTTGTATATATTGTATAAGCACATATTATAATCTATTACATATATGAAAGATAATGATATACGCTACCATCTACTCCCAATATTAGTTAACAATTGAGGGTTAATTATACGACTAACTCCTTGCATTCAATCTGCACAACACATATGATGTAGAGACTGTTAATATTCCCACTTTACAGATAATGAAGCAGAAGCTCACAGATGCTAAATACACTGCCCACTCTAACCCAGATAGAGGGTGGTAGAGCCAGAGACTGGATTCCTGACGGACTTTCAACACCACCATTTCCTTTAAAACAGAAAAAAAGATACTACAAAATTATTCATAACAAAAAACGTAGAAAAGATATCATGTCAGAAATCCTAAAGTTATCTTTAAGAAAAACTCACTTGTTCTGATCTTTCTTATTTCATCATGGACTGCAGAAGACTGTGTCAGAGGCCAGCTCTGGCCCACCGCCCATGCTCAGGAATCTGGGCTGGGCGTCTGCAGTGACAGGGACGCTTTTCATCCATATCCCACATGACTTTCCAGAGAGTTCTGACTAAGAGCCTGTGTGTGTGAGTCGTTTTAAGGATGGTTCTTTTTATGCTGTTATAAAACTGCTTCAGTTTTAATCTCCCCCACTGGGTCCCAGAAACTGCATGGAGCTGGGAGACCGGGAAGTGAGCCTCAGGTGAGAAACGTCTTTCAACGGAGTCCAAGGCCTTTGGGCCAGAGATCCCGGGCAATGTGTGATAATATTTTTCCAACCTGAACAATGGTACACCTTCCCCACTCCTTGGAGAAAGTCTTTCCAAGAATTCTTAATCATTTCTGTAATCCCAAAGAGTTTAAAAATCAGTGCTCTACTAGGGGTGTCCAACCTTTTGACATCTCTGGGCCACACTGGAAGATTTGTCTTGGGCCACACCTTACATACATTGCACATGTAATCACAAAAAAATCTTATAACGCTTTAAGTGAATTTACAGTTTTGTGCTGGGCCGCATTCACAGCCATCTTGAGCTGCATGCGGTCTGCGGATCGCAGGTGGGACACCGCTGTGACTGAGTCACTAGGTTATCGTATTGAGCAAGTCCCTCTGTCCGATCAGAATGCTTCAATTCCTGTCTGACACACCTTCAAAGGGGCGACTATTAGACGAGACGAAGAGGGTGTATTCCCTCCGCCTTCCCTTGTTGAGAGAGTGCGTACAATTTAGTACGCAGTTTTACAGTGTTCTTCAGGGCCAGCTCCCCTTCCCTCTGTTGTTAGATGCTGTTTTCTGATGCCTTACCTGTTTTTTCCTTCGCAAATATTTAGTATTCTGCACTCACTGTTTCCTGCAAATTGTTATTTCTGTTTGCTCCCCAAAGCCAATAAAATTTAAATTAAGAATAAATGAAAGCAGTAAATATTGCGTTTCTGCCAATCGACAAGCGGAGATGAAGTGAGCCAGCAAACACCCACAAGGATGCACAGTCGCTTCCAGGTAGATCCGGAAAGAACAGCAGGGATCGTTTCCATGGAGCCACTCTCAGGGAGACGGACAATGCAAGGTGGCTGACTTGGCGGGTCCTCCAATGCCAAAATATTTCTGCCTGTTAGAAATTCCAAGTCCTGTGATTTTTCCCTTCTGACAAGAAGAAGACCTGGGAGCCCAGCAGGTCTTCCGAGGGTGGTTGCGGTCTTTATTGCCGTCTCGACTCTGCTGATCATGTGAGCAGCACATACACGCATTGCAGCCCCATCCGGCGCCCAATGGCACTTAGGAGCAGCACAGAGGAACCTTCAATAACACGATTCTCTTGATTACGGACCAATTTCCGTGGAGCATTTCCTGTAGAAGCCTCACAGTTAGGTATCATTTAGGAAGAAAATTAACCTCCTCGGGAGTGAAGCTTCTTCTCTCATTGGCCTCAGAAAGCTGTGCCTTCTGAAGTAAAGGCAATGGGGAAGGGTTAGTCGGGAAGAAGGTGATGAGGTGAAAGGACTAAAGAAAGGGTGTTTCCTCCTTGGAACATAACGAGGCCGGAGGAAAAAGTACACAGCTCCCCATCCTCACCCTGGGCCAAGGAAGCACGTGTTTTCCCTCGAGGAATGTTTCGTTGATGAAGAGTGAGGTCTCTCTAAAATCTTTGTAAAAAGGCACAGTTACACAGAGGCAAAACAGGTACTCTAAAGTAATGGAATCCTAAAAGATCAGAATTAAATCAGGCATCATGTGGTATCTGCTGAGTCCAGCCCCGTGCTTGGATTTTTGCTCCAATCCTACATGTGCCAGCAATGCTGGACCATCTCAGGAGAAGGAGAGCTCACTGCTCCCATGACTGGACAGCTGGAACCATTATGGAGTCACGCCCCTATTCAAACATTTATTAAAGCCTTCCTTGCTAAGCAGTGGGAGCAGAGCAGTGAATAAGGGACATGTCTTCCCAGCTTCAGGAACCTGGGTGGAAGATAAAATGAGATGAGCAGCTTCAATGTTGTATTCTTCCTTACTGAACTCTCATGCCTGTTCATACCGTTCCTTGTTTAAGCAGACGTGGTACGTCTAATCTGTCCCTCATAGGACAAATCCACCTGGTATTTGAAGACCATGATCATATTTTCTTTTAAAAAGTAAAAATACTGCCCTGGCTGGGGTGGCTTAGACGGTTGGAGCATCATCCCACACACTGAAAGGTCTCAGGTTTGATACCTGGTCAGGGCTCATGTGTAGGCTGCTGTTTGTCCCCTGGGGGTGCATCAGAGAGGCAGCCAGTAGATGTTTCTCTCTCACATCGGTATTTCTCTCCCTCTTTCTCTCCCCCTCTTCCCCTTTCTCTAAAACCAATAAGCATATCCATGGGTGAGGATTTAAAAAAAAAGCCCCAAACTAAAAATACCTTCCTTTTCCTCCCCTTTTCTCCTCTAATGTGAATTAGATAAATCTCATCAGTTAGAATGAAAAACAAACTACCCCCTTTAATGTATGTACAGCCAGGATATTATATATCACACCCATAAAGGCAAGAAAGCCAATACTTGGTTTCCATTTTTGACTTTTGAAAGTAAAACAAGAGTGAATTTGGGGAAAAAAAGAGTGGAATTTCTCTTGTACAAAGATTTCTTACCTTAGTCTTATTAGAAAATGTGGTTCCCCCATCCACTCCTCCCCTCAGCCATTTATTATACATTTCATGTCCTCAAACTTTTCAATAGGAAATATAATACGTAACAAAGAAACCTAAACAAATTAAATGGAAACTATTTTTTTACATGTAAAACAGATTTCGGTTTTGCCTTAAAGAGGGCTTATGTTTCATTATTATTTAAAACTGTCATGCATATTTTGCCTGCTGGGAGTACAGATTTTCCTCCTACTTTTCAATCTTACTCAAAACCCCCTATTGCATATTTTATGAGTTGTAGCAACTCTTAGTTGTTGCTTTTTAAAATTACAAACTAAAGTCTATGCTGGCATTCTGCTAACTGGATTTTGCACATGTGTGTTGAGCATTTACAGAGAAAGAAATTTTTGTGGGATGAATATATATTTTTGTGACCTTTAGAAACAGGAGTGGCACTGTACGGAGGGTGAGGGCTGAATTCCTGCTCATACTCATTTCGTGAGACAATTTTCCACCTTGCATGACTTTGATCACACTCTCACTGTTCTCCTCTCCTTTTGCCCACTTCGGGAAATCTGTACTTAGAGCCACGTGCAGAGTTGAAAGCTGGGTTGGGTGCCTTGCAGTCTCATGTTTTCTCTTTGACTTGCCCACTAGGGTACTGGGAGCTTCTCAAACTGATGTGCTCCCCTTCCAGTTAGGAAGAATTGAGGGTGCTCATGGAAAAATGGAGCAAAATAGTTATGTGAGGTAGTTGAGTTGGGAAACATTTGAGATTTTTGGAATTCATTTTTTTTTAAAGATTTTATTTATTTATTTTTAGAGAGGGAGGGGAGGGGGAGAGAGAGAGAGAGAGAGAGAAACATCAATGTGCGGTTGCTGGGAGACATGGCCTGCAACCTAGGCATGTGCCTTGACTGGGAATCGAACCTGTGATGCCTGGTTTGTAGCCCACGCTCAATCCACTGAGCTACACCAGCCAGGGCGGAATTCATTTTTAAAGAGTTGGTTTTCTTTCTTTCCATTTTTTCCTCCTGAAAAGACATTTTCAGAAAGACTAGAAATGATGATTATGAGAATTGAATGAGGTAAGGCCTGGGAAGAGCTTAGCACACCTGAAAAGTACCCAATAACTGTTCATTATTATCATTACTAAGTTGCATGCATGCTCATCTAAACCCCTCAAAGGGATTTGGAAAACAACTTTTTAAAGGGCACCCTAACTACATCAATAAACTTGCAGGAAAAAAATACCTTATATGGCCTGCATCTAGGATCTAGGACCAGTAGCAATGCCTGAGGTGAGCTGGTGACACTGTGGCAGTAAAAAGGAACGTGACTTTGATGAGAATTTGACCACTTCCTCTCTGTTGCATTTTTGAGACAGCTCAACTCAAAAGTGAATTTCAGAGGGCAATAAGCCTCATGACTTTTCCAAATCAATTTAGTTTTTGATTGACCTCCTCCAAATAGATCACCTTAGGGAAACTGATGCAGCTCTGTGTGTGTGTGTGTGTTGCGGGGGGGTGGTCAGAGTAGTGGATCTTCAGGGTCAAGAGGGAGAACCGCCGCTTAGCTCCAACACTGTCTGAACCTTCTTTTTTTCTTTACCCCTCAGGACCACATTGCAGTGCCATGATGTGTCAGAGGAAGGGGCTCTCCCTCCCAGCATCCCCCCTCCCCGCCACCAACATGCACCAAATGTTCTGCTGCCCTTGTGTGTGTGTCTTGGCTCTTTCTAGCAAAGCTGGAGTGGAGGCAGTTTTCCTTTCACTTCCATCTCTCATCCTTTCATCCTTCACTCCTTCCATCCCTCGCTCCTTCCATTGCCTTCTTCATCCTCCCTGGTGCTGCTTTTTGAGAGCCTTCAACCTACTCTTTCATGTTGTCCAGGGTCCCTCAAGTTGGGAGAGCCATTTGGGCAACCCAGTGCTTCCCTTTCCAGACCATTCCTCAGCCAAGACAATTTAAATTCTGGAACTGAAGGTGATTCTACTTGCTACAAAGACATACACACTAATAACAATAACCATGAAAGCAAATATTCAATGAGTATTTATTGTGTACTGGATATGGTTCCAGATGTTTTCTATGGGTCCATCTCATTTAGTTCTCCACAAACGCTGACATTTTGACACAGGGAATTGATTATTTCATATGTCACCTCATTCTGGGAAGGATTAACATAAAGGCTATTCCTGCTTGTGAGAGGTGGGTTACAGGTTTAATTTTCAGCCTTTGTCTGGATTGTGTGAAGAGGTACTGAGCCCCTTTACCAGGTTAGGATATTGAACCATTGTGTAATTTTTTTTTCCTGAAATGCCTACAGTCCAAAAGAATGCTTAACTCATTGCATTTCTACCTAAACAGCTGAAGGGTGAGCGGCAGTGGAAAGAAAAGCAACACATTAAAGATATCCCCTTGCTGAGAACATGAAGGCCAAGTGGGAAGTGAAAGCAATGACCAGGCCAGTATAATGTGAAAGTGAGATGCAGTGGGCAGCTGAGTCTGAACATGGGTTTTGGGGACACCAGCAGTCCAGATGTCAGAGCTGGTTACAACAAAGCCTCTTCAGCAGCAGCTCCGTCTACACAGAATGATATGACAAGAGCAGGTAAACACCCACCAGGCACCGAGGCTACACCTGCTCACAGATGGCAGCAGCACCACCACCGTTATCCTCAGCCGTGAAGGCCAGTGATGAGTACTTCACAAATGAGAATCACAGCTAGAGATCAAGGGCTTCCTTAAATCCAGAGCAGAGAACAGTGACGAGCGAAACCACTAGTCACACTGGTATTGGTCAAAACCCTTGCTTTTTTAAAATCAGTGAGATGATCTGCTTTAATTAAAGCTACAAGTATATATTATTCAGTTAAAATGTGTGGGAGTCTCCATATTTGTGAATTACCTTATGCATTTTATCACTTCACAGCATGAGTCCACTTAAGTTATATTTCTATAATTAATTAATTCAAACATAAGATGGATGAATTACCCTTTGCAGCAAAAGTCAAAGCAATTCCTTATTCATTAGCTCACTCAGTAATCTCTTCCTCAGTGTATCAGTTTATTAAATGTTCTACTCTTGTAGAGATATTAGACTCTGTTTTATCTTTAGCTATAACAATTTTGTGAATTTCAGACCGATGTTGAACAGGATAACCTATCTTTGAATGAAACTGTTGAAAGTAACTTGAATTGTCTAGCCCTGGAATACAAAAACAAAGCAAATCTGATGGAGATGCTGGGATCTATTCTGTATCTTTACTGAGTAGCATTTTAAGCACCTCAGGCAATGCTCACACCCAAGCACAGCTGGTGCCGTTCTTTGTACGTTTTCAAAAGCAAAGGCTCCTGGTGTTTTGCTGGCTGGATCTCCTTTGAAGTAGAATCAGGCATTCACCATCTCCTCTACAGTTTGTGTCACCTCCGCGCTTTCTGGAGCAAAGACAAGTCAATTTCCTCAGTTAAATATTAGCAGTAATAGAAGTGCAGAAGTTCACAGGGCTCTTGGTAGGCATAGAGCTTCCTTTCTGGGGACCCTGAGGACTGGCCCCTCACGAGGCTTTCTCCTTAGCACTGGCGTTATCTTCTGGAAGTGCAGCTTCTCATCTGCCTTCGTTCCCCTGAGGCAAACATCGTGTAGGTGTAGTGCTGAAGACTGAATTCTGCTGAAAATGCAAATACTAGGAGCCGAAGTCATTGGACCACAAGGCTGTTCTGAGGTTCATGTCAACACCGTCCTGAAGCCACTCGACTCTCCCTCTCTGAGTTTACCAACAGTGGAACACCCTCCCCCCAATTACTTTGCATATACATACAAAACTGCACTATTCCTGTAACATAGAAATCCTGGGAAGATGGGATGTATTGTAATTTCTGCTTGTCTATAAACTTTCCCGCCGATGACTCAAAAGTATGTAAAATTATATTTCTACTGCTTTGCTCTTCCATTTTAGAGGTGAAATTTATATTTACTATGAGAGAGAGAAGAAAACCTTTCAGAACAAAATAAATAGCCCCTTTCTTCTTTTTCCTTTTTTTCTATCTTTGTGGTATCTGTAAAAATAAACCTTAGGATATAGCATAACTTCCCTGCTTTCATTGCCCTTATGATTTTTTCAGAATTTATACTTCTTAATATACTAAGGTGATAGTACTACCCTCTGATAAATACCTAACATGCTGAACCATTGAGAAGTTTGTTCTCCCCTCTAATTTTCTGAAATGCCTACAGTTTGTTTTCATGGCCCTATCCTCATAATATACTCACTGTTCAAACACCTATCTTCCAAAATCACATTTTCAAGGTAACAGCATACTTGGTGGGGTTATTTGAGAGTGCTTGGTGCAGTATTTAACTGCTACAGCTCCTTCTAAGTTTCCTCGAGTCTTGCTTTCTGGTATGCAGACCCATTCTGAGAGTTCACCACGAGCTGTGAGAGCCCTAAGACAGGTGGACTGGAATTCAGGACTACTCATGTTAGTCAACTTCCCATGCTGTGCAGCCATCACCACAAATCAGTTATAGAACATTTTCATCACTCCAATAAGACTGCTAAAGCATATTCACTATTAATCTTCATTACCACACCTCACTCCCTAGGCAATCACCAATCGACATTTTTTCTGCAGTTCTGCCTTTTCCAGGAATTTCACATACATGGAATCATACAACGTGTGGTCTGGTTTCACTGAACATAATGTTTTTGAGGTCCATTTATGTGGTAACATGTTTCTGCAGTTAATGCCTTTTAATTGCTGACTAGTATTCCATCGTAGGGATACACAACATTTTGTTTATCCATTTGCCAGTTGATGGACATTTATGTTGTTTCCAATATTTGGTGATTATGAATAATGTTAAGAACATTTGTTTACAAGTCTTTGACTAGACATATTTTTCTTAGATAGATATAGAAGTATTTTTAAGAACAGCTTTACTGAGTTGTAATTGACACCCAAATCAACTGCATAGATTCAAAGTGTACACTTTGATGAGTTCTGACATACGGATACACCTGTCAAACCACCACCACAACCGAGGTAAGAACCTGTTACTTCCAAACGATTCCTCGTGCTGCTTTGTAATTCTTCTCTCTATCCTACCCCACCACCCCATCCTCAGACAACCACTGATTTGCTTCCTGCTACCATAGATTAGTCTTCATTTTCTAGATTTTATGTCAGTGGAATCATAAAGCATATACTCTTGTGTGAGGTGGGTGTGGTCTGGCTTCATTCACTCTGCATAATGATTTTGCAGTTTACCCATATTGTAGTGCTTATCAACAATGCATTCCTTTTTATTTGTTGTTGCTGAGTAACATTTTATGGTGTGTATATGCCTCAGTTTGTTCACCTGTTTTCAGGTCCATCTGTTGATGGGTATTTAGGTTGTTTCCATTTTTGGCTATTACAAACAAAGCTGCTTTCAACATTCATATGTGTATGAACATATACTCTCTTTTCTCTCAGGTAAATTCCCCAGAATGGAATGGTTACATTATGTCATAGATATACTTTTAATTTTGTGGGAAATTGCTACATTATTTTCCAAAGAGGTAGTCCCATTTTACAGTCCCATTAAAAGTGCACAGGAATTTTAGTTCCTCCACACCTTTGCCATCTTGCGTGGTCAGACGCTTTAACTTGAGTCTTTCTAATAGGTGTGAAGGGACTTTGCATTGTGGTTCTAATTTGCATTTCCCTAATGACTAATGATGTTCTGTATCTTGTTATCTGCATGTTTGCCATCTGTGAATCTACTGTAGTGAAGTATCTGTTCAAAATTTTTGGCCATTAAAAAAATTAGGTTGTTTGGTTTCTAAATATTGAATTTTGAGAGTTCTTTATAAAATCGAGATGCAAGACCTTTATCAGATATATGCTTGGCAAATGCTTTCTTCTAGTCTCTGACTTGTCATTTCATAAATCAAAAGAAAGTCAGAGCAGCTACATTAATATCAGATAAAATATATTTTAGAGCAAAGAGTATTACTATGGATAAAAAGTTCATTTTATAATGATAATAGAGTTGATTTATCAAGAGGACATAGCAATTCTAAACATTTATGCAGCTAAGAACAGATATTGAAAATACATGAAGCAAAAACTGTTAGAATCGCAAGGAGAAATAGGCAGATGACAGATGGAGTTTTTAATATCCCTCTTTCAACGATTTATAGAAATGGTCGGCAGAAAATCAGGAAAGATATAGTAGATTGGAATGACCATATCAACTTCACCTGATTGATGTTTGTAGAATACTCCAGTTAACAATGTATAGCAGAGCATATGTTTTTTTTCAAGTGTACATGAAACATTTGGCAAGATGGAACATATTCTGGCCCATAAAAGAGATATCAGTAAATTTCAAAGTATTTGAATTATACGATGCATTTTTCTTTGTCCTTACAGTATTGTAGGGCACACAAAACTTACTTAGAC
The DNA here is from genome assembly GCA_004024845.1 of Tonatia bakeri. Taxonomy (NCBI): domain Eukaryota; kingdom Metazoa; phylum Chordata; class Mammalia; order Chiroptera; family Phyllostomidae; genus Tonatia; species Tonatia bakeri. Next base: position 41,748 of record PVIA01001130.1, read on the forward strand.
AAATCCCCAGACCTTACATAGGTCTCCCCTGTGCCCAGCTCGTAGGAGAATCACAGGCACATAACTGCGTGTTCCCAGGGCACCCAGATCACACCCAACGCAGACCCTCTCCAGGCAGATAATGACACTCGGAGACTCCCATGACCCTGACTGGTGCTTGGGTCCCACCCACTAGAGGCATGCTTTGCAGAGGCTGACGGAAACGCGATCTAACTCTTTTTTTCCCTGTGCATACCAGCATATAAAAAATACAAAGAAATTCCCCAAATCAGTGACTTTAACATAAATGGCTAATAAAACATTTAATAGTGCACTATAGACTAAGGGGCTCATAAGTGGAATGTGACTTAACGGAAATCTTTCATTTACTTCAGTGTCTCTCTATAACTACATGTGTCATCTCATTCTAATTTTGCATCAGAAATGAATTTGAGCCCTTCAGAAGCCCTTTCCCTTCATGGCAGGTCCCGGATCATGCCTTCTTATTTCGTGAGGGTACTTACTGCTTCCACTGTGAATCATTGCCCCAGCCCATCCCCACCTCTGTCCTGAGCAAATATGCTCAGTGTAAGTCACTCATATTACCTTCAAAGAGCATACTTTTGCTGAGTCTTCACCTGGTGGCAAGGGCGAGGGAGCTCTTTGGGACTTCTTTTGTAGGGACACTAATCCCGTTCATGAGAACTCCTTCCTCAACACCTAATCACCTCCCAAAGGTCACACCTCCTAACACGATCACCTTGGAGGATGGTTAGGTTTTAACATGACAATTTTGGGGGACATATTCAGATCATAGTAGTCATGAAGCCCGTTTTACAGATCAGAATAGTAAGGCACATTCACCTAAGAACACCTGATGAATGAATATTAAGGCCAAGGTTAAAACCCCAGTCACTCATTTTTCAAGACTTCTAATCACTCAATTCTCACGCCCCCCTTGGGAAGGATCAGTAGCTGATAACTGAGTGTAGAGGACGAGGAGTATAGACAGAGGGGGCAGTGTGTACGGGTCAGAGGAATAAAGGTCTGTGATGTTAAGGAAATGAAGTTCTGAGTCAGGTTGGGGGACAGTATAAGCTGATGGGGAGAAGGATGCCAAAGCCCGATTTTGAAAAACCTTCGCATCCCAGTCAGGAACTTGGACGGACCTTGTGGGGCAGTGGGAGGAGGCCACTGGAGTGTTGGTACCTGGGGAATGACTTCGTAATAACATTTAGTGATGACTGAGTGTTTACCAGGTGCCAGGCACTGTTCTACATTCACTGATTGCCTCTCCTGCTCTGACCCTATGAGAGTGCACTTGGTATCCAGAGGTCAGGGAAGGGGAAACACAAGTACAAAGTACAGTAGTTAATCAGTGTGACCAAGTTGTCCTGTAAGAGGCAGCAGTCTACCTGTGAGTCCAAGTTCTTAACCACCCTCCTCTAGAAAGCCTCTCATCTCCAGCAATTTGTGAAAATACCTCTAACTGTCAGAGCCTCATGAGGCAAGAATATGACCAAGGACAACTTTAGGAGGCTAATGTAAAACATAGGACAAGGGACAATAAAGATCTGAACAGTGGCTAATGGGATGAAAAGAGATGGTTTTCAATGTGGGGCAGGCACTGTTTCTCAAATGTCTGCCTTCCCCACTTGCCTGGCACAAACGTGGTGATTGACAGGCTGATAAATCCCCCTCACCAACCCCACTCCCAGGAGTCCAATTTTTGTATCTTTACATCTCGGAAGCAGAGCTGGAAAAGGGGAGTTTCTATTTTCCAAGTAAGCCTGCTTCTTGCCTTCCTGTGGCTTCAAATGTAGCTTGCTGACCAAGTATGTTTTTCTCCTTCCTTGTGCTAACTTTTGAATTATAGTTTTCTTCTTCAAATACTTATAGAGATGGATAAGGTTTATAAAGATGGGCAGTTGTGTATGCTGAAGATCCTCCTCACCATCATTCCCCCTGAGAGAAAATGCCTAGTCTTTCTTCAAGGCTCAGTAAAACAGCTCCTGTATTGAGTAATTTTCTGGTTGTCTGTAGTGAGTTACAATTATCCTGTCTTGGGCCCCCAGAAATCTACACCCGGCCTCTAAGAGACATAGTCTATTTGTAGAGGCCTTGAAGCACCACCAGGCCTGCCCAGGCATACCTGTCACTGCTGCTGCACTCTGGTTGCATTATGACTCCTTTCATGTTCGCAATACCAATCTGCAGCTTCCCTGGGAACATTATTCGGTGTCCAAGTGAAATGTTTTCATATTTTGGTCACCATCTTGTCTTTTGCTGCTCTGATGATTCAAGTCACAGGGCTTCTTAGCACATACTATTTCACTTCTATAAACATCCCCATGTCCAATGTCACCCTACCCTGAAAAATTTCTCCTTTTTGTGGATTATTATGGTGATCAAAAGGGACAACTTTTCTCAGTGAGCACCACAGGATGTTTTGGGCAGTGAGAAAGCCACAGCAAAATTATGATACTTAGGAAAGAAGGGAAATGTTCAGGCAAAGTAGGGCTTAAGACTCAGGCTGAAGATCCGAGGGCTCTGTAGGATGTTTGTGTACACCTGTGCACATTACTGTAAAGTTTCCATAACCAGGGGCTGAAATCCAGCCCTGGTCCTCTTACCAGCCCCAGAGACCACACATCAGGCAGGAGCGGGAGTCTTCTAATTTGCAAAAACACCGTCACAGTCTCCTGGGCTTGGCCTGACTCACTAAGACGGACAGCTCCTCTCATGGCAGATCTGGATCCTGGGGAAATCTTGGCTGGATTTGGGTGGCTGTACTCCAGTTAGGTTCGGCATCCTGGGAGAAAATAAGCAGAGCAAGCAAGGGTCATGATGGGAGCTACCTGGGCGTCCTGGGCACATACCTATTGTTAACCATCTTAGGTAAATATCATATAATAAGAAGAAATTGGTAATCATGTTATATATTGGCCATAGTTTGGGTTGTGCAGTACAGGGCAGACATAATGATAAGAATGCTACATCATTTAATCCACACAACAACCTTGTGAAGGAGATAGTACTATTCCCGTTTTCATGTCATTTCTTTCTTTTTTTTTAGATGAGGAAACTGAGGGTTTGAATTGTTAGGTAATTTGATCAAAGCCATATGGACTAGGCACTATGATTTAAGCCCAAGTTTGTCTTGTTCTAAGCAGACAGTTGGAAAACACACACATACCCCATTTACATTTGTTTATGTCTATGTCTGTCCCTCTGTCCATTAACACCATGAGTTCACCCTGATACCACCACTTTCAGCTCCGCCACACATGGCGTATCCTCATCTTCCCTCTCTCCATATTTACAACCCCACCTGGGGCAGAGTTTGTGCATACTAAATATGACGATGCATGCAAACCACCCAGCAGGCCTGCCATGCAATCCCTCCTGTGAACTGGAAAAAGATGCCCTTTCCTCCAGGTGGATGACTTGGCTAATGGAGTGTGGCGATTCCAGCTCCCGCTCACCACCTCAGCTGGGCATCTGTTGCACTGCAGAACCAGAATAAGACTGCATGCAGGCCCTGCCTAGTCGGCCTGCAGTGAGTGGTAAATTATTTATGCTCAAGGTCAAGTCTTTCAGGAAAACTGCCCAGATACATATAAAGAACTTATGACTAATATAATTTTTCCTTGGAGAATTTTTCATAACTGATAGGATAGTGGAGTAAAAATAAGTGTCTCCAAGGTTTCCCCCTTTGATGGGAAATCAATGCAATCCAGTGTGTTGTCAATATCACCAACTACTTCCTGTTGAGCATAATGGAAAGCAGGTTGACAGACCCATTACAGATTATTTTTTTAACCTGATGGCCGACTATATGTCACCCTAAACTCTGAATCAGGAGCAGGCTGCTATATAAAATAAAACCTATCTCCATCTTCCAAAAGCCTGGGTAGCAGCCGAGAAGAGGATGATCTATCCATAATGCACAGTACGTAATTCAAAATGACCCTGAGGGTAAGGGGGAAGAAAGCCTTGTCTAATTTCAGGTACACGGTCAGTAAAGTTTGATGACAGATTTATGAGCCTCACCTGCTAAACAGCACTCTGCTGAGTGTTGTCACCAGCTTATCTTGAAGAGGGGCAAATAAACTCGTCTTCAGGCTCTTCCGGTGATCTTTCCCCAGCTGATGGACTTCTAATCTGTCAGAGAGAAACCAGTTAAGTTTGACTCGATGCTGCAAATGTCTGGTGTTACAACAGTCTGCAGCCTGGAGACGGGGGCTCTGAATGTGACTCCGCCCCCTCTGCTGCTGGTGTGCACGTGGAGGAAGCGAGGTGATTACGATGATCTCGTCTGCATCAGGGGTCCATGCTACGCAGTGCTAGAGTGACACAAAACTCCAGGCCATTGCGGCAGCTGCTCAGCCACACTGTCTTTCTTTTTAACTTCTTGATGGGGGGTAGGTGTGGAAGAACTAAGAACCATGTGGTCTCTCACCTCCCAAGCCAGGTGACAGTGACACCAAAATAGTCCCAGCAGAGGCTCAGAGTTAAAGAATAACATTCGGGACACAAAGCAAAGGCAGCATCATTGCTCCCAGAGTTGGCAGCTCTCAGTACTTTCAAGAGTTTTGAAATTTTTCAGGTAGAAACTGCTGACAGTTTATAGATATAGATAGATTTATTTTTAAGAAATTGGCTCATGGCATTGTAGAGGCTGAAATTTGTTGGGCTACTTGGAAACTCAGGCAGGAATTGATGTTAAAGGCTTGGGGTAGAATGTCTTTTCTGGGAACTCTCAATTTTTGTTTTTAATGCCATTCAACTGATTGAGTGGGGCCCACCACATTTATTGAGGGTCATTTCCTTTACTTAAAATTAACTGATTGTAGATGTTAGCCACACCTACAAAATACCTTCAGAGCAACACCTAAAAGTGTTTGATTAAATAACTGGGTACAATAGCCCAGCCAAGTTGATACATAAAATGAACCACCACACAGCTTTGGTCTAATGCCCTGTCTTGCATGCTGAAGACTGTGCAAAAGCCACACCAAAGGACTCTTTGTGATTTATTTCCCAGTTGTCTGCTGCTCTCCTAAACAATGTTTAGTCGGCAGGTCCCCATGAAGGAGAAGAGCAGTGAGCTGTCCATGAGGGGAGCCTGAAGGAGCACAGCAGCATGCATTCAGTGCGTGCTCAGTGAATGGGCCCTTGCCCCCCGGCCTGTGGGATCCCTGCCCCTCTCCTATGGAGGATGGAAGAAGCAAAGAGGTTAATTCTGTCCAAAAGAGAGCTGTGTCTGAGGATTTCCTGGGTTGACTCCATAGCCCTGGTCTGGTTTCAGGAATCATCCTCAGCGTCATCACCCTCTGCCTCCTGGCAAATTCCCGCCACAGATGGAAGGGGACATCAGCACCCTGGGAGTGACAGGGGATCCCGGCTAACTCTTAGGGTCTGCCTGTGTGGAGGCAGAGTGGGCGACACCTCTGTCTGTGGGACACCTTCCCACTCACCCCTGTGTTCTCTGATCTGGGGGACATCAGAAGTTAGGCGTGGTTTTTGAATGAAACAGTCCAGAGTTTGAACTCCTTTCCCCTGTTTACCAGCTGTGTGACCCCCTGAGGTGGATTATCTACCATTTCTCCAGTAGTAAAATGGGATCACGGTATCTGGTGTGTGAGGGTGATACTGGGAGAAAGGGGATAATATGGAAAGAACTTTATGTAGTGCTTGGAAGTGAGTGCGAACTTTGTGGTTGTTAATGATCATTGCTTTTACTTAAAATTCTACCACTGGAGAAATATCCCTTTAGCTTGAATCCTCCACACACCATCATCTGCAGGGTCTGGCACAAATAACACCCCTTTTTAATTACAAAATCTTTTATAACACAGCCATAGGCAGGTAATTCTGTAATATAACAATATCACACTCAAACACACCATGTGGCATTTTAGGTGAAATGTTCAAATTGCAACTATACATTATTATACCCATATTATTATCTTACCAACCACACTCAAGCAGGCATTACTTCTGCCAGACCCTGTATTTTAGTGCCAGCTGACAGAGTTACCACATTGTGTGACCAACACCTGGTGTGAATCAAAACCTCAGGTCACTCTTCTATGTGAGAAGGGTGAACTGGGGACACTGGGGAGGCCAGCAGTGAGAGCATCGAGGAAATAGAAGTCAACTTTGTTATATTTTGCAGAATTCCCCTAGCCTTGGAGGTTCATATTTCATAACAAGATCTTTCAATGAGCCAAGCAACACTAAGGCATTGATAAAGTCCGGACTAACAGAAGATGCTGGTCATAGGGCTCGGGACTCCTTTGGGTCCACAGAAACCTTTGATGATCCTCAGCTGGGGAGGCAAGTGTTCTCCGAATAAATGAAGCACCAAACCATCCAGGGTAGGCATCTGCAGGCTTTCCTGAGCGTTAACATTACTTACAATCATGATTATTTAAATGTGCAAATACACACAAGCCAGGCACATGGGAGAGCACAGAACGACCATCAGGATAACAATATATGTGCGAGGAAGCTATCAGACTCTCTGCAAACAACGGGCCATGTAATACTAAATAATTCCACCCCTTATTACCATTTAACAGTGCGTCATCTGACTGAAGCAGTTTCTTAAGTACTTTATGTTCTCTGCTGGAATCAACTCATTAATTCCATATATACAGTTAATGGGAAAGCCCTGAGTGCAAATTAGGTTCCTGAGAAGATGCATGGAATTATGGGCAAGAAGAAACCCTTTATTTTTCTCCCTTCTTCAGATATAATGTTTTTTTTCCATAAACTTTTTTTGGTCCCTAAACTCTACTTTAAATACTGAATAACCTCTTGGAAAGAAGTGGCTATTCTAGTGCATGATGATTTTGAGTTGGGTGACCCATGTATTGCTAGGTTCTCAGAATAACCCCGGACCATTAATAAGCTTCCTCTACAGCATACACATTCCAATTAGCCCAAGAAAATCAGGCTTCTCTCTGTGACTAGGGCAGAGAGGGAGGATGCCCAGTGATTCCCCCCACTCTCTGCCTCTCTGCAAGGCTCTGGACTCATGACCCTCTTTCCACAGGGGGGCAGTAGAGCAAGGCGGCCGAGAGTGTGGCCCTAGAGTCAGACTGACCTGCTTCCTACCACAGCTCATCATTATTGAAATCATCGTTGGTTAGGTTGCTTTGTGTCTTCAGACCAAGTTGCCTCATCTTGAAAAGAAAAATTAAGTGAGCCTTTAAAAAATGGACATAGTAACTATGTTTAGCTTTATTAGGAGATTTATTTATTTTTATTAGAAAAAGAAAGGAAATTACAAAGAAAGGACAATATAGGAAGGAAGGAAAAAGAGAGGAATCCCTGAAGAGTCACAGCTTTACTCAGAGGACTCGTGGGAGGACTGGTTAGAGAAACCTTTCCCAGAGCCCAAGGTCTCTCCGCCCAGAGTCTGTCCCTGCTCTTGGTCACTGAGAGGTTCGGGAGCAGGAAAGCTGTGAGCCTGGATGGAGCAGCAGCCTCCTTCCAGCAGCCAGACTGGGGGGCCTGTGGGCAGCAGTGAATTTATACTTTTTGGTGGGGGTGGTGGATAAGTGCTGTGAACGGGCTTCGAGAATACAAAAGGGGGAGGTGCTGAGTCTGTCTGGAGGTCATGTGCGCAGTAAAGCCGGTCTGACTGAATCAGTGTGTCCTTGTTGTGCCATTATGAGCCTAACTGGATGAACATAGAACTCTGAGCCTCAATTTTTTTCCTCTGTAAAATATGGGAGAAGTGGATGATTCACTAAAATTCATTCCCACCTAAATTCTGTCAGTTAAGATAAGTGGCAAACCAGCATATGATCCCCAAAATATAATGAATTCATATATTAAAGTCTTAATATAAAATGACTACTGCAGATTAGAATCGTAGGCCATGGGTATAAGTCCTGACCGTGGAGATCACCACTTTCTTTCTTCCTTCCTTTCTTTCCATTCATTCACACATTCAAATAATTATGAAACACTTCTCTGTGTGTTTCAACTCTGTTGATAATTAAACATTATCCCCATGAATCTGCATCCTTGTCCTGATTAGGCATCTGCCATATGAGCCCTTTAGGTTCTGTCTTTGGTGACAAAGTCCAGCCATCAAAGATCTACCGTGAGTAATTCCATAACATGATGAAGAGACATTTTTTTTCTGACCTTGATATATTATCAAAATGACAAAGGCGAATCTGCCCTGAAGTATAATCTTTTGTAACTAGAACTTTGGCCTAAAAATGATAGCCAAGTCTATACCAGGGAGGGGCTTTTTGTAAACTACCACCCTTTCTACTCTGTGACTTGCTTTTTCCAAGGTGAATTGTGTGGCACTTAGTGTCCCAGTAGATTCCCTTGTCCTTGCTACAAATCAGTGCCATCTTTGCCAAATCGACTTCCCAGGTGACACTTTGGAAAAAGACAACCTACTCTATATCTCCTTCTTACTTTAGATTTGCAGGTCCTGTAGCTTTCACATGTTTGTTTATTAGTTCAGTCCATTAAGAGAACAATGATCAAACATAAACACCCCAGGCGGGAACATGACAAGAGCAAGAAAATAAATAACCATCGGCATTCATTTGTAATATAATAAATAGTATTTCAGCATGCTGCAAGTTTTGTCCTTAAGCAAGAGAAAGTTGATGACTTTAATAGAGTTTTCTTCAAAAACTTTTTCTTTTTTTGCTTCAAGACTGCTAGCATTTCTTCATTATTTCTCGCTCTCTTAACAGTTGCTTCACAACAGGGTCCACTTGGAAGACAGTCCATCGTACGGGCACTCCCAGCTGGCGGAAGCAGGGGCTCTCCAGGACCAGGCAGAGCAGAGCTGGAGTGCTGCCCCCTGCTTTCCTCAGAAAGTCTTTGCCCCAGATACGTCAGAGGTGCTGCTTTGGCTCCAATTTCTCTAAGAATTTAGCTCAGTAAAAATATTCTCTTACACGTGCAGCATAAAAATGAAGATATTTCTAATCATATAGAAACACCTCCCTAGATATAAAATTTGAGGCACTTAACTTCTCTAAGCTTCAGTTCACTCATCTGTAGGATGTCAGTGACTGTGGTACCCACCTCACAGGGTATGGTGAATATTAAATAACACTAGGCTTGTACAAGGTCTAGCAGGGACCTGGCATGCACTAAGTGCTCTGTAAATGGTGTTACAAACACATGAATGTCTGTGTTCTTGTTCTGTTGAACCCGGCCTTTGTCACTGTAAGCAAAGAAATGCCTTTACAGGTAGACTGAACCAAAGATGGGAAATCCTGCTGATTAACACATGCTAGGATCTGCCACCATCTCCAGCCCTTCTCCAACCAGCCTGTCTCATACCAGCTTCTTTAGGACCCTGGTTTCTTCTTGTCATACCTCTGGCCAGGGCACTCCTGTATTTGCTTGCTAACTTAACCTTCTCCATTTCCATCATTCTGTGATCTCCCTTGGCCCCTTTCCCAGGTGCTCCAGCCAGGTCCATTCTTTTCTATCAATTCTGATGTTCTATCAAGTCTCAGAAAGCAGAAGTCTTATAAAATCCTGTACCTCACAAAAACTAGGATGGCTGAGCTACACAAAGAAATTTTGAACTAGTCAAGTTAGAAGTACTGATTTCTAGTTTCTGTGTTTCTTTGACTTTATTCTGATATTTATTATAGATAATATGCCTCTCTTATGCATAAGAATTTACCCAGCATCACTCTTACTTTCCTGTTATTCTCTAGGTAGACCCTTCTTCCTACCTGAAGTCATTCCTACTACTTTTTAAATCTTTTCAACCAAAAATCAGTGGTGTTGGCATTACACCAAAATGGCTATGGAGTTGTAGGGTCTGTGTAAAATGGGAGGCCAAAAATGTGAAAACACAAGCATATTCATGCCCCCTTCTTTCTAGATCCATAATTGCAGTGCTAACAAAAGTTTCAAAGTCAGGTCTCTTTTAATCATCTGCTTTCCCCCATAAGCTGTTCTTATTCCTAAAGTTATAGCCTTCACTTTCTTTTTTACATCTTTATTTCTGTATTTTTATCTGCAAGATGATGTTCTTGTAAGCAATATCAAGAAAAGAGAAATGTGGCTTCCTCTTGCACTGCTTAGGTCATAAGTGGGAGCCCAGTTCCATATTCTCAAGGCAGCTCAGATGCTACCTGTTACTCAGGGGCCTTTGTTGCTGCATGTCTCCGTTCTCCCAGGGAGGCCAGTCCAGTTGTTGTAATTGAAAATAAATGGATTCAGATGCTTATGTGTTAAAGTGAAATGCCTCTTTGACCTTTGGGGGTCAAAGCATCCAAAAAAATCACAGTGTTCTCTGTAGCTGTCATGGGTAAAAGAAAAAGGGATATTTATAAAGCAGAGGAGGGGAGGAAGGCCTGTGAATGCTGAGCAGAGAATTAATGACATTCCATCCCAGCTTTCTACTCTGTTCCTCTGGTCACCACCATGTGACTATGCCAGTTTTAGAAACCCCGATGAGAATGTGGTTTATTGGTTTATTGTCAATTATATCTCAATAAAAATGAAAATAAATTATAAAATAGTTCAATGCATTAGTTGCTAGGTATCTTTCAGGGGGTCTGGAGAAAAGATGACCTGGGTGGGAATCTGCAATGAAAAAACTCATATCCTTGGTCTTCCCATGAAGGTTGGTCAACATTCTGTTCCTAAGGCAGGTTTAGAGGGACAGTGCTGATTTCGGTTGTTCCTGCAAGCAACTGCTCCTCCAAACACTGCCTGATGGGATGACAGAACATGGCTTTCAGCATGGTGTTCTTGCCTTGTTCTGTAAGTTGCTAAAATCAAATAAAAAGAACCAAATCCATATATGGCTGTTTTTTATTATTTGTTTTGCTTTTTGGGGGCTTTATTTGTTTGTTTTTCAATACCATGACACTAGTAAATATGCTGGGGAGGACACCCTAGCCTCACTTTCATTAACTGGCTCTATTCTACCTCTCTACACATATGTACAAGTACACGTATGTGTGTGTGCACACACAGCCGAACTCTCAGAGGCTGAGGACCATGTTTTCATTGTATTCCAGGGTACTAATAATGTCAGCTTCCTGAAAATGTCACACAGGGATTTGAATTCTTGAAAATACTCTCATGTCTGATTTTTACAAAGCAGAGTTTGGACCATGTTCCCCACTGTTCCCACCCTGCCACCCCTTGTCACTAGAGTTAATGTTCTCCAGCAGTAAGTAGTCTAGTTTGATTGCAGGGTAGACATCGTGTGGGGGAAAGAAAAGGAGAGAGGGAATTGGAAAGGGAAATGAGGCCAGATCACTGAGGGCCTGAGCTGTGGAGTTTTCAGGTGAAAGAGTGGGGTTCACTCTTGGGAATTTACGGAGTTCACTTCTGGGAATTTCTCCACCGCAGCTTGGAGGCCTGAAACCAGCTGGGATGAAACGCCTTTCCTGAGAGAATCCCCAAAGGAGCTCACAGCTCATAACTGGCTGGATTCCCCACTTCCTTACCATCTATGCTCCTGCCTCAGTCGGAGATGGCCAGTGCTTGGTCTCATCCCCAGTGAGTCGTTTTCTGTTTCCATTATGAATAAGTAGAGTGATTGGTGAGCTTGAGGTCTTGTAGTTGAGTTCTTGGAAAGGTTGAGAAACCAGAACTCTGCATTGTAAGTCAGTGTGGATTTGGGGAAATATCCTTCAATGACTTTCTTTTCTCTTAGGGAAACTTCCTTTATACCTCTAGCAGCTTGCATTTTACTATTTTGAAGGTCTGATGTGAACATGTACACACTGACAGGGCCCCATGTGAGATGTAATTATGAGCAGGAAGATGGAAGAAAAAAATAAAATAGTCTATATATCAACCATTAGGGCTAATAACATGGCCTTCATAATCCACCCTGCCCCCACCTTTGCCTTTTGAAAACCTATAGTACATGTTTAAAAAAGGGTAACTACAATAATGATGATTAGCATATAATTTTAAGGGTACCCTAAAAAACCCACTAAGCTCTTTCAAATTTTCTTGAATAAGCTTTGGGAGCCACCAAAGATCTAACTGGAGAGCGTACTGATGCATTTAGGCACACCCCCCTTTGATGTACTTCCTTTCAGAAGTTGTTTTGATTTAAAAGGAGATCACAGTTTGACTCCAATCACAACCTTGATCTTTGTTCATGTGGAGTGAACAGAGATGGGGTAGTGTGGAGAAAAAAAAAGTGAAAGTAAATATTTTATGGCAAAGCCTTAAAACATACAAATAAAAACATCAAATTTGGTCAGCAAATTGACAAAATTCAGATGTTTCTAAAAGCTGTCAGGATGGTCCCTTCCTTGTCTCCTCCTGGGAGTGTTTTTAAACTCATTCACTTCCATTTACGAGAAAAGAAGTGTTTTCTCACAAATATGGGGGCCCTAGAATTTGTAAAGGACTAGGAATATGGACATGATATTATATCCACAACTAAGTCTAAGGCTTCAGAGTCTGTCTATGAACAATCTCCTAATTGAATTTGAGGCAGAGAACCACTTGAAAGAAATAACTTACTTCCACCCAAACATTTTCAAGGTAGCTGCGGCCATTGTGATGTCTCAGATAATCACAGCCACATCACTGCCGACTCTACAGAGACAGGGTAGTACAGAGACGGTGTGGGTTTGATTTGTATCTCAGAATATTCTGGGCACTTAGAGGGGTGACTGACAGTGACCCAGTGAAATATGCAAAGTAGATAACAAAGTACATAATAATAGAAATAGTTACAGCTAACATTTATTGTGTTCAATATATGCCAAGTGCTGTGCACTGAATTCACATAGAATATTTTGTTAAATCATTCTTACTTGCACTAAGAAATCAATATTAAGTTGATCACTAACAAAAGCTTTATTTGGACTGGAACTGAAGTTCTCAAAGCTCTAGTTCTTCTCTTCAAAAAGGTTTTCATCAAAAACACCGACAAACTCTCCCACAGGGCTACCCCCAGGCAATTGTCAGAAATAACTGAAACAAAGCATTTCCTCCTTAGGCTGGGAAGAAACGTCACCAGTCTACCCCCCAGGGGACCCAGTCTCTGTATGCCAGCTTGAGCATCCCCTAGAGCCAGCGTCCCCAACCCGGTCAGTGGCCTATTAGCCTGTTAGGAACCAGGCCACACAGCAGGAGGTGAGTGGTGGGAGCCAGCAAAGCTCATCTCGAATTGCTACCTGAGCTCTGTCCTCTGTTGTCCTCTCTCCCACCTCCCTCCAGGTCCATGGAAAAATTGTCTCCCACAAAACCAGCCCCTGGTTCCAAAAAGGCAGGGCACCACTGCCTTAGAGCTTTATGCCTGACATCAGCAATAGGGAGCATATCTGGTCAGAGAGCTTCTAATCAGTGAGAGAAGTGTGGTGGATGAAGATCGAGTTTTCTGGATTCTTAATGTTACCAGAGTTAGGCTTCTTGGGTTCCCCAAGATAGAAATTGAGAGCAAACCTCAGAGAAATTATTAAGCTTATGCTTGAGCCCAAGGGAGGCAGCACAGAGGAAGGGAATGTCCTCTGAACTGGCTCAGGGGCTGGCTCTGGTGGCTGCTTTATAAGCTGGGGACAAAGGGGGCTTGCTTAGAAAGGCGAGCTTTTTGGAAAGGCAGGCTTGTGAAGGGTTGGGGAATGGAATTTTCCGTGTCAGGATGGAGGACTTGTTCCTTCTGTAGGGTTTCTTGGCAACTGTCTCTGTGCCTGTGCTGTGGGAGCAAGATTGTTGCTCATTGCCATGACCCCAGGAAGGTGGTGTAGTAACCAAAACTCAGTCAACAGAGTGTGTGGAAGGCTGGTTTTGACATCTTCTGGCCACCTGGTCTTAACTTGGCTTCCTGGCCACCCAGTATTTTTCCGTTCCTGGGCTCAAGTATCTTAGGACTAGAAGGCGATTGCCTACCATGTCCTAGCTCCTTTACAAATGTTTGGCCTGTCTATAAATTGTACTACAATGATCAGTAAGAGATAGATCCAGATTATAAAATCCATTTCGTGGCAGGGACCCCACAGTGCTTCCCAATATTACCCTCTACCTCTGTGCTTCCCCAGCTGGCAGCTCATACTCCTAGGGTTTGACTCACTGAGTTCTGGTGACTCTGGTGAACTTATGCCCATGGCTCTCAGCTCCAATTGCTCTCCTGTTGCTGAGACTTTCATATTCTCAAGGGATCTCAAGGTGGCAGGCTGAGTCCATGATCCTACTTTCCTTCTCATCCTGTGGACAACAGTGTGGTGATTGCTGGGGATGTGGGGGTGGTAATAAGGGGACTAAATGGTAATGGAAAAAATATAATAAAGACTAAAAAACAAAAAAAGACATATTTTTTAAAAAATTTCAACAACAGTGCTGTTAAAAAAAGAACTGCCACTAGTGGGGGGAAAATGAAAATTGGAAATCAGATGAAATCAGCTATAGCCCCACTGTCCTTAGTCATCAACAGTATATGAGGATCCCTCCTCACAAATCCTTATTATTATGTCTTTTTGATCCTAGCCATCCTTGTTGTTATGAGTAGTATGTCATTATACTTTTGATTTGCATTTCTCTCATGACTAATGAGAGTGTTAAGCATCTTTTTATGTGCTTATTGGACATTTGAAGACATATCTCCATTCAGATCCTTAGCCCATTTAAATTGGATTTTCCTTCTTTTTATTATTGAGTTATATATGTATTTTGGGCATAAGTTCCTTATCAGCTATATGATTTGCAAGTATTTTCTCTTAGTCTCTGGGTTATTTTTTCACTTTCTTGAGTGGTATTGTGTAGCATGGAAGCTTTTGATTTTGACAAAGTGCAATTTCTTTATTTTTTCTTTTGTTGCTTATAATTTTGATATCATACTTAAGAATCCTTTGCCAAATCCAAGGTTATAAAGATTTACAACCCCTGTGTTTTCTTCTAAGAGTTTTATAGTTTTACCTACTACATTTAGATTCATTTTGAGTAAATTTATGTATACAGGGCATATTTTTTTCTCAAACTCTATGAAGGTCTCTATGCTTTTATAAATATTAGATACTATATTTTCCTTTGAACACTGGAGCAGCAAATAAGGTGCTGAGTTCAGTTAGGGCCTCAGGAAAAAACATAATATTACATGAAGGTATCTATCATATAAGATTATTTCCCCTTCATCTTATGGTAGCAGAGAATGAGTGATGGGGATAGAAATATCTAACAACCACTTTGAAATCAAGAGCTGTTTACTTCTACCTATTTATCTTTACACTGTTATTTGTATTTATTTTGAAATACACTAGCAACAACTTCACTACTAAATTTGGCATAATGGGTGTGCATGATATGGTGAGGAGATATAATTATATTTCTCCAATGTATAGTCCAAGATATGAGAACACTTTAAACTTTTATTATGAGGTTTTATTGATTATTTTTCAAACAAGTCAGAGTTTGATAAATTATTCAGTAAGAGCTAGATAACTAATCCAACACCCTATGCACCTAAACTGAATTTGATTCAAATATATTTCTTTGACAAATGACTTCTGCCTACATGATTTATCAACTTAATGTGAAATAGTGCTATGATCTCAAGGTATTAGTCTTGTTCCACAATTTTTTAAGATTTTTCCACTGGAGGCTGAGAGGAGGTGGGAGAGGAGTATATTTCATTTCCAACAGAAGGTTAAGAAAAAAAATTGTTTTGCTTTAAGTCAATGGTGTGAGATTCAAAAACTTAGCTAAAAAACATAAAAGGCAATAAAGATGCAAAATTTTTACTTTCACTTGTATTTGTAGAAATTAACTGTGTCCAGTAAAGAACTGAAAAATAAATCTTTAGAATTAAATGAGCTTATTAAACTATAAACCACAAAAGGACTTTTCACATCATACGCTCATTTCCAAGGGACTAAAGTCAGCTTGAAATATAAGGGCATCTCCACAAATTAATCAGTTTCAGTGAGGTTTGGAAAGTAGGAATATTAGAGCTGAAAACTATATACTGAGTAATGTATCTGAAAAACTACAAACAAGTGATATGTGAGTGGTAAGATGCAAACCCAATGCAGGACAGATACAGGGGATAAGTGAGAGATAGGGGTCAAGGATGACATCTGGGTTTCTAGTTTGCCAACTGGATGGTGGTGCCATTCCTCAAGGTATGGAAGAGGACCTATTTGGGGTAAATGACCATGATTTGATTTCTCAGACTTAATGGATCTGATAAGCATTTTAAACATTTAAGTAGAAATACGTGGCAAGGGGATCTACCAATCTGGAACTTGGAAGAGGGGTTGGGGCAGGAAATATTAATTTAGGATTCTCATGAGGATAAAATTACCTGCAGGAAAATGTAGACTGAAAAAGCGGCCTAGGCTGAGCCCTAAAAACTCTAATCTTCAAAAGCCAGTAGGGAAAGGAAGAGTTGGAAAGACTTAGAGAAAACCACCTGCAAGGTCGAAGGAAAAAACCAAGCGAGAGTAGGAAAACAAGCCCAGAGAGATGAGAGCTGTAGGAGGGAGGAAGTTCTCAATAGTGAGTGTCACATGTTGCCTAGAGGTCAAGTAAAAGGGGAACCTTAGAAGTGCCCATCAGATGTAGAGTTGGCCATTGTTGATCTCATTAAGAGCAATTTTGGTGAAGCAGAACATCTCAGAGCCATATCGGAATAAAGTGAGTAATGAATGGTAGTTAAAGAAGTAGAGGGAGGGAGGTCTCCTGTTTGTCCAGCTGGATGGCAATGCCGTTATCCAGGATGGAGGGTCTTCTTTTGAGGTAACTGGTTTGAAGAAAAGAAGACAAGAGTTGTAGCTGGAGGAAAATATATGATTCAAATAATTTATTTTAAGTTTAATTTGTTTTAAAGAAAAGTGATTTAACATGCTTGATTAGAAAATGCTGGGTATTGAGGAAGAGGTTAAAGATATGGGAAAGAGGATATTTATGAGCTTTCATAAGGCAAGATATGATGGGATTCAGAGTACAGGTAGGATAAAATTGCACAAAGGAATAATAGTTTTTAGTATATGTGCTGCCGAAGCAAGCACAGAATAATAGTTTTTAATATATTTAAAAAATTTTGTGACATATGGATATCATCTACCCAAAGTATAATAAATTAATATTAAAATAAAAGAGAATAATAAAGATCACCTCAGTTTTATATGATGACAATAAATAAAAAGAGAACATTTCAGGGTACAAGTGATCAAAGGAAAATACATAAAGAGAAGGTTTTTCAAAATATGGGAGCTAGGACTTCCGACCAAGATGGAAACTTAGGTAGACACACTGTGTCTTCTCGCACAACCAAAAGAAGGACAACAACAATTTAAAAACAAAAAACAACCAGAACTGACAGAAAATCAAACTGTATGGAAGTCCAACAACCAAGGAGTTAAAGAAGACATATTCATCCAGACCAGTAGGAGGGGTGGAGTTGGGCAGCTGGGCAGAAAGGACTCACAGCAAGGTGGTGGCTGGAGGACCCAGTGAGGTGGCAGTTTGTGGAGTGGGGTGCAAGAAGCTGCAGCTGTCCAGCAAGGCAATGGCAGACCAGGCAGTCCCACATTCGTGTGTGGATAAACCAGGCAAAACAAAGGGGGAGCTGAAACTCCCAGCCTCATAGGAGAGTTTGTTGGACAGACCTACAGGTCCTAGAATGTACACAAACCCACCCACATGAGAATCAGCACCAGAAGGGCCCAGTTTGCTTGTGGAAAGTGGGGAAAGTGACTGAAATCCGGCAGAGAGTATAGCAAGCAGGATCGTTCCCTCTCGGACCCCTGCCCCACATACAGCGTCACAACCCAGTGATTCGGGTTGCCCTGTCTG
Source organism: Tonatia bakeri (assembly GCA_004024845.1). Taxonomy (NCBI): domain Eukaryota; kingdom Metazoa; phylum Chordata; class Mammalia; order Chiroptera; family Phyllostomidae; genus Tonatia; species Tonatia bakeri. The sequence goes on from PVIA01001130.1 coordinate 59,508, forward strand.
GGTGAATACCTAAGGCTCTGTCCCTCACTATGTAATACATGTGTCAAGACAAAAAAAAAAAAAGGCCTAAACAAAAAAACAGATTAAAGTTCCAGAAAAAATACAACTAAGTGACAAAGAAGTAGCCAACTTATCAGAAGCACAATTCAAGACACTGGTAATCAGGATGCCCACAGAATTGGTTGAATTTGGTCACAAATTAGATGAAAAAATGAAGGCTATGCTAAGTGAAATAATGGAAAATGTACAGGGAATCAATAGTGAAGGGAAAGAAACTGGGACTCAAGTCAACAGTGCAGACCAGAAGGAAGAAAGAAATATCCAATCAGAAAAGAATGAAGAAACAAGAATTCAAAAAATGAGGAGAGGCTTAGGAACCTCTAGGACATCTTTAAACATTCCAACACCCGAATTATAGGGGTACCAGAAGGAGAAGAGGAAGAGCAACAAGTGGAAAAGTTATTTGAACAAATAATAAAGGAGAAGCTCCCCAATTTGGCAAAGGAAATAGACTTCCAGGAAGTCCAGGAAGCTCAGAGAGTCCCAAAGAAGTTGGACCCAAGGAGGAAGACACCCAAGATTAAAATGAAGGAGAGAATCCTAGAAGCAGCAAGAGATAGGGAGGCAGTTACCTACAAAGGAGTGCCCATAAGACTCTCAGCTGATTTTTCAAAAGAGACCTTGCAGGTAAGAAGGGGCTTGAAAGAAGTATTCCAAGTCATGAAAGGCAAGGACCTACATCCCAGATTACTCTATCCACCAAAGCTTTCATTTAGAATGGAAGGGTAGATAAAGTGCTTCTCAGATAAGGTCAAGTTAAAGGAGTTCATCATCTCCAAGCCCTTATTATATGAAATGTTAAAGGGACTTATCTAAAAAAAAGAAGATAAAAAACATGTACAGTAAAATGACAGTGAATTCACAATTATTAACAACCACCCCTAAAACAAAAACAAAAACAAACTAAGCAAACAACTAGAACAGGAACAGAACCACAGGAATGGAGATCATAAGGACGGTTATAAATGGGGGAATGAGAGTGGGAGAAGGGGGGAAAGTACAGGGAATAAGTAGCATAAATGGTAGGTAGAAAGTAGACAGGGGGAGGGTAAGAATAGTATAGGAAAAGTAGAAGCCAAAGAACTTATATGTATGACCCATGGACATGAACTAAAGGGGAGGAATTTGGGTGGGAGGGGGTGTGCAAGGTGGAGGGGAATAAAGTGGAGAAAATGGGACAACCATAATAGCATAATCAATATAATACATTTTAAAAATATGGGAGCTAAAAATGAACAAACAAACAAACAAACAAACAAACAAACAGAAATATGGTACTATGGGGCAAGTTGCCATACTGATGAGGTGGAAGAAATGGGCCACCTTCCAAGATCAGGATATTTTAAAACATCCAGATGGTGGCTAAGCAAGATGGAGTATGTTATATGGAAAAGTTTCTAGAAGAATCAGGGAGTAGAATTGGAAATTTATAGTGCAATGGGTTAAAAGCGTGGGCTTTGGTGTTAATACATAGACCTAGGTGTTTACCTAAAGAATCTAAATTTGATCTAAAATAATAATATCTAACCCCAAAATGTTTCTGTATGGATCTCTCCTCTGGGTTGTGGACTGGACTTATATACTCAAGTCTAATAAAAATGTAACAAAAGTAATGGAATATCACTTAGATTTAGTGACAAAAAGATTGTGACTTCCGATTTGCTTTGACACCTTCCAGTCCTCTCCCCTGCCCCTCCTCTCTTTCTCTCCCCTAGCCCACAGCTTCTTGCTCTGGGGAAGCAAGCTGCCAAGTTAGGAGGAGCCCTAGGGAAAGGCCCACGTGGAAAGGATTTGATGACTCTGGCATCAGGCAGCAAGGACCTGACGCCTACCCACAGCCATAGGAATGATCTTGGAGGAGGATCTTCCCTGCCTGAGCCCTGAGCCTTGAGCTGACTGCAGCTATGGTGGATAATACCTGAATTGCTTGTGAGAGACCTTGAGCAAGAAGTGTCCAGATTTCTGGACTACAGAATGTGAAATAATAAATATATATTGTTTTAAAATGGCGAGTTTTAGAGTAATTTGTCATGCAACAATAGAAAAGTAATATATTTAAGAAACTGCTGGATAAGGAGTCCTCAAGGGGGTTGTTAGTGACAGGTAGTGCCGACTAGCCTGTCATTGTCAAATGAGAGCCATGAGATGTAACACACTGCTTTATTAATGCTGCTCCAAGACCAGTGTACGTTATTATATATAAAGACATTACGAATGTCACAGGAAGCTTAGCAAGCTGCATACTAGCCAGGGCAGTGTTTATTGACTCTGCTTACACATTAAAGTCACCTTGGGAACCTTTAAAGAATAACACTGATGTCAGGACTCCACCACAAACCCATAAAATAAGAATTTCTATGTATTGGTCCTGGAAAATTTGTCATGTGATAGTAATGTGTAGCCTGTTGGCATAAATTCAACTCAAGCTGAATTGAGGAACACAAAGGGAGGGAGCCGGCATTGTGTTTTGGCTCACAGTCATGGCAGGATCCACAGACTAATAATGTGATGGACAAAAAGCTCTCTGTCTCTGTTTTCTTGTCTGAAGCCTTAAATGATGGTTCTTGACATGTTTTTAAAAATCTGACCATCAGGTTTCCCAGGAGCTCATCCTATGCCAATAGGGACCCTAGAGAGAGATCACTGTGGCAGAAGCAATGGTGGGTCATCCCCACATCATTGCCTCTCCCAGGACATGCAGGAAGACTGCATTCCCCGACCTCTTTGGTACCTGAGTTTAAGTCAAATGGCTGAGTGCCGGCCAAGGAAAGGTGGATAAGAGGGATTTAAGGAACTTCAAGACCTGGCCTTTATAAACAACTTTCCTTATGTTTTAGCTCTGTCTTCCCTTTGCGATGGTGTCTCAGAGGCCCCTAGTTTCAGATGGAGAAGCTATGGCGTATCGAGGGCTACCCAACTTGAATTGAGTATTTTGTGAACAAGAAATGAAACTTATCTTAAGCCACTGATACGTCAGGTTTTGTTTGCTCTTGCAGTGAGACTTTCCAGATGAATACAAACACTGCTTTTCTCCAATATCCAGTTTTAGTCTACTCTTTTGGTGCTGGTACCCATCTAGAGAATACTTCCAGCAAAGCTAATCAAATGTGAGGAAGAGCCATTTCTTATATGATCTGGAATGAGGAAAAACAAAAATTGTGCTACATTTTCCCATGTCATTACTGATCTTTTGGGAGATAAATTATTATATGTCATGGTCAACTTCCTGAACCATTAATACAACATGCTCACATGTCCACAAAGAAAGGCAAGAATAATCATTTTGACAATAGGAATTTGGTCCTTTTTGCTAACCCAGTTTCATTGGATTTTTTTTTAGTCTAATAACCAAATATTTTATCAGATTGCAAATATTTTCTCTTACTCACAATCTTTTCATATCTGGGAATATATTAGTGTATTAGTTCAAATATAAAAGGGCTTTTGTAAATTCCCTATTTTTCACTAACATTGTGATCTGGCTTTGTTTTTTATTAAATATCAGTACATTTATCTTGGGGAAATTTAAAATTTTTTCCCTGTAAATCCTGCAGAATTGGCAAGTTTAACTCCAGAGATTATGATTAGTATTGCATTTGGACAATCTTATCTACATTAATCCATCCTGGGACCAGTTTTCATTATAGAAAATCTTCCTTGCACTGAGGAACTTGGGCAGGGAATGCTAGCATACTGAGATCATAGGAAAACCCTTTCTCTCTCCATACTAGAGTTTTTATGGTGCAAACAGAGAGGTCTTTAATGACATAGGTTTTCTCTACTTAGAAATTTCATCTCTCTCTGGAACATTCTATTTCCACAATTCATCAAAATCTAAAGGCAGCCCCATCAATATTATTGCTTTTTAGGAGCAATTATATATTTTTATACTTTTAATGTCATAGTACTTTATTTGTGCTGCAAAGAATAAACAAATATGTGAGACAGAAAAAAGCAGATGTGCAGAATTAAATGCTGAGATTAGTCATATGGGCAATAAGCTAGTATTGAAAAGATCAAGCCCACAGAAATTGGAAAACGAGAAATTTGAAAGGGATGCCTGTACATCCTTACATAATTTTACTTCTCTTAACACATTGCCAAGTAACTCTATTTCTCTCTCTCTGTCTCTCTACATACATATGTGTACCTGTGTGCACATATATAAGCTTGTCCATGTATTTTCCCAAATCTAAAAGTAGCGTGAAGCCATCTTGATATTTCTCCAGAAGTACTTCAGTATTCACAGCCACAAAACAAGAACATTTTTTTTGTTCCACAGACACAATACCATTACCATACCTTAGGAAGATTAACTCAATAATTATCATCTAACATGCCATCCATACGCAAACTTTCAATAATATCTCCAAAATAGCCTTTATTGCTTTATTTTCTAAATAAGGATCCTACTAAAGTACATACATAGCATTTACTGTTGAGTCTCTCTACTCTCCTATAATCTAGAACTGTCCTCACACCTCTCTTTTTTCATTTTATTGCATCCTTTGACAGTCCCTGGCCGAGTGTCTCACAGAACATTCCACTCTCTAGGTTTGTCTGTTAGACCTTGATCAAATCAGATCATACGTTTCTGGCAAGAATCCCATAAAAGTGATATGTATCTCACATCACTCGTATCAGGAGACACAGAATATCAGCACAACCCATTATTGGTGACGGCAAGCTTGACCACTTGGTTAAGGTGGTGACTGTCTTATCACTCCGTTTTATAATTTTATCTTTTTAATTGGTCATCAATCTGTTGGATCCTTTGAGATAAGGCAAATATGTTTTCGAATGCCTTTCTATCCCGTAATGTGTATATTTATTGATGGTTCTTACTTGAATCACTATTATAATGGGGTTTCAGAATGTTGATTTTCTAATTCTGTCATTCTTTTAACTTTTATTATCTGACACTCTTTTGTAAGGAGAGTTTTTCTTTGATTTATATTTTCTTTCTATGCATTATATATATTTATGTAATATTCATTGTTAATATCACAATGGACTCAAATTATTTAAATGTAGCTTTCCCTATACAGTATGATTTTATTTTTATTGTTCAAATTATTTCAAATATGGCCAGTGAGTACCCCTTTAAGCCGATTTTGCATTTATTTTACATAAAAATATTAATATTTGAGCACCATTTGCTTCCTGGTTTAACAAAACGTTCAATGCTTATATTACATTTCCTGCTTCAGACATAAACTCAGCCATTCTCCAAAGAGATTAACACAAAACAAAACAAATAACCTCCAAAGCTGTATTGAGATATAATTCCTATATCACACAAATCACCCATTTTAGTATATAATTCAATTATTTTAGTACTTTCATGGGGTTGTGCAGTTATCATCACAACCTAATTTTAGAATATTTTTGTCCTCCCCTAAAGAACCTTGTAGCCATCAGCTATTCCACCTTAAGCCCTATCCCCCTCAGCTCTAGGCAATCACTAACCTACTTTTTGTCTACATAGATTTAGCCTATTTTTGACATTTCATGTAAATGAAATGAGACAATATGTAATATTTCGTGATGGTGTCTATCTCTTCACATAATGTTTTTAAGGTTCATCCATATTTTATCATGTATCGGTACTTCATTTTCTCTTTTTTTTGTTAACTGAAGTACATGATTTATTGCAAGTTTCTTTCTTTTTTTAAGTATATTTTATTGATTATGTTACTACAGTTATCTCAATTTTTCCTCCTCTGTATCCCCCTTCTGCCCTGCACCCCGTCTCCCTCCAGCATTCCTCCCTACCTTAAGTTCATGTCCATGGGTTGTGCATATAAGTTCTTTGGCTTCTCTATTTCCTATTCTGTTCTTAACCTACTCCTTTTCTTTTTATGCCTACCAATTATGCTTCTTATTCTCTGTACCTCCCCCCTCCATTCTTCCCTTCTTCTTCTCCACTGATAACCCTCCGTGTAATCTTCATTTCTGTGATTCTGTTCCTGTTCTAGTTGTTTGCTTAGTTTCTGTTTTTTAGGTTCAGTTATTGGTAGTTATGAGTTTGTTGTCATTTTATTGTTCATAGTTTTTGATCTTCTATTTCTTAGGTAAGTTCCTTTAACATTTCATATAATAAGGGCCTGGTGATGATGAACTCCTTTAACTTTGACTTATCTGGGAATCACTTTATCTGCCCTTCCATTCTAAATGATAGCTTTGCTGGGTGAGTAATCTTGGATGTAAGTTCTTGCCTTTCATGACTTCAAATTCTTCTTCCCAGCCCCTACCTGCCTGTAAGGTTTCTTTTGAGAAAAGAGCTGACAGTCTTATGGGCACTCCTTTGTAGGTAACTGTCTCCTTTTCTCTTGCTGCTTTTAAAATTCTGTCCTTATCTTTAATCTTGGGTAACTTAATTATGATGTGGCTTGGTGTGTTTCTCCTTGCATCCAATTTCTTTGGGACTCTCTGGGCTTCCTGGATGTCCTGGAAACCTATTCTCTTCAGCAGATTGGGGGAGTTTTTTTCCATTATTTGTTCAAATAAGTTTTTGATTTCTTGCTCTTCCTCTTCTCCTTCTGGCAGCTCTATTATTCAGATGTTAGAGTGCTTAAAGTTGTCCCAGAGGTTCCTAAGCCTGTCATCATTTTTTTGAATTCTTATTTCTTCATTCTGTTTCAGTTAGATGTTTATTTCTTCCTTCTGGTACACATCATTGATTTGAGTCCTGGTTTCCTTCCCCTCACTGTTGGCTCCCTGTATATTTTGCTTCATTTCACTTTGGGTAGCCTTCATTTCTTCCTTCATTTTGCAACAAAGTTCAATCGATTGTGTGAGCATCCTGATTACCAGTGTTTTGAACTCTGTGTCAGATAGGTTGTCTATCTCCTTGTCACTTAGCTCTTTTTCTTGAGTTTTGATATGTTCTTTCATTTGGGCTATATTTCTTTGTTTCAACCCATCTGTTAAATTATAAGGGGGCGGAGCCTTAGGTATTCACCAGGGCAGGGCAACCCTCTTTGCTGAGTTGTGGTGCTGTCTATGGGGGAGGGGTCAGAGAAGGAACAATATTGCTGGCTCGCTCAGCTCTAGTCCCACTTTCCACTCTCCTGTGAAACTGGGAGTTTCTCGTGCCTTCACAACCCCCACAGTAGTTTACAGCTAGAGGTTTTGAGTCTTTAGATTCCTAGTAAGTGAGTCCCTTCTGCCTGCACAATCCACCACTTTGCTGCATGTCCTTTCTACCCACCTAGCTGCCCATCTCCGCCCCTCCTATCTGTCTGGATGAATACTTTACTCCTTGGTTATTGGAGTTCCATCAAGTTTGCTATTCTGGCAGTTCTGGTTGTTTATTGTTTTTAAATTGGTTGTTAACCTTTTTTTGGTTGTGTGAGGAAGGGAAATGTTTGTACCTGTGCCTCCATTTTGGTTAGAACTAGCACTTCATTTTCTTTAATTGCTGAATAGTATCCATTATAGGAGTAGAGCACATCTTGTTTACCCATTAATTAGTTTGTAGACATTTTATCCTATTGAGTATTAAATTAATTTACTTACAGACATCAAACCAACCTTGCTCTGTTGTTAGGTGCATATATGATAATGAGAACCTAAGACATCTTAGTTGTTTTTTTTTTCTGTGACCACCTCTCCTGTGGAAGGAAGGAGCTCCCTCCCCTGCACACACATATGCAATGCACACTGTTCAGAATTCAGCCCAATCTGAACATATCTCTTTCTCTATTATCTGGTGATTTCTCTCTCTTCACCACTTAAAGATTCCAGCAAATGTCCCTACTAGCAATTGTCTGGATTTCCCTGTTATCTGACAAAATCCAACAATTTACTAAACTCATAATTGCAGTCACATTTCTATGGATAAATTCTTACTAAAAAAATTGGCAACATTGTTTACTGGCTGTGGACAGTAGCCTCTCTGTCAAATGCTTAAAATATAGTTCTTTTGCTGTGATTACAATATATGTGATTTTGGCAAGCTATTTACCATCATTAAACATGAGTTTCCACATCTGTGAAATTAGCATAATAATTAAGTCAACTGTCAGGAAGATTAATTAAGCCTGACACATCAGAGCTCAATATGTATGAGCTTAAATTATTGTTTTTTAAATAGTCAATATATGACTAGTTATTGGGCATATCTACTTAATGTCTAACACCAGACTAAGCCCATTAGCAATCATCAGAAAAACAACAGTCATGGTTCCAACTTTCAAAGAGTTAAACTCTCTGTGAAGGAGTAAAGACTAGCAGTTAAGAGAACAATATGAAACCAGGTATATTAAAGCCCAGAACTCTCTGCAGGCACCGTTAGAGTGGAGAGAAGGAATAGAATAGAGTAAATTGGAATAGAGAGAGTGGAGGGTGGAGAACTCTATTGACTTCCATGAAGTGTAAGGCCATAACACGTTTAATCCTTCTCCTGAATTTATAGCAGTTACATACCATAGAGAAGATAGAGCTGGGGTTACTGCCAAGACAAGAGAGAAGAGAATATTTAACATGAGCTGTTGATCTTTTCATTGATCCCTCAGATAACATTGCCCAGTGTCTTTGCAAGCTCAGTCCTTCCCCACTTTGCTATGAAATTTACAGATAACCCTAAATTTTACAATAATAGTAGTGGATGCTTTATGGTGAAAGCATTAAGGAAAGCTGCTACTGAAGTTTCTCATAATATATACTAAAAAAGAAATCTATTGCCACTCTAATAGAATTATTTTAATGTTGTAAGTGTATCATTTGCATATTTTCACATTGATTGTAAGCCATTAATAAGAGCTTTCCAGAAAGATTTTTCTCAGCAGGAAGAGGTAGGAGTATATTTGTAATTATGGAAATATACCCTCTATATTTTTTACATGCAAAAAATGCATACTTTCATGGCATGCAGTAAGGGCAATGTGGGCATAACCATCCATATTAATAATCACTATTTTTATAAGGAAGACAGATGAAGAAACTTATCTGGAGGCTATACTTTTAAATAGCTAGATTAAAAGCAGATGTGAAATTACTTTTGAAGTCTGGATACAATTCAAGCTAATTTGGCCAGGCTTTTTCTATCATAATAAGATTTTGGAAGTGAATGCAGAGAAATAATTGACTCCATTACAGGCAGGTCACCTGATCCAGTCCTAGAGACAATGTGTCATTGTTCCCTAGAATAATGTCTATAATAGTTTGCTCAGATCAGTCTGCAATGAATACTCAGGAAAATGCACAGATATCTGCCTTAGTTTTTTCTTGAAAACTTATTTCATAATAGTAGTAATGAGCATCTTCCAGCTCATTAATCCTTCATTAAAATAGAAGAGAAAGCAATATTTTGGGACTACGATGCATGGAGGAGATTTGGCTCACTGTTCCTAGGTGAACAAGATTGTAGCTGAGGTTGCACAAATGCTTTGGAGCCTCTACTTAATGATGTGTAGTGCAATAAGCATTATTCTAAAAGGTGGACTGGAGAAATAACCTGAACTCTGAGAAACCTGGACCATGAGTTTTATGAACAGTTTTCTAGGAGAGGATGGTATCCTGGAGTTGCAAAGCTGTGTATCTCTCCTTGACTCTTACTTGAAGAGATCACTGATTTAAGCAGGAATTAAAATGATGTTTTTTATATTTTCCATTATGACTTCCAGATGCCAAGCAAATCAGTGCTGAGATTCACTGTTACAAATCATATCACAATGGCATAATAGAAAAACAGATTAATGGAATAGAAAGATCTCACAAATAAATGTAATGGGGAAATGAAAGGTTTTTTTGCCAAATGGTTTGGAATATCTAGAGATCTACACAGAAAAAAATGAACCTCATCTCCTATCTTACTCAAAAATCTAATTTGAGATGGATCATTTAAACATTAATGGGAAAAATAAATAAACATTACTGGGAGAACCATAAGACTTCTGGACTACAAGTGGAATATTTTCATGACTTTAGGATAGAAAAATATTTCTTAGAACACAAAAGCATTAACAACAGAAGAAAAGAAGTAATAAATTAGGTTTTATGACAGTTGAAAATTTCTGGTTATCAAGAGATAAAAAGGCAAGCCATATTTTGGTTGAGAATATTTGCAAAACACATCTGACAAAGAACTCCTATCAAGAAGGTAACAGAAAAGGTTTTAACTACAGAGTGATATGGTCATTTATATTTTTTTAATATCACAATGGTAGCTATGATAGGTGAGTTCTGAGGAAATAGGGTTAGAAATGGAAAAGTAGCACACTGGGTATTGTCCAGGTAAGAGGTGGTGAGGGCCTTGTATGTAAGACGCAGTCCCATATGGAAAATTCTCAGAAGTCTGAATATAGTGAGAACCAGGAAAATATCCATTATGTGTTTTTAGTTCCTTCTTATAAAGAAGAAACTGGTACATACTGATGTTTGGGATCCTAGATTAAGATCTCCCAAATAGATGAGAAAACAGAAAGCTTTACAGTTGCTATAGTAAGTGAGGCCTTCCAAAAAATCTGACTGCCCTGGAATTCTGGCAGTTAGCAATTATTTTTTATTTACTAAAGACTTTAGGAAGAGGAAATAGGAAATAGAATAGGCATGATAACCAGAGAACCTGATGTGAGGGCAAGGAAGATATTCTATTAAGCTCTTTTCGGTTCTTGAAAAAGTGGTCTAAGGTTAGGGAAGTGCATTTAAGAGACTGACCAGTCTCAGTCCTCAAAAGGTGGTCTAAGGTTAAGTGAGTCCAGGAAAAGTACACTCTTCAGTTTAGAATTTGTCAAGAAATATATCAGTTTAGGGCACTGCAAAGCACATTCTCTTGTATCTGTGCTACATGAAGACTGTAAAAAGGTGTACTGTTTACTGCCATTGAGTTTGGTTTTTGCCTCTTATTTCTTCATTTTTTTTTCTGTGTTAGGGTTTTTCTTACTTCCTCATATTCTCAATCAACAAGAATATTATGTCTTTTCTGTATTGTTCTGTAACTTCCCAAGGCTCTGTTAATTTCTTTCAATCTTTTTTTTTCTTTCCACTTATCAGACTGGATAATTTCTGTTCTTCTCTCTTAAAGTTCAATAAATCATCCTTTTTTTATTGTTGTTCAATTATAGTTGTCTCCATTTTTCCCCATTTATCTCCCCCCCCCTACCCACCCCCACCTCCCACATTCAATGCCCCCCATCTTTGTCCGTGGGTCCTTTATGCATGTTCCTGGATGACCCTTCCACTTCTAAAAACCATTCTTGTGTCATCTTCATTTTTCAATAGAGCTGATCCAGTGCATTTTTTTTTTTATATCAGATACATAGATTTTAGTTCTGAAATTCCAGTTTGGTTCTTTTTTATAGTTTCTATTTCCTGCAGATAACTCATATACTTTTATACTAATTTCAAACATTTTTATCTTTATTCCTGGAGCTGATTACAATAGCTCTTTTTAAAGGCTGAACCTGGAACTTGTGGTAATTCATAACAGAATTAAAGAATCCTCTTTTCCAGGTATCTTCTCTGGGATTTCCCTTATATTCTCTTGTTCCTGGTGTTTCATTTCTTAGTCATCCTGCTAGAAACACAGGATTCCTCTTGGGATTGTATCCATCTTTATTTCTGTAGAGTTCCACAGGGCTGGGGCAGCTGTTGAGTCAAAGCAGAGAGAAAAAAGGAGAGAAGAATAATAGAATTTCCCCACACTCTTTGTACCACAGGGTACCTTCTTCTCAATTTCTCTGGACAGAGAGAAACAAGTTTTCCTTTGGGTTTTAGATGACTGTTCTGCCGCCATCACTGCCACTAGGCCCAGGTTGGAGAGAAAAAAAAGAGAAAGAACAAAAGCAATTAATTCCCCAATACTCTCACACTCACAGAGGCTCCTTCTCTTGGTCTTCTGGCCGAGACCAACAGGGTTTCTCTCCAAGATTTTGCTTTGCCTGCTCACTGCACAGTTAAGCATTGAGGTTGCCCTTGGGTCAACTTGGGGTATAAAAGAGGAAAAACTTAAGAAACTTACTCCATATGCGTAGTTCTTCAAGTTTTGTCTCTCTTCCCCAGTCTACTGGCTGTTATTAATGTCCCACAGTTCTCACATAGCTGATTTTGGTATTGTCCCAGAACTTGTAGTTGCAATTAATATGAGACACACTATAGTGAGCTTGCTCCATCTCTGCTGGCACAGGAATTCCCCTCTGGGCCTTCATGGCCTGCATTTTTAAATAGCTTACCCATGAAACATTATCTTTGAAGGAAATTGTTCACTCTACACATGGACAACATGCATACCTTTGCCCCCCCATCCCAATTTGTTAACATAAAATGGCTTGACGCTTCTATTCGAAGTCTGCTCACCTTCGGTGCATTTTAGAATCATTGTGTATATATAATTTTATTAAGTTTATAAGTTATGAATTTGTTGTACTGGCACATGAATCAACTTGACCAACCTGGTACATAGTAAGCACTATAATAGTAATAGCTGTATTGTATTTAACTGTGGATGACATGATAATTTCTAAGTGATGTTATTTCATCCAACATTTTCCCCAAGTTCAAGGTTTTAACATTTTACTTTCGTAAAAGAAATCTTAGCCATTCCCATACCCAATCATTCTTAAAATGCTTTATTTTAATTTTCATCATGAAAATACATTCAAGAAATGTGCTGAAAATTAGTATTCATATTATGACCTCATTTCACTTGCTGAGCAGCCTGTCAATTACTGTTTTATTTTTTTTATCATAATTACTCCCCAGTTGTTCATACATTAAACAACCGATGCCATTAAACCAGAGACTATCCTCAGTCAAGGACAGGATAAAAATTATCTGATGGAAGAAGCAATGTTGCGTACTATTTCCAGTTGTATAATGGCTGTGCAACAATTTTAAAATAGTGTCCCTCAGTGTTTATGTTTATTAACTGCAAGAAAAATAAGAGAACTCCAGGGCTCCATTTACTGAGAAATCACTGCAGCACGAATAAACAAGGGAAAACAATTTCAGGCCAGGATTGCCAGGAATTACATATGGAATGAGCGATGAAAAGACCTGCCGGAGTAATTAACAAAATCAGGTTCTTGTAATGCAGAAATGCAAACAACACTTTGGCATCACCTGGGAGCTTGTTTAAAATGCAGACTCTCTGGCCCTACCCCAGACCCTGAACATTCAGTAGAATCATAACCTACACTTTAACAATCTCCAGGTTATTAAAGTTTGAGAAGCATTGGTTTAGGTTGTTTGAGAAGGCACACAGGATAAGAACTGCTTTCCTGATTTACAGCAATTTGTTTCATACAAGAAATTCTTATAAACAATTCAAATAATATTGAATTAAGCACATAGACAAAAGTAAAAACATCATCATAACCCCATCAACTAGCAAAAAAACCATCATGTGTGGATGTAAGTGTACAATTTTATATGTAGTAGACCATGCTGTGCATGGTACTAGTAATATACTTTTTTCCCAAACAATAATACATCACACTCATCTATCTAGTGCAATAAACAGAGCTCTTTATCATCATTTTGAATGGCTGGGTAGGATTCACGGCTCTTGTGTACTCTTGTTTAGCAAATGTCCTATTGAGTGAAATTTAGGTTATTTTCAATTTTATGCTATTGTAATCTCTAAGCAGAGTATCTTTGTGATATGTCTCCTTGCACTTTTGCATTTATTTTCTGAATCCAAGAATATCTATCATTTGTCACAAGTCATCACAAAATGTTTTAGCAAAAAAAGGCACTGGGTTAGAAATCAAGAGACCTAGATTCTAATTCGCTTTGGTTTTTACTAAGCTTCCCATCACTGTATTAGTTTGTATACTCATAAATGAGAAGTTTTTTAATCTTTAAAATGTACTTCATAGTTTTAAACTTTCAACAAAAATAATGATCAGTCAAAAACCTTTCACATTTGATATTATAATGCATTTTGCAGATCATTTTTGTTTTTATTTTTTAGTCATGGATAAACTCTACTAACTGCATTAATTTAGTCTAATATCAAAGGTTATTTGCATTTCTGGAGTTCACATCAACTAGATAGTAAGAAAAGATGGCCTAAGGAGACCTAAAGTGTCCAAAGGAACTTAACCTGGCATCAGATGTATATTGTGAGTATCCGAGAGGTCACAGGGTAGTGCTTTTCAATCAGGCTTTGATTACAAGATACTCAGAGCAAGTATTGGTTGGTGTCCAACCAAGGTTTGAGGCTCAATTAATTCTATTATTTACTAGCCCCATGAATTTGGGCAGGTTATAAAAAACTCTTTTAGCCTTTAAAATAAGACAGTTTTCAAAGATTGTAGGTCCTTGTTTGAGTTATTTAAAATCCTTAGAGCAATGCTTGGCATGTAGAAAGTATTCACTAATTTTTCAACATTTATTTATGCCTCTCCAGAATTTTAAACTTCTCACTTTGGAAGCTTTTATGGCCATGAGAGGACCAATAAAAATGCCCAGTGACCACCATTAAATAATATGATGAGAATGTGAAACTACTGAGACTTACAAGGATCTGGATTATAAACCCACTTATTCTAAATTCATCTTGTAGATGGTAGAACATAGGATTCAGATTGGGATAGGGTTATCCTGTTTCACAACACTGTATTATATAGAATATAAGGTTTAGATTATTTATATTTAGGTGGGGGAAATTGGGGCACAGGGAAGAATTAACTTGCTGAAATGATGTGCGAGTCACTGTCAAAGCTGTGGTTGACCCCCTCCCTATTCCTGGCCCAAGCTTTAGTTGCAGCATCACTACTGATGCAAGAGGAGTAGCAGAGCCAGTGACATCTGAGTGCTCTCATGCAGTAGTGACTCCTGATTATTGTGCTATGGAGTGTGAATGAGCATTTTAGGAAATGTCCAAATGGACAAATTATACAATCATGCTCACTAATAATTGGAGAAAAACTATATAAAATACTGTCTTTGAGCCATCAAATTTCCACTTTAAAAAGTGCTACTACCTAGTCTTGGCAATAAACCATGGAAATAGCCACTTGGCAGTGAGTATCAGAAGCTAAAAATGTTCATCCTCTTTAATCCAATATTTCTTCATATAGGAATTTATCCTAAAAATTAGTTACAGGCACATAAATATTTATGAACAAATACGATGTGAACAACAGGTAAGAACACAAAATCTAACAACAGAACACTGACTAAACACACTGCAGAAATAATGCAGACATGCAAAATTAAATTTGTTGAATTATATTTTATTGATTATGCTATTACAGTTGTCCCAATTTTTCACTTTGCTCTCCTCCACTCGGCATGCCCCACTCCTTCAGGCAATCCCCGCACCATTGTTCATGTCAGCGGGTCATGCGTAGGTTGTTTGGCTACTCCATTTCCTACACTGTACTTTACACCCCCACGGTTATTCTGTAACTACCTCTTTGTACTTCTTCATCCCCTCACCTCTGCACCATTCCACACAGCCCACCCCCATGTGGCAGCCGTCAAAGTGCTCTCCCTATCTATGATCCTGTCTCTGTTCTCGTTCGCTTTGCTTTTTAGATCCAATTGTTGATAGATAGGTATTTATTGCCATTTTATTTTTCTAGTTTTGATCTTTTTCTTAAATAAGTCCCTTTAACATTTCATGTAATAATGGTTTGGTGATGATGAACTCCTTTAGTTTTTTCTTGTTTGGGAAGGTCTTTATCTGTCCTTGCATTCTAAATGATAGCTCTGCTGGGTAGAGCAATCTTGGCTGTAGGCCCCTGTTTTTCATGAATTTGAATATTTCTTGCCAATCCCTTCTAGCCTGCAAAGTTTTTTTTGAAAAATCAGCTCACAGTCTTATGGGAATTCCCCTTGTAGCTAACTGCTTTTTTCTTGCTGCATTTAAGATTCCCTCTTTATCTTTAACCTTTAGCATTTTAATTATAATGTGTCTTCGAGTTGGCCTCTTTGCATCCATCTTGTTTGGGACTCTCTGTGTTTTCTGAAATTGCATGTCTATGTCTGTCACCAAATTAGGGAAGTTTTCTTTCATTTTTTTTTTCAAATAGATTTTCAGTTTCTTGCTCTTTCCCCTCTCCTTCTGGCATTCCTATCATGTGAATATTGGAATGCTCACCCTGTTTGTTCATGAGTTCTCTCCATAACAACCATGTGGGTCTAGCAGCTGTCTGGAGCCCACAGCAGACTGCACAGGCTCCAAAGGACTGAGCTTTAACATGGCACAGAATCTCTGGACATGGACTCTATTTCCAGCCCTGATTTTCCATGGTGGGATGGACAGAGATGGGACATTGGGAACCCAGGAGGGGCATGCTTTAGACACAACAAATAAATCTTACCATGCCATGATCTCTTATATGTGGGTCTCCTGGAATGCTTTTTTGTGACATCACAAGAATGCCACTTCTACCAACAACATTTTAAAAATAGCCCCACTGGATTACCCTAACATAGTCTTCAGGTGCTGCTTCTCAATAAGCATTTCCAAGCCAAGTGTTCCTAACATTAGTGGAGATAAAAGATGTTGCCTTTGTTAGCTATCTCCTTAATGGACCTTCAAATGGATACACTGCTCCATCTGGGGAGTGTATCCATTTGCCGACAACATGAGAGGCAATGTGGGACACAAGACCCTTGGTTTTTATCTATACTGACCATGAGGAAAATCTGCAAGAGATCCAACAAGTCTGCAATATCCGAGAAGTCCCTAAAACACAGCTCATTGCAAATCTTTCATCACAAACCAAAACCTATCTCCTGGTTATTTCTTCCTTTTTCTGCTTCAGGAGCCCTTCCCAAACTCCCCTCATGTTTCCTCAAGAGAGCAAAGTGGGACTTGGACTCTCTAAGCCCATATTACTGTTGCTGTATATTCACACAATTTTTATCATTATACTATCATTTTCAGAAGCAGGAGGTCTCTGAGAGTCACTGAGAGAGAAGCAATTGAGATGATTATAAATCAGAACCTAAGTCTACTTGGTTTGTACCACTCTTTTGGTGCCTAAAACACAGGAATGCTGCACCATTTTCCTCCTCTATTGTATGTTTTTCTATTATATCTTGATTACTGGTGTGGTTTTTTTCTACTCTTAATATATTCACTTATTTTGTTTCTACTAACTAACCTTGAAGCCATTTACTCTTTAAAGCACTATGATTCCTTTATTTACTGATATTGCCCAATTTTGTTTGCCAGAGCAGAGTTCTTGGTTGCTGTAAGTATCCTTATTCCAAATGCCAATTTTCCAATCTCTCCCCACTGAATTAATCATCATAACCATTAAGCAAAGTGAAACATGATGCCCTCAGTAACCATCTCCAAAGAGCTACCTGAAATGAATCCATCTTCTGTAACTGAAATGAGTTACCTCTGTAACTGCCACAGCTGCTTTCTCTGTAAGAGCTGACGTGCTGGATGGAATTGTGGGTTGGCACATAAAGAACGCCAAGGTTCTTCACCTTAAGGACAAATTAAATGACAAACTAAAAAATGTCCACTTTAGTGAGGAACCTGGACCCCGTATCATACAATTAATCTTTGGAGACTTTAGAAGAAAGCATTTAGATGTATTTAGGGGAAATCTGTGGCAGAGATTAGATGAAATAATCCTAGTACCTGAAGAGTTTTCAGGCAGAGTTTTTGAGCTGGAGTGAATGTGGAAATCATCTAATCTATCATTAATCAACTTGCTGGCCCAGCACATACCACTGATGTAAGTCACTTAGCACAGTGCCTGGAACAGGGAAGGGCTCAATTATTACAGTTTATTATGATCATCATTTAAAATTATTAAATTTTATTATATTTTGTTTTGGACTTTATTATTATTGAAATTGTCCTCTCTCCTTCACTGATACTTTTCCTCCAAAATATAATGAAATATAACAAAAAAATAAAAATGATAAATTTGGGAAATTATGACAAAGCCAAACCAAATGTCTCCTTATGTCTCTTGCTTAGAAGGAAAAGTCAACAACAAAAATGAGTGAAATAATTTGTGCTTTGCCCACTTTGCTGGAAAGTTTGAGTATTAAAATCTAAACCGTACAGGGAAATTCCTTGTAAACTTAACAAGTCTTTTATATTCAGAATCATTGATTCAGTAATCCAATTCATGGGATTTATCCTAAGGAAATAATTATAAGGAAGAAGACTTAAAAATACTAAAAACATTGAAAAACACTGAAATGTGCATTAATGTACTTAATCTGCTTTAGGTAATTTATCTTAGGTAAATGCAATAGAATGTTATATTAGTATAAATAAATGAGTATTATGCTAATGTATATGAATAATATGCTAATGTAATTTCAATGAAAATAAAAGATAACTTTGCCATAAAATATTGTCTTCATGAATATAAAAAATGGTACTTTTCTAAGAGGAAATTTTATAACAGATTATATGGCAAAGAGTTACAGAACTGTATTATATTACAAACATAATAATGTAATACATGGTACATTTGGAAAAAATGAGAAAGGAATGCAAAAAGGACAAAACTGTGGTGTTAAAGTCATGGATTTTATGCTATAAAAGTCATGAGTAAAAATCAAAAATTTAAAAATCCATTATGAAAACAATTATAGGGTTATAAGCTTTTAGTGGAAATCTAATAAGTAGAAAGACCTCAGCCTAGAGTCATCTCTCTTAAAATGACCCTCCATATTTTTTCCCCCTATTAGACCTAGTTATTTGACTAATTTCTCTAACCAAAGTGATTTTTTCCTTAGACCTGAGGGAAAATAGAAAGGGTAGTAACTTTTTAAAAGTAGAACTTTTAAAAAATGAGCTGGCGACACTCCTTCTTTTCCAGGTAAAACATCAAAACTGCCATGTATGCTGTCTCATGCCCTGGGTCCACCCTACACTGCAGGAGAGGATGGTATAGAGGAGACTTCTGGTGGAGCCAGATATTGCCTCCCATCTCGGGCTGCATCCTGGTGCTCAGATGACTTGAGTTTTGCCTTGCTTGTATTGTAAGCCATGACTTTGGGGCCTCAGTCTCCCTTAACTTTCCATTGTGGCTGACTTCTTACAATTGTGCTTCTGTACAGCATCCCAGATCTCCAAATCCATGCACACCTTGTGGCCTATACTCCAAAGCTATCTGAGTATTGTATAACTAACAATGACCCAGGATAAGGACCAAATGTCTATCGTCTCATTGCTTTGAATTGAATTACTGTTATCTTTGTGGTGGAGCAAGGGGGAGTCTTAAAAAAACAATGGACTGAAGCTTGGAATGTGCAATACAACAAAGAGAATTTTATTGGCAATGCTTGACAGAGACAATAGCTATTTTCTGTGGCTATCAACAAGCTTTGACTTGAGTTTGCAAACTCAGAATCATACAGGGGCAGGCAGGTGGCACAGAAGGTGGTGAATTCTGTTAAGATCTAGAGTAACACCCCCTTAATTACACTGTGCTTTAAAACACTGTGTGAACTAAATACACTGACCACACAGCACATGTCTGTAGGCTGCTAATCTACTCCAGCACCTGCTGATCAACAGGAGAGTAGCATGGATGTTCACATGGCGATGCAACATGTCCAGTGGAGAGAGGATGCAGCCTCTCTGCCTGACCCCCTTTGCTTCATCTCTCTCCTCTTGCCACAGCTGGCCTCCCAGATTCCCCTGCTCCACTTCTAAGGCTACTTTGGCTTAAGCCAGAAAAGATGTAATAGCTCCTCGCTGCTCTGACAGTAATGAATACCCTCTGGTTTCCCACATTGTTCCCAGTATCTCTGTCCATTTCTTTTCATGAGGTCATTCAATTCGCAGGTTCATGACTGCACTCCAAGTGCCCTGGTCTCTAGAACATGGCACCTACATCAGTTCCTTTAGAAGTGAAAGCCTGGTCCTGCCTTCACATTGATGCAGCTTCCTTCCTGCAGCCCTATAGTGAGTAGAATGTCTCAGGAAAAACATGGCTTCTCGAAGTGCAATATCTAAGCTGATGGGCTCATAGTTTGATTATAGAAATGGTTTTCTGTGCCTTAGACTCAGATGATCAACTGCTTTTCAGACTTTATCAGAAGGCATGGGAAGTCTACCACAATGCAATTCAGATGTTTTTAGGTACACTTAACAGAGCTAGAGGTGATTTTAAATTTCCTTTCTGTCAATAAATTGATCAAAAATAGTTATACTAGTTGTTATGTACTGCCTACTATATGCTCAGCACTGTACTGTGAGCTGGAGGGGAGATTTAGAGGAAAAGTAAACCACAGTCTCTATCCTCAAACAGTTTTTACTACAGATGTGGACATGTGCGAAGGCACACACACACTGAAAAGAGAGCCCCCAGGAGGTCGGTACAGAATGATAACAGCTAACGTTCACCGAGGTTCTACTGAGCTGGGCAACTTACATAAGTGATCTTGTAGCCTCACCACAACGTTGAAAGTTGTTGATTCTCCCTTTCCATTTTACACACTGGGAACTGAGGTTCAGAGACCTTTGCAGGCAGCAGAAGGGTGGGACCAAGGGTGTCTTATGCCAGAGCTGGTGTTCTTCCCTCTGAATGAGTGATTCTCATTTTTTTGCTTTGTATTTAAATCAACTGAGACACTTTAAAAAAGTACAGAGGCTTGGGCCAGGCCATCCAAATGATTGGACAGAACAGGACAATGAACAGAACAAAGATTCTGTTCATTTGAGGCCCGGGTATTGGCATATTCAAAGAATCCTAGTAAGTCTGATGTGCCATCAAGGTGAAGAAACACGATGTCAAACCCTACTGCCACTGTGCAGTCACATACTGGACGAAAAGTATATTTTGAAAGGAGAGTTTGGTGAGTACAAATTTAGAACAGGGAAGTTGGTATGAGGCAGTTTACCCCTAAGCCATACGTACTTACCGGTTAAGCCTCTCACTCCAGAGTTGCAGCAGTGAGTACTCAGCTTCATCAGATTCTGGTCTGTAAAGAAAGAATACACAGGTGACATTTGTAATAAGTCTATACTGTTCACTATTGATTGCACTGTGTCTTTAATACTCTTATCTCTGTCGAGTATCACAACAACCTGGGGTGTGATGGGTCCGGTGATTTATTGAACAACGAGAAAACTCAGATGCAGAGTGACTAAGTGACTGACTGAGTATCACCTGGCTAGTTGGTGACTCCATCCAGTGTTCATTTCTTTGCATCAGCCAGGCTTAGCTGCTCCCACATTGCTGGGACTTCGTGGCACTGCTGCGAATTGGAGGGTGAGATCAATAGCTGAAGAAGCTGCTAATTGAATGGGGTGAATGGTGTAGCTGTATTAAGTACAATTACTACTCCAGGAAGCACTTTTTAAGTTCCTATAATAGATATAGCTCAGCTTATGTTATCACAACTGTTCCTCTAACTAAATTATTTAGATTAGGGTATGAATACTCATGAGTTTGTTAAGTGCAGATCAACACATTTTTTCCCTAAGCCCCCCTTGCTCAGGGCATTGGAATGCATTTTCTCCTGCCCCACACTACCCTGAATATAATGGCTTGAAACACTTCAGACCATGACCAGGGGAAGGTATGGGGATGTCCGGTAAGCACAGACAAAGCATTGAATTAGGAACTTTCCACAAAATTACCATTTGGCCTGTGCTTCCAGAAAACGAGTTGTTATAGAATAACTAATTTGGGGAGGCAGCTCCAGGAAGCTTCTACAACAGAGTGAGGAGCTGAAATACCAGATGGTGCCATCAATGAACAGCAGATGTTTGCCGGTGAGCTGGGATCATGGTTTTAATTCCCCAAGTAGAATGATTTTTGTGTAACAGAGAAGAGCTCACTGCTATAGTTCGCCTTTGTGAGATCTCTGTACACAGTGGACCTTCCTGGAATTGGAGACCCATTCTGTGCGAGGTGGCAGAGAAGGGCCAGTGCATTCATCTTCTTGATGTATTGTGCATTATTTTTCTTTTCTAGAAGACTTGGTAATTGGAGAATAAAAAGGCAAGAAGAGAAAGTTCCTAAATGATTAAGATATAGTGTCAATTAAGTAAAATAATAATAATATTAAAGACAACTAAAAAAGATATAAATCAAACAATATGAAGAGGTACAGTTTACTCACATGTACATTTAGTTCTTAAAAAATGTGCCTACCACAAATATTTTCTGAAGAATTATCATTACTGCCATTTATACCTGAGGATACAGGGTACCCATTTTGTGGTCACTAGATCTAGGTTTAAATTCCAGCAGCAACTCAAGGCTGTACATTATGCTATCTTGCTTTTAAGTAACAAATACTTAGTTAATTAGATAGGAAATGACGGAATCCAAGATCAAGTTGGCAATCTGGGCCTTGGAAAGCAGACAAGACAATCTCTCTTATCCCCTAGAATTGACAGTGACTGGAGTGCAGCCTGGGAAACCCTATGAAGACAGATGCCATGTGACATTCTGGTAGGACGGGGCCAGCAAGCCTCATGCACTTACCACACAGCTTGTGTCCAGAGAACTCCCTGCAGCCCCTCATTTCTCAGGAGTGAGCAGAGAGGCGTGTGGATTTACATGCTTCTGAAGCCTTCCCGGTGTGTGACCTCTGTTGTCTTCGGTTATCATCCACCTTGAAGAGTGCCGACACATTCTATGGAACGTGAGGGGTGTCTACAGGCAATCCCCAAAACGCAGAAAGACTAGGGGACAGAATGTGGGTGAGCATGTTGATACTCTCCCCAGATTCATAATAACTGTTTATTTACACCAACAGAGAAAAATGTGGCTGAGGATACACCCCCATGTGGAAAACCTCCACTTTTATTATTTTATTTTTTCTATTCTATTCTATTCTATTCTATTCTATTCTATTCTATTCTATTCTATTCTATTCTAATTTTTAGAGAGAGGGCAAGGAAGAGAGAAAGAGAGGGAGAGAAACATCAATGTGTGGGAGAAACATCCATCGGTTGCCTCCTGCACACACCCCAACTGGGGACCTGGCTTGCAACCCAAGTGTGTGTCCTGACTAGTGACCTTTCAGTTTGCAGGATAACACCCAACCTATAGAGCCATACCAGTCAGGGCCTTCCCTCACTTGTAACACATATTTTCAAAGTGGCACTCACTGATGCAATGTGGAAAATGCTGGGGGAAATAATTAAAACCAAATATTTCTCCTGACCCAGAAATCTTCTTTCCAAATGTAGCACAGGAAGGAAATAGTTTTGTTGCATAGTAAGTATGAAGCCAGAATTCAACATGCATCACAGGCAACCCTTGGCTTTCCGTGAAGACTGACAAGCATGGAGGGCCGGCGCCTCCCACCCAGGACAGGTCGAAGCCATCATCTTTACCGAATAGAAGTTAATCAGCACAATGACTGGGGCCTGTACTTAGTGAGGATTTGACAGATATTTGTCCTTGTCTACCCCTCGGGACCTGAGTCCCAGAAGCTAATTCTTTTGAGCCTTCTGTCTAGGTGTCTCTCTCCTCAGCTTTTATCTGTTTGCACTGACTCAGACTCTAGGGGCCAGACAATCTTTGTTTTTCCAGAGGTCGTAGCCCTTAATCAACTGACAGATGTCATTTTGGTAAACACTAAATGGTCTGGAGATAACAAGTGTTAGCGAGAATGATAGGAAACAAGTTCTCTCATGCATGCCTAAACTTAATATAAACCTGACAATCGCTTAGTCTTCTATTCATGTCTTTGAACCTTTAAAGCAAAGGTACAAGAAAATATGTGTATTTAATTCCTGATTTTGGAATACCATTATTTCCAGGTGTCTAGGTGGGGATGAGATATAGATAATGCAGGTATCCAATGATCTTCAGTAAATGCCTGTGATGACACCAGTGTTACAATAATTGTTACATGTGGATTGCTAATTATTAAAGATTGGGACTACATAAATTACACGCAGTACTCGTAATGGCTATGCATGGTAGCCTATTAGCTCAGACAAGCAAGAAATACTACTTTCCATTAAATCAACATCATTTAGCCCCAAGTACCATCCATCTGGGCTAAATAGAAATTCAATTTATTATCCAGTATTATTATTCAGTATGGGGCCCCTTCCATCTGTAGAACTATTCTAGCATCTGGGGATGTAGGCAATATCCTGAAAAGGGAGGCAGAACCCCTCATTTCCTTGCATGCCGGTGGCTGCCGTCCTCTTTGCCCCTGCCTGGAGGGGCCCCATCCTTATTGGTTCCTTCTGTGGGATGTGAGCCTGTGTCCCAGATGCAGGTGGTCTCATGGTGGTGACTCTCATGTTATTCTTTTCTAGAGCCTGCTGAAAAGGAGTGGTCTCAGAAGTCCCTCCTCTCTCCTCCCCTGCCCAGGGATGTAGAGTTCTCTCTCTGCCTTCAATAGGGGGGGCATCGCTTCCTTGCCTTCCCCAAAGCTCATGCTTACACCCTTTCCTTCTCCAAGGAGGAGAAGGAAATGCCTCACTATAAAAAAAAAATGACTATAAAATGACTCGCTTTCAAAATACTTAGATTTTCATTAAAAAGGGGGGAGGGAGACAGATGGTCTAAGGAACTAGATTCCATGATCAGTAGCTCTGCCAGGATTACTGCCATTTAATCATTTCACAATGAAGATACAGAAGCATAGAGAGACTGTTCAGTTGCAAGTGACAGAACGGGATTTGATTTTAGATTTGACATATTGAGAGCTTAACTACTGTGCTATAGGGCCTTCCTAGTTCTTACCTTGGAGATACTTGCTATGCTTTGCAATGACTATTTTTATTAGACTTATATCTAGATAACTGATACAGGATAATGGATAAGCAGACATAGGAGAACCAGATTCCTGACCTAAATTATGTAAGCATATAAAATAAAGGACATTAAAGAGGGATAAGATAAATGATACAAGTGTCTTTGAAGGAAAGAAAATTTAATCAAGTAGATTTGAAGAAGGATATGATTGAAACTGAAAGAAGGGGGAAAAACTGCTTTACTTAATTATGTTTGAATGAAATATTTTTTCTAGTTCTAGTTAGAACTTTTTTCTAGCTAAAGTAGTGTACAACTTAGAGATGTGGTTTTAGCTAAAGCTTAGGTGCTGACTCACATGTGACTTTGGACCTGTCACTCACAGTCTGGCCTCAATTTCTCCCTCTGCAAAATATGTCACCGACACCTGCTCCACCATTTCACAGAGTTCCTGTGAGATTCAGATAGGACAGCTAACACCAAAGTGAGTTTGAAAAGCTGAAAACACTCTCTGAATGGAAGATTGCATCATTATTTCTTATTGTGTTTCTTCCTGGGCATAAAATGGGCAGTTTTTCTTCTGATAGCCTTTCTGAAATTAGAGGGAAAGTGAGGACATATCACAATAGCAGTTTTAAAGATAGGTGGCTGAAGAGGCAAAATTTATAGCAAATCATTTATCCCTCCATTTCTATTCTGTTCCAAAATAATACTGTTAAATTTGATGAAGTTCTTTGCTGACTGATCCTCTGTAGCAGGCCTGTCGTAGGATAAATTGTGTCCAACAAAAAGTTTTGCTTGTAATCAAATAAAAAGCACTTTCCTATGTTTATGTGTGCTTGATAAGCAGGGTTTTGTTTTTAAACCTTACCCAAGGATATGTCTATTGATTTCAGAAAGAGAAGAAGCGGGGGGGGGGGGGTAGAGAGAGAGAGAGAAGAGAAGTGTGTGAGAGAGAAATATCAATCAGCTGCTCCCTGCATGCACCCGAAGCAAGGACCAAATCTACATACAACCTAGGTATGTGCCCTGACCAAGGATCTAACCCACAACCTTTTGGTGAATGGGACATCACTCCAACCAACTGAGCTGCCTGGCCAGGGTGCAGAGGTGTTTTATTGAATGCCTGCTTCCTAGTAATTAATTCATAGTTTTATGCATCTCACATGAATCTTTTCTTCTGCAAGCTGAGTCAAATTCCCAGGACGAGCTCCGGAGCTGGGATTCAGACCCAGCATCCATGCACTCTGCTACGCCAGGTGACTGACGCACATGACGGTCTGAGTGTTGAGGTGCAGGATGTCTCATGCGAGCTTCTAAGGCAGCAGGTCCGAGGCACAAGTCAGGAAACACGGCAGTAAATATTTAACGGCCCTCACTTTTCCTCCTCTGGCCCTGATGTCCAGCCAGCTTCAGATCCCTATATCCTACAGCCTGTTTTGCATGTTTCAAGTGCAAATGTCTTTGATCAAACTCACAAGTCTCCTCCGAGTGGCTCTTCTTTTGGCACTCTGTGTCTAACAAAGGGAACTACCTTCCATACAGTGCAGCAAGTCTGAAAAGTCAGGTGTGGCCCCCCCCCCTTTCCCTATCACTTCCCATCACCCTGCAATCAATAAATAATGCCTATCCCTCTTACCTACTAAATCTCTCATGAAACCACATGCCTTCCCTTCCCTGGCCACCCTTGGCCCTCAATCCATGTGACCACAGTCTTCCAGGGACTACCGCAACTGCCCCTCTAATCCATTCCTCACACTGTAGCAGGTGTGAGGGAACTATGACGACGTCCCACATCTTTAACGTTGTTAAACCTGCCTGAGCAGCACTGCCTGCCTTGTGGGCCTCAGCTCAGACCACTCTCCCCCTACCCCCAAGTTGGGGGCCTCCCTTTGGTTCTGCCATTTCCCCAAGTTCCTTCAGCCTTCACAGCGCATGCTGGTCCCTCTGCCTGGAATGTTCCCCTCCACCTGGCTTAGGAAATAGACTTAATCACTTGAAGTCTTGGTCATCTCATCTGTCAAATGGGAATTAAAGTGCCATAGATTGAAACTGTCAAGAATAGGAAATAAAACAAATATACATAATGCTCCTGGCACAAAATAGGTATTCAGTAAATCTGTTTCCTTAAGCATAGCCCAGAATTAATTTTTTTCAATAATCTTCACATAAAGATAAATCTGCTTGCACCACTTCTCTACTCGAGATTTCTAAAACTTCAAAGTAGAAAAGAACCTGTAATGATTTGTTTACATCATGTTAAAAATTGATTAAAATCATAATGCATCTTGCAATGAAGGATTTGTGCTGCAATTTTTTTTTTTCTGTCAAGTTAATAATATCTTTTAGAGTGTGGAGCCTGTTAAATGTAGGTGTTAGGTAGTTACAGTTTTCAAAATTACAACTTGGTTCCATTGAAACAGCAAAAATAATCAATAAAATGTATACACTGTCCGAAGCAATGATATTGAAAAGGATTTCAAATAAATAAGCAAATAAAGAAAATAAATTAGCATCTAGTTTGCAATTAGAGAGTGTAATCCTTGATAATTTGAAAATGAGTTGAACCTTTATGTTAATGTATAAGGCAGTCACAGTCACATTTCCAGTGAAAGCAAACAGAGTTTAATAAAAATACTATCAAATAAAGGGTGGGGAGGGACTAATAGGTGGAGCACAGAGGATTTTTAGGGCAGTGGAACTACTCTGAATGATTCTAAAATGATGGATAATATACAGTTGTCCAACTGAAAAGACTGTGCAAATAGCATATAATAGCTGACAAATAATATGGGATTTTAGTACACAGACATGCAAACACAGAGTGGGGAAGAAAGTAGAGCAACTGCAGTATAAAATAGTAAAGTTCTGTCTGAAGATTGTATCTTTAAATCTATGATTGTAGGTAAGTTTCACTGTATTCCCTTACAGTAAGAAATACCTGCCCTCTATCTTTTGGAGCTGCTAGAAAATTTATCAGTTTTAAAAATAAATATCTAGAAACTATTCAGCAATCTGATGAAATAGGTGCATCATACATTCCAAGCAGTGTCATTGGGACTGGTAAGAGGTTTATAAAGTTGAATGAGCTTTTATGGCACTATTTTTTAAATTTAAATTTTTTATTTTTCACATTTTAAAAAATTGTTCAAGTACAGTTTTCTGCCTTTTCCCCCCACTCCAGCCCAATGCCCAGCCCTCCCTCCCTCCCTCCCATTTCTACATCTCTCCTCCCACCCCCGTTATTGTCCATGTGTCTTCTATAATTGCTCATGCAAATCCTTCATCCTTTTCCCCTAAAATTCCCTTCCCTCTGGTCACCATCATCCTGTCTTCTATTTCAGTGTCTTTGGTCATATTTTGCTTGTGTGTTTATTTTGTTGTTTAGGTTCCTGTTAAAGATGAGATCATATAGTATTTGTCCTTCATCACCTGGCTTATTTCACTTAGCATAATGCTTTCCAGCTCCATCCATGCTGTCCCAAAGGGTAGGAGCTCCCTCTTTCTTTCTGCTGCATAGAATTCCATTGTGTAAATGTACCATAGTTTTTTGATCTACTCATTTACTGCTGGGCACTTAGGTTGCTTTCAGCACTTGGCTATTGTAAATTGTGCTGCTATGAACACTGGGGTGCATAGGTTCTTTTGGATTGGTGTTTCAGGGTTTTTAGGATATAATCCCAGCAGTGGAATTGTTATGGCACTTTTTGAATCAGGTCAGTGACCTTGCCCCACTTTAGAGGAGAGAGTTCTTAAGTCCTTCATCCAAAGCTACTGAGACCCAGGAGATGAGAAGGTGAACGAGCTGAGACCCAGGAGATGAGAAGTCAATCACATGAGAGTGGGGGTGAGCACTCCAAACAGGCAGAACCAGAGCACAAAGACCAGGAGTTGGGAATAAATGTGACATTGTGAAGGGGTTGTGAGACCACTGTGCCTGGGTCACGATGACTGAGGTGAGAGAGCCACGTCAAATGAGGGTGAGACGTGGGCAGGGGCCAGCTCACTCCTGCCTCATGGCCCATTCCTGACTTTACTCTGAGTGTAGTGAGGAGCTGGCAAAGGTTTTTAAGTGACAGGAGTGGCATGAGGTTTTCACATGTTTAAAACATGACTTTTTGCTGTTTCGTAGGGTAAGGGTTTCTACACTGTTTTGATCATATATCTCACTGAACAGAATTCTGAGCATGTGCTTCCCACATGTTTATATTTGTTCATGAACTGTTTGGGTTGCTACCCTTAAGTAGTTAGACATTGGTAATAAGGATAAATTGCTAGCTTTTGAACATGAAAGTTAAGGATACATAAACATGAATTCGTTTTCTCCTTCTCCTTGCACTGTGTCCTTATCTGGTTTTACTGAGCCTGTAAGCCTCACTCTGGGGATACATTTGTAGACAGAGATAGGGAGGGAGTGTCTGAGAAGCAGGGACTGTGGTGTGGAAGCTGCTGGAGGAGACATGGTGACGTGTGGAAGAGTGGAGATATATTTTTCATGTTTAGAGTCTTCAGACTTTTCATAGGAATCGCCCATCTATGCCCACTGCCTGGCTCCTGACAGCTCTCCCTTCTCACCTGCTGGACAGGTGGCTCATCCTGTCAACACCCCAAAATGCAATCTGTTCAAAAACCTTAAGGGAAAGCTGATTGCAAACCACTGGGATTAGTCCACTTTTTCTACCTAAAGGCTATTTCCTTGGCAGTTTTGTTAAAGGAATGAGTTTGAGGGATGAGTGGTATTTTTAAACTTCCATCTGGTGATAGAAACCAATGGCAAGTTTTATGAATTAAAAGATAATAACCAAAAGACAAACAAACAAACAACAACAATCAACCAATCAACCTTAGAACGAACTTAATCCAGATCCTCTGGTTGAACCCCTCTTCAAATGGAAAACTAGAATTGGGGAGTGAAGAAATGACCAAGTCTCAGTGAACTCCTCTCAAACGGATCTCAAAGATCTCCTCTCCGGTCGGATAACTGGGGCGACTTAGTTGAGGAAGAAAGGACATGTATCCTTCATGGGGGAGAAAAAGATGCATTTTCCCCAAGTTTCTGCAGAAAGCGCTTCATGTTGGAAAGATGATTTAAGGTAATAGTAGCCCTAGGTCAAAATGTAAATGTATTATGGCAAAATTAGCATGGGCTCATAGCCTTCCAGTATTCTGACTTCTCTCCTACGCCTTTTAAATCTGCTTTCCCCAGTCCCATAGTCGGGTGGGGATCTATTTGGGTTTTGACATTTCAGTGTGCTTTTCCTCTCCTGGAGGAACTCCAGCACACTCCAGCAGAGCATGAAGAGAAGGCATTAAGCAAATGATCCTGCAAACCTCTGGAAACTTTGTGCCCAGAGGGGAATGGCTGACCTGATTTCACAGACAGCACTTGGAATCTGGGACGAGGGAGGCTCTCCACTCTTCCTTCTCTTCTCTAGAGGCCACAAGCCCACCAGATGCTGTCCTTTGTGGAAGGGACAAAGGACAGCATCTGGGGGGCTGCAAGGATGAGCCACCAGTCAAGGGTCCTGCTTGACTGTTTCTGGAAGGACATTCCAGGCTCCTTTGATGTCAGGCACCACTCTCTTAAATATCAACACACTCAACTCCAACTGATGGCTGAGAAAGCTGGTTTTCTCTTCCTGTTTATCTTGGAGTGGTCTTAAGAATATGACTCAGAGATCTTTGCTATAATTCTGCCTTAGGAAATGTTTGTGTAAGAGAAGTTTTCGTGAACCCTGCTGGAAACACCAGTGAGGACACTTTCCTATGTTGTCTTCAAGGTGAGCCTATCATTGACATAGGGATCCTATTTTAGGAATGTTACCATGGAAATAGCAATGGAACACACATATATACTGGAATTAGTACTATTTTTTTTGTAATGAACATTAATTGCCCTGCTACTCATTTATTTACCCGTGGCTATCTATTCTCTAATTACAATGCACAGAGCAGTGTCACAACGTCTGAGAGGACTTAGGAATTTGAAGACATGTTAGCTTTACTTAGTAATTTAAAACATTTTAAAATTCACCCACCATCGATCTTCATCTGAACTTTTTAAATAGCAGCTGAGGTGCTGGGCGATCATACAAGCCCGAATTTTAGATCCTGTAGGGGTCTTTGTCATCCAAGTCACCCCTTCATTTTGAAGCTCAGCCAGCCGGGTGGTGGTTTGCACAAGCGTCCTGTACAAGCTAGTGGCAGAGTACTCGGTAGGGGAGCTGAGGACGGCTCTGGGCGCAGCCTGAAGGTGAAGACAAGTGTTGACCTCTTCTGGAAATATGTGTGTCTTACACTCACTGTCCGGTAGGTGCCGCACACGTTTCTAAGTCCCGGGGCTACCACGGAGAGCAAAATCCAGAGGTGCATGATCACACTCGGTGTTTAACATTAGTTTCTGCCCGGAACCTGGTCAGGTCCTGGGTCAGGTCATGGTCCCAATGCACAGGGCAGGCAACCTCCGCTCCACATCACGGCGCAAGCTTTGGGATCCCGGAGTCCAGGGGATTCCAGGAACTAATAGGCACAGGCTCTGGCTAGTGGGTGGGGGTCGCTGCAGCAGCTCGTTTAGTGTGTCTGCAGTGGTGCACCGGGGAGAGCGGGATAGGGAACCCGAACCTCCCGCACCACTTGTGGTCTCCGCAGGTGGCTGTGTCCGGGTCCAGAGACTCCAGCTCCAGCCCCAGCTCCATGGCGGCACCTCTCTGCATGCCAGCAGCCCCCTCCATCCCGCCCCCTTCTGCACCGCACCGTTGTTGGAGCTGGGGTCCTGAGCGCCTGCCCCCACCACCGACCAGTGGAGAGCCCCGTGCTGCCACCTCCTGTCCGGGCAGGGAACCCTTCTCTGCTGATCTCTGCTCCCGATGGGACAAGTTGGCGCCGGTGCCGGCGCCAACCTCCACTGGGCCCGGGGGTACCAGGGACGTATTCCCGGTGCTTCCCTTACCAAAGGCCCGGAGGCTCGGCCTCGGCTACTCCGTTGCCTCCCTGCGCAACCCTGTACAGAGCAGGCCAAGGCAAGGACAAGAACTGAGGAGTCTTACGTTCCTGGAGCTCAAGAGCGGAACCCAGGCAAAGTCACCGCCCAGAGCTGGAGGAACTGTCAATCTGTATCATACTTACACTGGACAGTGTTAGTAGGCCACAGCAGCAACAAGAGGAGAGAGAATGGGGTTGGAGGCAGATGAGTGGAGGATGTAAAGGGTTACAGCCAGCTTGGTGATGTTACGGAGAATGTGAGTAGATGGAGCTTCTGGACTCAGGCGATGGATGCTGCAAACAGGAGCTTTTGCCTATTTTCCACAGAAATATTTACTTCTGCAAGACCTACCTCCACCCCACCCAATCCCCATCTTCTTTTCCAAACCCAACCTTGATGAAAACTCCGGAGTGACGACCAGTCTCCCTGCTCACAGGGGCGTGTGTGTTGCTGAAGACCTGACAAAGAATTGGGAGCAACAAAGTGTCAAGACTACAGAGTTGAGTTAAATTTCAGCAGTACTTTCCCTTGTTAGATTGTAGCAGGCTCAAGTTAGGTTAAAAACAAACAAACAAAAAGAAGCAAAGAAACCCCAAACTTGTGTCTGTAGGGTAGTTTAGATGGGGAGTTTATCCCTTATCCCTTATCCCTTCTTTCCCCAGAGAGGAGGAGAATGTCCCTAGAATATCTCGTTTCTGGATACTCACCACAAGCATTGCAGGCAGAGAACTCTGCAGAATTTTCTCACAGCCCTGGAGAGAGTGGTCAGACCTGGAGCTTTCCAGCCTGTGGATGAGCCCTTATTCTCTCTGGTGTGAAGTCATAGGAAGACAAGAAATTCCAAAAACAACCCCTGTTGTCCCCATTGCTGACTTTCTCTTGCACAAGAGCACAAATAAAGACGTGGTCCTCCTCCAGCTTCATGAAGGGAGGAGAGGGATTGCTTTGCTGCGGGTCCTGCTTGACAGAGCAGGTGGAAGCCAGTGATGTTTGGCCTTTTCAGTGTGTGGGGGAGAGTTAGGTTTTTGACAAAATTTTGCTTCTTTTAAATCTGAAAGAACTGTTACAATTTAAACTGATCCTGGAAACTTTCACTTCTTGGGGGAAAAAAACCCAATTTTGTTGCAATAGCTAAAAATGGTTTTAAAATGTTCTCCAGGCATTAAGAATATTAACAGGAAATAAAAGTACCTTTTAGTGTTTTCCGTTGTCAAGTAATTGCCAGAAACATTGCCAGAAACGTGTCACCTTTAGTTGCACTCACTGTCAGCTGATACTGAAATTTGTGAACATTTAAACATATTGGTTTGCTTTTACTGACTCCTTTTGGCATAGACTGCACTAAAACAAATCATGATAATAGCAGTTCTTGCAGCACCAGTTAATTCTGCCTATTTTTGAATTTCAAATAAATATGTACTATTTTAGATGTGGCCTCTTTTGCTAAACATTATGTTTGTGAGGTTCATTTGCAACTGTCTTTCTAGCCAGCACATACTTGCTTGCTAAAGAGTAACAATCTTATGAATATCTCAGCTTGGTTTCTACATGTTGGTATGGTGTAACAGAAAGAAAATATCAGACATATTGTATCAAACTCCTGGTTTATACCCAGGCTCTGTGCTGGGCACTGGAGGGACACATATAACAAAGTTAGGGGTTATCAGTTAAATATAAAAGTTTTATTAACCAAAGACCGTTACATTGTGTGTGTGTGTGTGTGTGTGCACACGCAAGTTTGGTGTAGTCTCCCTGTTTCATTTTTACTCACGTTGCCTTTGCTTTTGGTGTCAAATCCAAAACGATCATTGCCAAGGCCAGTGTCAAGGCACTAACTGCCCATGTTTTCTTCTAGGAGTTTTACAGTTTCAGGCCCTACATGTAAGTGTAATCCATTTGGCATTAATTGGTGTGTGTGTGTGTGTGTGTTCTAGTTTGCCGTCTTTGCAGTGCCCTGTGGCGCTAGCCTGCCAAATACTCTCTAATTGTTACAGTCTCCTGGGATCCAGGAACACTGGCTCCCTGGTTACCAGAGCCAGGCAGTCAAGGGGCATCCCCTGGGGGGCAGCCGCAAAGACTGGTGCACTAGACACCTGGGAGAACTCCATTCTGGGAGATAGAGGTATTCCGGAGAGAGGCAGAGGAAGAGGGTGAAGATAGCACCAGCCCTCTGAAATCTCTGGAAAGAGCTACAATCAGCATTCACACCAGTGTTTCATTAGAAGCTTGCCCCTCGGGCTCAGCTGCGCTTATAACTTAATAGGCCTTTTCGGTAGGGAGACTGACCTCCTGGGTCTGTTGCCTCTTACTGTGCCCCGGACGTGGTAGTCACACTGTCTTTTTTTTTTTTTTTTTTTTTGGTTAGAGTCCTGTGGACTGTGGAGTGTAAGCCTGGCTGGCGCCCAGAACCAGGTGATGGAGAGGCGCCCCTGGCGGCAGCCACGAAGCCGGGCAGCCTCCGTGTGCTCACGCTCCCCTGAGTGGTACTGGCGCCCGGATCTCGGCAGAGGGAGAATGCGAATGTGGTGCCCACGGGCTAGAGCTCGACCGGGACGGCTGGGAAACAGCACCCACTGAAAAGGGAGGAAGGGAGGAAGGGGAAGAAAAAGGAAAGACACCTAGAGCTTAAAAACAGAAGGTGCCTGCAGGCTGGAGAAGCCACAGGCAGAGCCCAAAGATGGCTCTGGCCAGTCCCTGTCTCCGCAGCCTGCGCAGCAAACCTCCAAATGTGCGTCAGATCAGGTGCCTGTTGCCGAGGCCGAACCCCAAGACCAGCCGATGAGTCTATCCCACATCATGTCCCGCGGCCCTGGACTGGCCCCTTCCACGCGGAGCCCTGTCTGTCTGTACCGGTGAGTCCAAGCTGTTTAAGAGTCTTGGCTCAGATCGCTATAGCTTGTGGGTCTCGTGGGCACGAGCCCCGTCGCTTTGAAAACTGGATGTTGTGGGGCTTGTCTCTCAGGTGCAGGTGTTAAAAGCCGAGGTTCTCGATGTGGGGCGTAAACCCGTCTGTCCTCCGGGAGCTCTGGGTTTTCACTTCCCTCCCACCGTGGGTCCCCGCACAGGTGGTAGGTGTGTGACCAGACCGTGTGGCACGCTCACTGGCCGGCCCCAGTGTGGGCCTTCTGTGGGTGGAGTCGGAGTTGCTCCGCCAGGTTTTAGAGATTTTTCTCCCCCCACAGGGCAGTTGTTCTAGATGTAGCTGTAGATTCTGTGTTTATTGGGGGAAATGAGTTCAGGATTCTGGCCCGTGGCTGCCTTCAGCTGAAACCTATTAGGCCTTTAATTTAATTTTATATTGATTCCTTGTTTAAAGCTTGTCAGAAATTTGCATTTGAAATCGCTAAGGGAGCTTGGTGGTTGGCCTGCTCTTGATAGTTGTTTTTCAGGGCCTCCCTCCTTCCCAGTCATCGACTCTTCTCCCCTCACCAGGGTTTTGGTGACGCACATCCGAGTGTGGGTCTCGCTAAGTGGGCTTTGGCGGATGCCTCCGTGTGTCCTCTGAGGTCTCTGCAGTGCTCCCACCACCTGGGATAGTATCACAATCCACCTCTTGCTAGGGCAGGCCCCGGTACGGCAGCGAAGAGCACAGACAGACCTGGGTTACACCCCAGCTTGCTGACTAGCAGGGTTTCTTGGATTAGCCCTTTAAGCCCCCTGAGGTGAGAGATGGAAGGAATGGGGGAGGCTTTTAGCAGGAGCCGTGTGTTGATGAAGGTGACGATGAGTGAGCAGAGAGAGAGATTTTCAAATGCCATGTTGATGAGCTGGTAGGATGGATGCAGTTGGCGTGGGTGCTCTGAGGTGGGAAAAAACATGTGGGAAGGTTGGTCTTCTCAGTGGTGAGAATTTTCGCCTCATTTGCCTTCCTGACATGTGTCCACTGGACTTCTACCACCTCCAGAGGGCTTCAGCCGTGTGAGGCTTTCCAGCTTGCCCGCAGAGCCCAGTGCCAGGCTGAGGGAGATGACTCCTGGGGGCAAAGGAGAGAAGACATAGACTTTCTGAGTGATCCCTTGGAATTAGATGTCGCCAAAGGAAAGAGAAGTATGTGTAATTTTCCATACCTGGAGTCTGAGCTCTAAAACTCAGACCTGCTGCTCAGCCTGCTGTTACACATATGGAAACATGTGGCTTGACCCAGGGATAGAGGTTATTTGACTGACACGGGTCATGTTGTTTGCTGGAAATGTACCAGCCCGATAGAACGTCTGGTGCCTCAGTGTGCACTGCTGTTTCTGTTCAAAGAACGTCCAAGTGTGCCTTCCACAGGATCGTAACTTGGTGGGGGCTTTCTGTGGGGCTTGTGTTGAGAAACCCTTAGGGACTTGGAAGTTTTGTAGTAGTCACTTCTGAACCCAGCTTTTACCCACAGATGTACCATGGTTTTTGTCTTTCTCCCTATGTCAACAAATGACAGCAGTGGGGCTTTGCCAAGTGGAGCTAGTATACTCAGAAAAGAGCATAGCTCTGACAGGTCTTCCTGACTGCGGTTTCATGCGCCAACTTGCTGGGACACTGGATGCTGAGGTCCAGGAGGGCAGAAGAAGAGGCAGGAAGGCTGGAAAAGACACTTCCCAACTCCTCTAACTCCACGGTCTTTCTTTTCTTGAAAACCATTTTCATAACCAAATCTTGGATAAGAACCCTGATTAAAATCACTTCAATGAAAGCTTTCATTGAAATAATCACAACCTGAGTTGGCTGTTTCCACTTTTAGTAATCTCTATAAATCTCACCAAGTAATGTTATTTTTGCTGCATTATCATTCAAGGTGCCATGGCTTTATTTTCAGTTTTGCCTCCACATGGTTAAATTCTTCATTCTGGTTAACCGAATAGGATTAAGATGGCTTATTCTCACCAGCTTGATTCATACCTTGGTTGGCCTTACAGAAAGAGAAGAGAAAAATACTAAGTACTTTGATTAAGCACAGTTATCAGTGAGCTGAACTATTAGTAGTATAATCAGAAAAAGATCTCTTCATTTTAATTTTTATTTATTTTTAAAATTTTATTGTATTTTTTCTGTTACCACTTATCTTCCCACACTCTCTTCTACCTCCACCTACCTGTGTCCTCCCCAACCTTTTCCTCTGCAGAAGATCTTCTCTTAGAAAACCAGTAAGTCCGTTGTCTAGAGCAGCCATTTTTGCCTTTTTCATCTCATGGTCCACATAAACAAATTACTAGGATTCTGTGGCACACGAAAAAGCATATTATACTTTTTGCTGATCTGATGAAAAATTAGTATAATTTTGACTCATTCACACTGGATGTCTATTGTTGTGTTGGCTGTTGTCAATTTTTTGAAATTTGATAGTCTGAGGGAAAAGAAGTCAGTGCTCCTGACTAAATAGCCAGGTATTGCATGCTTTAAAAATTCTTGGGGCACACTGGTTGAAAATCACTGTTCTAGGGTGGAGTAAAAAAATGACCTGATAACCTTAACCAAAGTGTATTCTGTGGGATGTTACTAGGTGTTACGTAAAGTTATATGTACCTATATATCTCTAAATAGATATTTATACATATCTATATATTTTGTGGTGGTAGTTTGGACAATATTGAGGCAAACAATGCTTATTTACTACATTATTTACCATAGCCTTTAGTATTCTAATGCTCATTGAGAACTCTCAAATTTATGTGAAAACATGAACTTTTTGCCCCAGTACCATCTAGCCAGACTGCCTTCTGGGGAACAAACCCATTTGGGAAAGGCTGGATTACTGCCCTATTTTTATATTGTGGATTTTAAATTAATAGGTGATGTAGGAAACAGTTTTTACTTTTTGAGGAAGACATCATGGAAGGCCATCACTCAGTCTTAAAAATTTTACTTTTGTGTCTCTGTTAGAGACATTTTTTGTACGTTTGGATCAAGGGATGGACTGAAGGGTGAATGTCCTGTTGGCATTACCAGTTGCTGCCCCAGCAGGGAGTCTTGTCTCTGCTCCTCTTTCCTTGATGATTCCCCCGCCAGGGGGCAGTGGGGAGTGGAGTTATGGTAACAACTTTGTTGTTCTTC
Organism: Tonatia bakeri; assembly: GCA_004024845.1. Classification (NCBI taxonomy): domain Eukaryota; kingdom Metazoa; phylum Chordata; class Mammalia; order Chiroptera; family Phyllostomidae; genus Tonatia; species Tonatia bakeri. The sequence goes on from PVIA01001130.1 coordinate 97,197, forward strand.
TTGGATATTTGTGTTTCTAGCTTCTCTTGGGTCCTAGTGGCCAATGAGACAAAAGAAGAGATCTACTAGGAGTGGGAGATCGGGGTAGAGGAGACAGGACTTTTTCTGGAAAATATTTGGAAAAGCTCCCTAATAGTTTACAGATATAGAGGAATTATCCTTTGGTCGACCTTAAGACTAGAGACGTTTGCGTAGGTCCGCAGATCCTTTCGTCGTTTTCCCTTGAGTGGGTTTGGAGCTCTGGCCACCGTGTTGTGAGGGCGAGGGCGCGAACCTGAGAATGCAAGGCGGGCACTCTGAGGACGGCAGAACAGAACTTTAGAGTCTGAAGATCTCGCTAAGCTGCTGCGCTGAGTTGCCTGTCTTCCAGTTCCTTGCTCAGTAAACAATGAATTATTTAAGCCTCTGTTAATAAGCTTTTTAAAAGTTAACTTGCTGTTGGACATATCCTATTTGATACATGTTTTGTTCTCCTGATATGTGCCTTTATTTTATTTTCTTAATCCACTGTCTACTCTTGAGACTACGTGTAGCTCGAGGGAAGCAAGAGCCTATCTGAGTTTTTGAACAGCATCTGAGCATGCTGATACCTTTTTCCTTGGTTGCTAAACTCATATGTTGGTCTTTTTTGAATTACTTTTACCTTCTCTTGACTTAGTCAAACAGAGCAGGGGCTTCTATGGAGATATCCCCATGTTTTTCAGTGGCATCTGAGGTGAGCTTGTGTTTATAATAAAAAAGGGGAGATATATTCTGTCATGTGCAGTTAATAAATTAGGATGGTTATTCTCTGTGCACAAGGAATCACTGTTGGGTTAACTGTGAGCTTCCTGGGAGCATTTCCAAGAGGATTTCAGTAGCAAATATGAGGTTACTCAGAGCCTTTGAGGAACTGTCGTTTGAATGCTACAGGTCTTTCCTTATTTTATTGATTGATTGATTGCTGATCTCTGTTCATAAATAACTGGGAAGCTCAATTGGTAAGAAGGCTTCTAGGAGCTGGATTTCAGGCTCCCTGGGAAGGGAGTGAAAAGAGCGACGGAATAATCAAAGGGCCTGCACCGTGATGGGTGATTAGGGTTCTGAGGATGGAGAACTATGATGTACAGTGTGGTCAAGGCATGAGATTTTAAATGCTTTCAACTTACGGACTCAGTGCGCAGTGGCTGGTGTTCCTTCTCTGCTTTCTAATAGCTTTAACCTGTGCTCACATTCCCAGACCTCAGTATGTCACAGGGTAGCCCTCTCCGAGTTTGTCTTTTTCTCAGGGTATTGTCATCCAGGAGTTTAAGAAACTTGCAAAGCGGGAAATGTAAACATGTCTACAGGTAATTTTTTTCTGCCTACCCAACTATTTTGCTTACCTACCCTACGTGTCTATTCAACCGCATACTCACACATCCTCCCAAGCTTCTCGACACTCCTGCCTACTTTGCTTAATCTGCATTCTTACCATAGTTACCCACGGACTCACCTGCCTATCTTTTCAAAACATGAAGAGCACCTATCAACGAAATTCTTCATTTTATGTTTTGCTTAATGTTATCTTGAACTCATGTTAATGGATTATTTTGTGGTTGTTGTGGTTTTGTTTAGAAAACAGGCTTTACTGTGATACTCAGCAGGAGGACAGATAGATGTGATTTTGTTGGGTTCTTTAATAGATGATGATGATGATGATGATGGTGAGGTGATGATCATGAGGACAATGGCACTGGAATTAATGATGAAGAGGTTGAAGACACTGTCTCCGAGGTTGTGGAGATTTTAAAATTAGCTCCACATAAAATGATTCATTTATTTATCTCATTAATTGATGTTTTTCCTCTATCCTTGATATTTTCTTCTTTTTATTCCTCATCAAGTGCTCACTAAATGTGAATATGTACTGAGCCCTATGGTGGGTGACATGATAAAAGGCATGCTTGGATTCCAAAGAAATAAAGTTACAGTCTATGATGACAGAAACTCTGTCTTTGTTTCAACAAGAGGAAGAAACTCCTAAAATATCGTAGATGGTTGAATAGTGTACCCCTAAATTTATGTCCATCTGGAGCCTGTGAATGTGACCTTATTTGGAAAGAGAGTCTTTACAGATGTCATAATGACAGATGAAGTCATACCACATTGGGAGGCAATTAGGACACAGCCAGAGAGGGAAGAAGGCTTTGCAACAGAGGCAGAGATGCAGCTGCAAGTGAAGAAAAGCAGAAGATTGCCAGCCACCTCTGGAAGCTAGGACGAGGCAGGGGAGGATGTTCCTCTAGAACAGAGGTGTCAAACTCATTTTTGCTGGGGGCCACATCAGCCTCATGGTTGCTTTCAAAGGGCAGACATAATTTTAGGACTGTATAAATGTAACTACTCCTTAACTGTTAAGGAGTTGAAATTATGTTTGGCCCTTTGAAGGCAACCGTGAGGCTGATGTGGCCCCCAGTGAAAATGAGTTTGACACCCTTGCTGCTGTAGGACCTTCAGAGGGAGCACAGCTGTATAAGCTTCATTTCAAACTTTGGATCCCAGACTGTGAGAGAGTGAGTTTCTAGTTTTAAGGCATCCTCCTACCACACATGCAAATGCTAGAGCCTCGCTTTCCCAACCCCCTCTGAAGCTCATGAATAGTCAGACACAATCACCTTAGACCTGAACCCAAAGCTGCTGACAGGAAGATGCAGAACTGCACGGGGAATGGCCATGTGATGTTCGGGACACACTGAGGCTCCGGATGCAGCGGCGCTGGTGCCTCCGGTTCCAAACCCCTCGGCCTACAGGGCTGGCAGCCTCAGTGCCAGAACCTGGTTTTCTGGGTCCTGGTGAATTACCTGATGTTGTTTTCATAGAATTTTATGGGGTAAAATTAGCCAGAGCAGATTCCTAGGTTTATAAAGAAATGCTGACTGATACACCATCCTGCTTTTTAAAGTTAACCTTATATTGTAAGCACATTCTATCTTGTTCTACATGTCTGACCACCTTTACAATTGCTGGGTAATATTCAGTTGTGTTCAGGTACAGTGATAGATGTAGTAATTCTTCTGTTAGAAAAGTAGGTCACTTCCACACACACCTGCAATGGATATACTTGTGTGCATAACTTTTTTGCCCTTGTATATTATTTAATGAAAATTCCAAGAAATATGTCCATTGAGTCAGAGAGTGTGAACTCTGTGTATCACTGTGCTTTCCTGGATAGAAACCATGATTTATACCGCTGCCATGCAGGAAAGTAATAACTTTCTTGCATCTTTATTTGCATGGAGGAGTATTATTTCTACTATCTTCCTGGGTGAAAAACAGTACCTTAATGTTTTAATTTTTATTTCTCTGGTTACTAGTGAGAATAACACTGTTCTCTTATTTTTTTTACTACTTGGGATTTCTTCTGACTTTTCTGTTCATCAGGCAGGAACTTCAAATAGACACATGTAAGTGTGGGATGAGCATCTTAGCGAGGTTACAAGTCCCAATCACTGCACCTGTTTGACCAGACTGGGCAACCTGACAGGGTGGTGATGTGGGGTGGAGGGTTAAAGAGGTCCCAATACAACCAAGTCTTTCAGCCCTGAGATTTTAAAACTCTATTCGGGAGATAGAAAGTGTAGAAGCATTCTATGCCTGTAAGTGCTAAATTCAGAGTGGCAGAATCACCAAGGAAAAAGTCTTTCTCTTTTAGGCTTTGCGCCAATGTCCTTGTCTCTCTCTCTGTCTCTCTCTCTCTCAAAATGTGTTTTCTTTTTCCCTTCCCATGAAACTAAATCTTTGTAACATTTTTCTTTTCTTTTTTAAAAAGATTTTATTTATTTATTTTTAGAGAGAGGTGAAGGGAAGGAGAAAGAGAGGGAGAGAAACATCAATGTGTGGTTGTCTCTTACACACTCCCTACTGGGGACCTGGCCTGCAACCCAGGCATGTGCCCTGAGTGGGAATTGAGCTGGTGACCCTTTGCTTCACAGGCGCACGCTCAATCCTTTGAGCTACACCAACCAGGGCTGTAACATTTTTCTAATGGTCATTTTCTGATTAGCGCCTTTGAAGAACTGCCAAGATTTAACCTGACATTTTCGTTCCTTCATCTCAAAGGTCTTAAGATTCAACCTCGTGTCTTGTAGTTTCTCAAAGCTGATTTCTCACCAGTGGGTGGCAGCCTATTGCTTTCACAAGAGGTAGCTACAGGTGTTGTGTGTAGAAGACAGTTTGGGGAGTGAGTACGGTGTGTAAGAGATAACTGGGGATCTGGGGCAGATAAAGGGCTACTGAGTCTTCTTGACAGCAGGACCGTTTCAGCAGTTTGCTTGAACAGCTTCGAGTAAAGACTGATAAAGAAAAACATGTATTGCATAAACTTGAGGATTATTTCTGGAAAGTTTTGGGGGGTACCCTACAGGGAAAAATGTTTGTTTGATAAACATTTTTTTTGTTTCCAAACTCTCACAAGAAGATGTGGTTTCATTGGAGAATACGGGCACTGACCCATCCCCCAACTTCTCCAGGAGTCCTTCACCCTGAGGGAGAGAGTCAGTGATGACGGGGTGATCTCAAGTTCCCTTGCTAAAGATGTTGTTTGCCTAACGCCTGTGACAGTTCGACTCGTGGTTCTAAATAGTGGGTCTGGAAAAGAGGGGTTTGTTCTTGTTAGTTTCCAGGGAAGAATACGTTGTGATCACTCTATTCAAGTTTTGATGAGTTGGAAAGCAGAACCCAAGGGTTGTAATAGTCCATGCGCTGGTTAGCGAGGTCACCCAGTTTGTCTTTAACTCCAAACAGCCCAAGTCATTCTAGAGGGAGGTAAGGAGCTGGGGATGTGGAAAGAGCAGCAGATGGCGAGGAAAAAGCCGGGGGTCCGGCTTGCAATCTCTCCCCAGTTAGCTGAGGGACTGGATACATTCCTTAAGTTTCTGGGTAGGAGGAGTTCCTTAAGAAGAGAATGAGAGGACCCGACCAGATGGCCTCCAGGGTTGTTCCATGCTCCAAAATTCTCTGAGGTTTCTCTTTCCTGTTTGAAACTCCTCCAGGTCATCTAATCCCACATCTTTTAAAATTAATCTTTCCTGAAAATGGGCTTAGGATACACACTGTGTTTTATGTTTTCTTCACACTTCCCTCCCTGGGAACACCAGCATATCCCTGACTTACCTGGATCCCTGTCCCTGTGTGTTTTGCTGCACAGGAGGGTGTCCCTTATGAGAAAGTCCATTACCTCAGAAAGTACTCTCATGGACAATTTGTGCTTCTTTTACTTGGCTGAGAGAGCCTTCCGAATTGCCTGCTTTGGTCCATTAGATTGCTAAAATGCAATTTATTCATTCAACAAATATTCAGTGAGCACCCACTTCCGAGTTCCAAGGTCTCTGACAGGCGCAGCAGTGCTTCCCAAGGGTGGATTCAGAATCTGCCTTTCTCTTGCCCAGGTGCGAGTCTCCCTACTCGGGTGGAAGATCCTCAGGTTCTCAGAGCTTCTCTAGGGGCGGGAGTGGCGAAGTGGGACTGGCCCGTCCCTCCATTGGGCCTTCCCCACGGCCCCCACCAGGGGTGAGCCGGATGTTCAGCCAGAGAGCACCCTGCTCTGAGGTGAGTGGGGATGAATCCTGAACAAGCAGAGCATTTTTATAATTTGTACAAAAGCGCCTTACGGGATGGGCGGCCCCCCTCTCCAGGGCCTAAGCATCTCAGGTTTCACTTCTTTCCCTCCCTCTCTCCCTGGATTCTGTCTCATTTCCATCTTGAAATCTCTATTCCCCCAAACGAGAAATATTTCCCCATTCTGGACTCCTTCTCTTTTAAGTTTCCCTTTGTAAAGAAAGCTCAAAAAGGCATTAAATTTTTATGAAGCACTTGGTTTATTGTACTAATAAATCCTGTTTTGGTTTGTGAGACATTTGCAGTAAATGTGATGAGTTTATATGGAAATTAAGGAAGCACTACATCTTTTTAATTAGACAGACACGTATGTAAAAGGAAACAAATGTCTCCTGGAGTGGGGGGAGGACTGGGCTCAGAGGAGAGTTTCTCCTCAGCCGTTTTCACAGGTTAATTTGGAGACTGTTGACTCCCACAGCCCATGGTGGTAAAGCGCCTCCCTCTTTAGAAGGAGGAGGGGTCTGTCCTTCATCGCTTCAAGTCATGTATTTGAAATTCCCTTGCTCTCCTACTGATATTATTGATGTCACAGGCAGGGAATGCAGTTGAGGCTTTCTAAGGAGAATAGTAGAGACCTGCCCACTGCCTGGTATGGTCGTTCTCAACCACAGCTACACATTTGGACTCGCCTGGGTGCTTGCACAGCTCTCAGATCTGGTCTCCACTGCAGAGGGACACATGGCAATTATGATCTTCGCCAGTGGAGTTTGGGCATCAGCGTTTCTGCAAAAGCTCCCAGAACCTGTGCAGACAGATCGAGAAACAGTGGCCTGTGTTTTCCAAGGGTTACAGCAGAGTAGCTTGGGAGCACTGATGGGCCAAATTGAAGTTGCTCAGTTCTGTCCTTGTCATGTAAACAAGAAACACATTATAAATAAAAGATAAGTTTAATAAAAATGATGGGAAAATATATTCAAAGTATATTTAATACAGTGAGCAATCATGAAAGAGCTTGAGTAGCTATGTAATATCAGAAAAAACAGCCTTCATAACAAGAATGATTTCAAGGGATAAAGATGAAAATTTTATAATAAATTGACCAAGGGGTCAATTTATTAATGAAACATAGCAATTCACTTAACAATCCTGAATGTGTGTGCACAGCAACAGTTTCAAAATGCATATGCAAAATTTGGCATTACTGAAAGGGGAAATAGATAAACCTATAATTATAATTGGAGATGTGAAAACATTAAAATTTGATTTAATAATTGCCACAGAAAAAAGAGTAATAGGGAAGACACTAACAGCACTGTTAACCACCTGGCACTAATTGATGTTTATAGAACACAGCCCTCAGTCAAAGCAGAACACAGTTCTTTCCAGGGCTGATGGAACACTTAAGGTGACCACACGCTGAGCCAGGACACAATTTTCAGTAAATTAGGACGATTGCAATCACGCAGAGTATGTTCTGTGACCACAACAGCAGTAAAATAGAAACCAGTAACAGGAAGGTGTCTTGGAAATTCCTGAAACTTAGAATTAAATAACATACTTTTAAATAATGAATGGGTCTAGGAAGTAATCACCAGGGAAAATAGTTGTAACTGAACTAAAATAAATCTTAAAAATCTGTGTGTGTGTATGTATACACACACATATATGTATATATATGTAAACACACTCATGCATATTCATATATGTGTAGGTTGAAAATGTACAAGAATCGTACCAGAATTAACTCTCAGGTCCAGGGATGAGTTTACAGGCAGTCCCAATGTGTGCCTTCAAACTTTCTTAGTTCTCAGCAGAGAGCTTCCATTATCTTAACATTTGGAGAACGATGGTATTAATAATAAATTGACATCCATAGATATTTTATAACTTTCCCAATCTCAAAGAGCTGACCAGGGAGCAGTTCATTTCGACTGGAATACTGCCGTGTCTTCAGGAACCTGTGTCCTCTCACTCTGCTGCACTGTTTCCCCATAATGATCTCTGGGAAACACTTGTCTAGGTTAAGCATGCCCACAGTACACAGGTTATTATGTTTTTTTTGTCCTCATCCACTCAGTCCGATGTGTTACCTCCTGTCCATCCACAATAAGCAGGGAGAGTGGGAGGAACCCAAGAGTAACACTGTCTTGTTGTAGAACTCGTGTGCATATTCCACACCTTTTGGGCATTTGTGAATACTTTCGTACTTCTGGATATGTGAGCCGCAAGTAACACTTATCAATAAAACTCATTCAGTGTAACACACCTGCAATAGAAGAGTTCAGAGTGGGGATATCATCTCTACATGAATTTCAGAGGATCTTTCAGCAGAAACCAAGTTGCTCTGATGGCACAGACCAAGAAAAAACAGCCTTCCAAGTTCATTTGGGGAGGCTGCCACCCTTCCTGTAACCTGGTTATTGGACTACTTCTTGGATTTAGTAAGATACCCAGATATCTTTTCTTATTTGCTTAAGGTGGTTTTTGTTACTCCAAAGCAAAAGAACCTAGCATGCATAATCAAGCTTACCCAGATAATAAGTAGCTATTGGGGATTCAAATACAAATTGACTGAACTTCAGGATAAGCAACTGTTCATATACATGTTTAAATAGCGTCGATGATAATTGCTGTCCAATAAGCAATTCTAAGCTATAGCTTCTTTTTGGAGACTAAAATAAACTTTTGTATAACTTTTCCCTTGTGCATGTTTAATTGATTTAAACACTCCCGCCTTCTAAGATCACATTTAGCTTGGGGAGAGATAGATAGATAGATAGATAGATAGATAGATAGATAGATAGATAGATAGAGATATCTTACTCATTTAGGAACATTAGCTTCTCTCCTTCTCCACTTTCCAGTTGCACATTCCTCCTGGTTCCCTCGCAGGGAACCGAGCTGGCTCTCACGCATCCGCAGTTCCACGGCGCTCAGGGATTCTACAGAGATGACTGACAACAGTGAGCTTCTCTACATTCCAGAAGATCACGCCACTCTGGGCATTCAAACCACAAATCCTAGCTCCCTTGCAGACATCTGCTGTTTATTGATAGCGCTGTCAGGTGCTTATTTCAGCTCTTCGCTCTGTTGTGAAAGCATCCGTGTAGCTGCCTTTCTAAAGTTGTTTATTTTGAAATGACACTCCGGGAGCATAGGCCCAATAGAGTAGGTTTGCTGAAAGCTGTAAGTTCATTTGGTGGTTTCCCTGTTCTTGAATGAACTTTCTGATATCTTCACCTTGTCATGGTCTGAAGCATATCAGTTCATTACATTTGGAAAAAATACATATTAATGTGCTCAGTAAGTAACTTGGGAAGAAATGTGTTTATGTTATTGCACCAGAAGCTGATGGGCATGCATTTCCTAATCTGAATAATTCCGTTAGAGGAGGGTGATTATCATCACACAGCTTGGATTGCATCTGTCACAGGTACTACTGGACTGCCTCCTGGAAAAGGGGTTATTTTTAATACATCCATACCCTTCACCTTGTTCAATTTTTAGCTCCTTGAATTATTGATTTTACAGTTTAATTTGCAGTGGTGTCATCAGGGCGAGCTTCTTCAAGGGCACGCAGACTGCACTATTACTTGGAAGGACCCCACACTCGGTTTAATCCTCTACATCTTGAACAAGGAGCTCTGAATTTTCTTTTGCTTTGGTCCCCACAGATGCATAGCCAGTCCTGGGTGTCAGAGAACTACGGGGACATTGGAGTGGGACAGTCAGAGTTACCTAATGGGAGGAGCCTGGGGCGTGGTCACTGGTAAGCTGTGACCTATAGTAAGTTAGGTCCTTGGCTTTGTCAGTAGGAAATGAATAAATAAATGAATACATAAATAAAATACTCCTACTTACTCCCAAACAATTGCGATGCTTAAAATGAAATGATGCTTGGGAAGATACAATGTATGTATTAGAATTGTCTATTCATCTACTTTTTCTTTATGGGCCTGAAATCAAGTTATGACTTTGGAACCAGTTAACATTACAGGTCTTTGTGGCTGGGAAACATCTGGTATAGGGCATGTTGTTTCACTCCAGCTTACCTGCTAGAAATCTGCACCTCTCGCACTTTCTTCATATGTATATTCTGCAGTATTTGGGCCGCATAGTGGCTATTGAGGTCTGCTCCTTGGCTGTACAATACAAAGCCTGACATCCTAAATAAAGGTATTGAAAGCCTGACCTCATCTGTATAAGAACCTGAAGAGAAACCTAGATTTTTACATTTGCTTGGTTTTTAGTGGAAACCAAGCTTTGGTGTCAGATAGACTTGGCTCCACCCACTTTGCCCACTTGGAAAATGGGAAAAAGAAATACCCAGGGGCTTTTAAAGCTTTTGTGAAGCCACAAAATCACTTTTGCAAAGTGGCAAGTTCTGTGCAGCCTCAATAGGTGGTGACGATGGCTATTTACTTTTCATCTTTTGTTGTGTTCTCGTTTCTGAGTGTTGTGTGTGTGTGGTTGCACGTGTGCCCACAACTGGCTGGTAATTTCTTTGAGGTCATCAACCGTGGTGTACTTTTCTTTTTAATCTTCTACAACTTCCAGTACAGTGCTGAGCATTTAACAAATAGGTTCATAAAATGATTTTTTAATTTATTTTTTGACAGAAGTGAAATTAAAAATTAACTCAGCTCTGTCAAATGCATTTAAAAACACCAAAATTGCATTCTGACAGATTTACCACAATCCAGCTAATTAACACATTCATCACCTCACATAGTTATTTTTCTTTTTTTGTGATGGGAACAATTAAGAGCTACTCTCTTAGGACATGTTAAATATGCAATACAGTATTAACTGTAGTTATTATGCTATACATTAGATACCCAGAACTTATTCTTCTTAGAACTGAAAGTTTATACCCTTTGCTAAGATCTCCCTTTTCTAGGGAACCCTAGTGCGCTGTTGGTGGGAATGCAGACCGGTGCAGCCACTGTGGAAAACAGCATGGAATTTCCTCAGACAACTAAAAGTGGAGCTGCTTTTTGACAGTGATATCACTGCAGAGCAGTTACCCTAAGAATCCTGAATCACCAATTCAAAATGACTTATGCACCCCTATGTTGATAGCAGCATTACTTACAATAGCCAAATGCTGGAAACAGCCTGTGTGCCTATCAACAGATGAGTAGATCAAAAAACTAGTGCATTTACATAGTGGAGTACTACACAGCAGAAAGAAGAAGGAACTCCTACCCTTCTCAACAGCATGGATGGGACTGGAGACTATTATGCTAAGTGAAGTAAGCCAGATGGTGAAAGTCACATACCATATGATCTCATCTGTAGAAGGAATCTAATGAACAAAATAGAATCACAGGCATGGAAACATGGAACAGACTGACAGTGACCAGAGGGAAGGGGAGAGGGGGACAATGGTCGAAAGAAGAGGAAAGGACTAGCTAAAGAACATGTAAGAATGACCCATGGACATGGACAACAGTGGGGGAATTGACTGTTGGGGGTGGGGAGTGGGATGGTTGGAGAGGGGCAAAGGGGAAAAAATTGGGACAGCTGTAATAGATTAACGACAAAAAATCTTTTAAAAAATAAAAATAAAATAAAAGTGTGAAAAATAAAATCTCCCTTTCCTGCCCTGCCACCTCCCAACCAAGAACACCATGCTCCGCTCTCTGGTCCCACGAGTTCGCCGTTTTTAGATTCCACATGCAAGTGAGGCCGTACAGTGTTGGTCTCTCTTCAGCTTCTTCCCCTCCGCACGGTGTCCTCTGGAATCATGCATGTTGTGAGTGGCAGGGTCTCCTTCTTTTATGGCTGAAATACACACATCCATGTACATATATTGAAGTTACAAATAACTCCTAGAAGTAGTGTTGTTTTATTTTTGATACTATAGTTTAATTCTGGTGTGATTGGAGAACATCCTTCTGTCATAGTTTCCTGTGTTTGAAGTCACATTTCATCCAGGATACTTCATGTTTATGCCCTCTTGGCATCTTATCTACTGAGCATCCCTCTTTCCTCTCCTGAAGGTGTCCCTGTTTGGATGATAAAATGTTAGGTCATACTATACATGACCCACAAACTCTTTGCTATTCTCCCCTATAATTCCAAAGAGCCCAAAGCAAATGTGATGCTTCTGTCCTTCCAGAAAGGGATTTGGCTAATAAGGAATAGCCATTGCACTTTTGCAAGCCTTGGTTCCTTATCTGAAAATGACGAAAAATAATTTTCCCAGCTTTACTACATTTTCTGAGGAATAAAAGAGAAAATCATTGGGATATAGTAATTTTTAAATAAAATATAGCCAATACCAACAATATTTGAGCATCTTCTGTCCAAGAGACTATGCCAAAACTTGCCTATATTGCCTTATTTATTCTTACATTGTAGTAAGTCTAAATATCTGTTTTATAGAGGACAAAACTGAAGATTCAAAGAAATTGTACTTGTCTAAGGCCACTTACTGAGTAAATAACAGAAATTAACTACATGTTTTATTTCTCATTCCAAAACCTATGTTGTTTTTGTTTTTCTATCACATGTTATACTGCATCTAAAATAAAATAAGTTTATAAATCTATATCAGTTATAATAACTGAAATTATGCCTTCTTTATAAACAGAAACTGGTATATTATAGAAATTTGAATAGACAAGAATTAAGCAAGAAAGTGGCAATTAAATAGACCTAACTCAGATCCCCCAAAGATGATATCACACACACACACACACACACACACACACACACACACACACTCAGGAAGACTAAATTTACTGACAGGTTTAACAGACGAAGAGTCTTCAGTTTACTTCTGTTCCAATTGTCCTTCCTTTTTAAGATGTCATAGAGAGGCTAATGGTTCTTGGATTCTGCTTTCGCCTTGATGTTGACTGTCTAAACCATTTGGGATCATTTTCCTACCTTTGTGCTACAGGGAGCTGTATCTGTCTAGAAGCTGGACTGTTCCTCTCTAACCTTTTTAAAACTCTAAGGTTAAGGATGCTGACTTTCATTTTTATGTCCTTAGAACTTGGCACGTCACTGAAGAAGATACTGGCTGAAAGCTTGTTGCCTGAGGATTTCTGCTGACGCAGGAGTCTTTAAACTCCCAATGACAGTTCTTTCTTTCTTTCTTTCTTTTACTTTCCAAAAAGGCTCCACAAACATTTGGCTGCTAGTCTGCACTTTCATTTTTGTAATATTTGCTAACTTGCTCCAAGGGTTTATGGAACCTCCTTGGACAGTCATTTCAATAGTTGTTCACTCTAAATGCTGTGGGATGCCTCCTTATTTCTGGCCTGAAGTTACTGCTGATCTTCACCTTTTTCTTGCTTTTATTCTAGTATTTGCTTCTTTTTATATAATGTTGGTTTTATGGGCATATACTTTATTTCAGGACTTTTGTTCTCCCCCCTCCCACTTTGTTAAGATAGGAGAGTATTGGAACTTCTTCCTCCCAGCCTTTTGGTGAATAGGTTTGGGTCATAGAAAGAACTTAGATTCTCTTAAGAAACTCTTTGGCTCCATAGGACTGGCTGAAATAGATCCACACCAGGCAGCACCCCTGGAGGCTCCCAGGTCATTGGAATAGTGCACTCCTGCCTAGGACCTGCCATTGATGAATAGAAAGAAAGAATCAAGATTACTTAGTGGTCCCCCTTTGCTCCCTCAACACATCTTTATTTTACAAGATAAACCCTCTTTTAACTTGTAGGAATATGCAAATTTCACCCTAAAATTGGACACACTCCGTCCACATATTTCTCGTCTCCCAGCAGTTCCTCATCGGAACTTTTCTGCATGGGTATCTGCCGACTCTTTTCTCACTCTTGCCTGTAAGGGGGTGTGGATGAGGATATTTACGCTGATCAGACCATGACTTTGTGGAGATGATTTGTCACCAAGGCCATCATAACCTCTCATCGTGACTGTGGAGGTTTACTGACTATTGTCTGAGACTCTGCTTGGTTTCTGTCCATGAAATAAAAATCATGCTATTAACATCTGAATGAAATGGTACATTTGTAATGATCTTGAAAGGCCTTAAAGGTGAACAGTCTTTGATAAAAAAGTCATTTGACTTAATATGGAGTATTAAGTATATCTTTGCTGAATATGGAAAAAAGAAAATTATTTTCATCAAAGACACTGAAGACAGGTCCTTTAAAAAGGCAGGTCACGTATTGTATGCAAGCTCTTGCTAACAAGGTCACACTTAATAGATTATTGATCCATTTAGCGTTTAGTAGCAAGCTAATTTTTTTCATTAGCTATGCGATTGAGCATTTGTCTGTGTTAGAGGCCAATCCAATAAACATCTTTCACTAGGTATTACTTTCTAATGTCGAGTAGCATACGCCTTGGATGCGCTAAACCCTGTTTATTGCCACAGTCACCCTGGGGTCTTCGTTTTCCTGCCGTTGTGAACACTCTCTTTCCTGAGGCCTACTTTCCTTTGTCCCGCAGGAGACTGGTAAATTCTTTCTAGTGTGGAAAGGCTGAGGCTTGCCGGAGTGGAGATAAGGATGGAATCTGATGGTATCATCCCCTACAAACACCCGCTTCACTTCACTACCGTTCCTATTATGTGGGACTTTTTTCAGTATTGTGATGGGAAACTTGAAATCACACATTGCTAGTTATCTCATGAGTGTCTAGGAGGTTCTAATCTTTGAGTAATGACAAATGGTAATCTTGATAATATTTAAGCCCTGCAGTTCCTGAGTTTTGAAGAATAGGCCAGACTTTCCAAAGAACAGAGGTGATATTCACCATTGTGTGTGTGCACTGTGTGTATGTTTAACTTTCCAGGTCTTTGTGAAATTGGAGCCATGCACTTTTTTCTGATTTATGTAATGAGACAATGAAAACCTTGTTAGTAAATGTAATAAAGATCCTGTGGAGATCAAACACACATTTATGAGGTTAGAGGTTGAGAGTACAAACCTTGCAGCCAGGTGGCCTGGGTTCAAATCCCACCTCTACCATTAAGTACCTGTGAAATTTTGGAAAAGACGCCAGATAACCCTGTGTTCTTTCCTGGAAAAAAGGAAGGCTATTAATGGCACTTTCTTCATGGAGGTTTTAGAGCATTAAACGAGGTAATATATGTGAAATGCTACACAATGCCTTAATAAACACCTTGGGGAAAATGCCTGGCTTTGCTTCCAGGACTATAAGTTTTCATTATTTTCCAGATGAATATTTACTGTTTTTAAATTAGCAAACTTTTTTAGAGTAGCAGAGCAGTTTTAGTTTCTCAGCAAAACCGAATAGAAAGCACAGAGTTTCCGTAGACCCTCTGGCCACAGGCACAACCTCCCCCACTGTTACCGTAGATGAACTCACACGGGCACATTATTATTACCCAAAGACACTGAAACTTTTAAAAAAGTATCCTCTGTGATTTAAATGATCTTTACCATTTTTTTTTGTCCCAAACTTACTATTTTCTTGCCTAAGTCTAGTGACCATTGGAAACAAGCGATTGTTACTCTAATAATTTAGCAGAAAAGAATGAAGACACAGTTGCAAGTGGAGACTGCCCCTCTAGTTTCTATGTAGGTAGGTATATTTTTAAATGTTGATTCAATATTTAGATATTCATTTAACTAACATTTAGTGGATTCCTTCTGCGTGCTGAATATTGTTTTCTGTTTGGGGATATAAGTGAATGACAGAACCTTTAAATCCAAAGTGTTTATAATTTAGTTTGAGAGACAGTGACTGGTATGTTGCTACCCACAAGAAGCCTTGTTCGCTTTAATGTTTCATGTTGAAATCACAGTGAAGGCCAACACCCACTTTTTTGCTACATTTCAGCCCTCACTAAACATCTTTTCAGTCAATTTTACAAGTTCAAGTGGGGTCCATCAGATGTTCATCTGCTTACCTTTGCATTTCTAATTACACTCTCCACTGAATCAGAGCACTGATTCAATGAAAGCTTTCTTATTTTATCCAAACAATCTACACTCAGAATGTAGGATACATTGATTGTAAGTAGTGATGTCCGTGATGGATGCTATCCAACCTGCTCAGGACAAGGATTCCTACTGCATCTGCCCAGATCCCTCTCCTCCCAAATTTGTTTCTCTTCTCTCTGTGTCTGCTGACGTGCTGAGGAAGGCAGTGTCTGTTTATCTTATACAGAAGGGAGTGGTCCCTGGAGTTTTGAGAAAGCAAGCGTATGAAGTCAATAACAGTCCATAGAATCAAGGGAATTCAAATGATCTTCCCTGGAGGTGGCAGCACCAAGTGTTAAACACACCATGTCAAGGAAAGTGCCTTGACCGTTGCTGGCACTGACACAATCCTGTTCCTGGGAAGACACTGCATCGAGTTGCAATATTTTTACATGGTGCATTTTTACTGAGTTTTATTTTTCCTGTGACTTAATTGGAGTGATGCAGTGGTACTGTAACAATTAGGATATGAATTATGGAACTGAATATCAAACATTAATTTACATCTGGATGCTTTGGCCGAGCACACAACACATAGATGTCTATTTCCTGCTCAAGGTGCAATAGTCTTCTCCATAGATGAGCCTGAAAGAGAAGTACATTTCTGTGCAATTTCAGGGTACTTCCACCCCCTTGAAACAGTCCATGCAATTCACTCCCATGTTCTTCAGTTTCCTCTTTATTGTCTTAGGATCCCTGTGGGATAAAGCTTATTTTACCAAATGCCAGATAAATTGGGGCTTAAAAGTGCAGCTGATGGTAATGGGAGGAGACTTGACTTGGGGTGGTGAACACAATACAGATGATGTATTATAGTACTCCTGAAACCTATACAATTTCATTTACCAATGTCACCTCAATAAATTCAATTAAATATGCATGCTGAGTCCCCTAGTAGCAAGGAAAGACTAGAATTTGGTGTGTTTGGTGTGTAAGCCAGCTCTTGGGTGGCATAGTCCAGGCCCCCTCTGGACCACAGTTCAGCCCTTCACACATTCCCTTCATCACACAGTTGTACTCTTTAATAGAGATTTTTGTTACCTGGGCCACCATATTTTCTCCTCTGTTGGTGCCCTGAGCTCTCTGCTACAAATGCATGTACAGAACCCCCTACTCCCCACATCAGGAGGTCCACAAGATGGGTTGCTATTTGGTTTTTGGAAGCTACCAGTGGGTTCCAGTGTGTTGCATAATGATATCAAATTTTTAATTATATTGTTTTTTTCTTGTATTATATATTTAAAAAGTAGTATCTTTTGTACTGTGAATTTGCAGTAGAAGATGCATAATACATTTTTTTTTTTACTTCTCTTGGTGTATGCTGTATATAGTCTTGTGATGAAAATAAACTTTTTCTTTGTTAAAAAAAAAGTGCGTGATATAACCTTGCTCCCACAGATAGGGGACTCAAGACTTGGAAAATTTTAGCTTAAGGTAGAAAGTTATAAGTCTAGCAAGTAATGAGTATGTTAAAGTTTTTCTTGCAGAAACTACAGACAAGGCCCATCCTGGCTCCTGGGAAAACAGCCGGCCTCCTGGGGCACTGATAGAAGATTACCACCTGGGGCCATCTGAACCTTTATTCCAGGGAGAGCAGATGACTGCCCTCCCCTGGGAACAGCTAACTGCCCAGAACAGGAACGCTGCAGCTATGCTCACCTAATCCTCCCTGAATTTCAAAGCCCTCACCGCACCTTGTTTATCTTCCCCCACCTCCTTTATAAAAGATCAGGCCAGGAAAGAGAAGGGAAGATGGTTTGTTAGGGTATGAACCCACTATCTTCTCAGATCTCTGGCCACCTGAATAAAACACCCATAAAACATTCAAACGCTGTCATCACTTATTGGGTTTGGTAGTGACAGGCGGCACGAACGCTGGTGTCTTTTCCAGTTATACCATCTTTTTATCACTTAGGACCTGGGAGCAACTCTTCCCCATGCCTGACCATCCCAAAATACTGCTTTCATTTACATCTTTAATGGAAGATAAATGAGTAGGCAGACTAGCAATTACTGCCATTAAGAAATGGACTTTCAAGCTAAAAATGAAGGAAGAGGGTTATTAGAACTGTGCATTTTTCTGGGTATCCATTTCAGACCAGTCTGGGTAAAGCTCTTCAGACATTACTGTATGGAACAATATCACATTATCTCTAGGGCTGGATCAGGTGATCTGTCTGTAATGGGCCTTTTTTTCTCCCTCTGTACTGACTTCAAAAATCCTATTGTGATGGAAATGGCCTGGCCAAATCTGTTCAATTGCGTTCAGACTTCAAAAGTCATTTTATAACTGCTTTTAATGTGGCTATTTAAAGTATGACTTCCAGATAAATTTTTCCATTTATCTTCCTTATAGAAATAGCAATTATTAATAAGATATAATTATTTCAGTATATTCCTTATCACTTAGTATTATGAAATCATACCTACTTGGGCTGTTTTAAATACATTGTGCATGTTTCCATAATTACAAACATATTCTTGCCTCTTTTCTTTCTGCTAAGAAAAAATCTTTTTGAAAGCACTTATTGATAACTTACAATCAAATGTGCAAATAATACGCTTAGATAACATTGAAAAATCACTAATAGGGTGACAATTTATCTCCTTTTCAAGTATGTGTGATGGAAAACTTCACTAGCAAAGTGCTTCGTGTTCACCGAGAAGAGTTCAATTCCACACTGATGTAACTCTAAAGTTTAGTGTTGGCTGTATATTTCATAGGGAGAATGGACAGGGCTGTGCTTGTTTAGGCTGGGGCTACGCTCAGTAACACAGGAGGGATTAGATCAACAGCTCTTATGAAACAGTTTTTTTTTTTTTTTTTTTTTAAGAATTGGCGGGACACCAAGATCCTACTCCTCTCTTAGAGTTAATATATGTTATTTTTATAAAATAATGTGTGTCTTTAAAAGTATCACCCAAAAGCTGACTCCACTGAAGGGGCAGTGGGACTTTTGATTTTGGTAGAGATATATCTCTTTGACCGTCTGGGTCTGTAGGCCAAAGATTCAATGGGCTAGAGATGCGTTAGCCAGGTGATGAGTTCTCTGAAGTCCCTGAGGCAGCAGACCTGGCTCTGGCTCTTTTTCAGTTGGAAATGATTGTCTAGTGTTAGAGGCATCCAAACTAGCCCTAGAACCATATAGAGCAGCTCAGAGTTCTCTCTTTTGAAAAATGAAAGGTTACTATTGTAGAAAGCGATGGAAACAGGGCAAGTAGCACTGGGTTTCAACTATTTAATGAAAGCAATAGAGGAGTCCAGGAAATGTTTAGCACATTTTGATCATGTTAATTCTTGAAACTGTAGTTTGATCATCTTTATGCTTTTCTTAGATGGAAGATTTTTGTCACACTATGTAGTATTGCTGTTAAAGAACATTTTAGATGAATAATGCTAAATAAGAAAGGGTTATACCCTCCATTAAGAAATTCTTTAAGGCCCAGGTTCATATTTTGGTAATTAAGCCTTATATCAAATATGCATAATAGTGACAGTTTCTTTATTACAGTTGCTGATGACACTATGAATGTCTGTTGGTACCCAGGTGTTGGATTATTCTGGTTAATTATTGTTTTATGCTAACACAACACCTTCTATCCCAAGGAGTTCCTAAGCATGGTGAAAACTTTAGCCCCATCACTATTTATGAATATCTCCAATTGTTAAGTGAGAAGGCAGTCTGAGATAAATTACCCTGGGTAATTATAATCAAGGGCTTAATTTTAATGATCACCTGCTGCACAAATAAAAAGAAGCAATGAAACTATCATTATCAAGGTAAATCCTGTGTGTCCCTGAGGAATGTTATTTTTAGCAATATTCATTAAGAATTTCTGTAAACTCTGAATGTAATAACAGGATGTAGAACAAAACTACAAAAATAGCATAAAGATGTTATTAAGGAATAGGAAGCATCTTGTTTTATACTTGTTGATGGTTGCTTTGGGATTTGTCTTTTGTTGTTTAATATGTATATGTCTGGTTCCACAGACAGGTTGAGTATTTCTGCAGCACAGTACCCACACTGTCCCAATGATTTGAATTTGTTCATGAGTGCCCAATACCTACTACAAGTTCAAATATAGCTCCTCTCTAATTAGACATTTAAGAGAATAGACAAAATTAGTTTGGACAAGTGGTAAGGGGCAAAAAGGAATAAAATGTGAAAAGATGTGATGACTTATTGATACATCCCCTCCCCTCAAAGAGATTTTGGCTTTCTGCATAAGCATTAAAGATCATATTCTTCTATATCTTAAGAGCAAGGAAATAGTGCATTTTAAAGACCTGTGTCCATGTATTTCCTTCCTTACTTAGGTTTAATGGGTGTCAGTTGTGCTGAGTTTTATGGCAGTTCTATTAAACAAAATAAATGATGTGCAGTGGATAAATTAAGAGTTATTTCTTGGTACCAAATAGGGTTTCTCCATCATCTCTATAGAGTTGAACTTATTTTATCCAGTCCTTCCTTTCTTCTTCCCCCTTCCTTCCTCCCTTCCTTCCCTCCCCACCTTCCTTCTTCCTACTCTTGCTCCCTTCCCTTTTTGCTTCTTTCCTTTGTCTCTCTTCCCCCCTTTCTTTATTCATAGCACAAAGCAACATGTCCTTCTGTATGAAATGAAATTTGTCTAACACGATTAAATTAAAGACTTTTGTAGGCCAAGTTCAAGTGATGATTTGAGAATAGTATTCAAAAAGATTTGTGTTGCAAAGGGTAAAATCTTCTTCTTTTTTATGGCTGAGTAGAATTCCATTGTGTAAATGTCCCATGGTTGTTTTACCCACTCATCTATTAAGGGACACTTGGGTTGCTTCCATATGCTGGCAATTGTAAATAATGCTGCAATGAACATAGGCGTGCTTATGTTCTTTCAAATTAGTGTTTTATAATTAAAAAAAATGCAGAAGAGATTCATTTTTTTGCATGCAGCTGTCCAGATCTCCCAATACCATTTGTTGAAGAGGCTATTTTTACTCCATTTTATGTGTCTGCCTACTTTGTAGAATATTTATTGACCATAGACACATGGGTTTATTTATGGGCTCTCTATTCTGTTCCATTGAGATCCACTGTGTCTGTTCTTATGCTAGTACCAGACTATTTTGATTACAGTGGCCTTATAATATAGTTTTATATCAGGTATGGCGATTCCTCCTACTTTGTTCTTCTTTCTCATAATTGCTGCAGCTATTCAGGGTTGTTTATAGTTCCATATAAATTTTTGAAATGTTTGTTCTCTCTCTGTAAAATACAACATTTGTATTTTAATAGGGGTTGCATTGAATCTATAAGTTGCTTTGGGTAGTATGGGCATTTTGATGATGCCCATGATTCTTCCAACCATGAACATGGTATATGCTTCCATTTATTTGTGTCTTCCTTAATTTCTTTCTTCAGTGTTGTGTAGTTTTCTGACTATAGGTCTTTTACCTTCTTGGTTAGGTTTATTTCTAGGTACTTTATTTTTCTTGTTGCTATAGCAAATGGAATTCCCCCCCCCCCATTTTCTGTTTCTGATAATTCATTGTTTGTGTAGAAAATGAAACTTTACCACCAACTTACACCATTTACACAAAAATAAACTCAAGATGGATAAAAGACTTAAATATAAGTTGTGACACCATAAAAATCCTAGAGGAAAACATATGCAGGAAAGTTTCAGATATTCCATGCAGCAATATTTTCACCAATATGTCCCCTAGAGCTAGAGATATAGAAGAAAGAATAAAAAAATGGGACTACATCAAATCAAAAAGCTTCTGCATTATTAAAGAAAACATCAACAAAATGAAAAAAGAACCAACCTTATGGGAAATTGTATTTTCCAATGATGCCTCTGACAAGGGTTTGATTTCCAAAATATATAAAGAACTACATGACTCCACACCAGGAAGATAAACCATCCACTTAAAAAGTGGGCACAGGACCTGAACAGACACTTCTCCAAGGAGAACATACAGAGGGCCCAGAGACATGTGAAAGGATGCTCAGCATCACTAGCCATCAGAGAGATACAGTGAAAACCACAATGAGATACCACTTCACACAGGTCAGAATGGCCATCGTAAACAAATGAACAAACAAGGGCTGGCAAGATTGTGGAGAGAAGGGAACCCTAGTGCACTGTTGGTGGGAATGCAGACTGGTGCAGCCACTGTGGAAGACAGTATGGAATTTCCTCAGAAAACTAAAAATGGAACTGCCTTTTGATGCAGCAATTCCACTGTTGGGGTTATACCCTGAGATCCTGAAACACCAATTCGAACACCAATTCAAAAGAACCCGCGCATCTCAAGGTTCATAGCAGCATTATTTATCATGACCAAGTGTTGGAAGCAACCTAAGTGCTCATTGGTAAATGAGTGGATCAGAAAACTGTGGACATTTACACAATGGAATAGCATGCAGCAGAAAGAAAGAAGAAACTCCTACACTTTGAGACAGCATGGATGAAACTGGAGAGTATTATGCTAAGTGAAATAAGCCAGGCGGTGAAAGACAAATATCATATGATCTCACCTATAAGTGGAACCTAATCATCAAAACAAACGAGTTAGCAAAATAGAACCAGAGACATGGAAATAAAGAACAAACTGACAGTGTTCAGAGGGGTGGTGGGGGGAGATAACTGGGGAAAGAAGGGGAAGGGTCAAGGAATGTGTCTAATGACCCATGGACAAGGACAAGGGAGAGGGGGCAGGACTGAAAGTGGAAGGTGGGGATGGGTAGGGCAAAGGAGAGTTAATGGGGGGAAATGGGAAGAACTATAAGTGAACACAAATTAAAAATTAAAAAATAAAATAAAAAATACTCCTAAAAGTCATGGAAGAGAAAAAAAAAACAAATTAGTGTTTTGGGTTCCTTTGTATATATTCCCAGAAGTGGGATTGCTGGGTCAAAAGGCAGATCCATTCCTACCCTTTGCAACAGTATGGATGGGCCTGGAGAATATTATGCTAAGTGAAATAAACCAGAGAAAGACAAATATCATATGATTTTATTCATATGTGGAATCTAAAGAACAAACTGAATTAACAAGCAAAACAGAGATAAACTCTTAGATGGAGAGCAGATGACAGCTAGTAGGTGGGGGAGTAAAGGGTGACGGGATTGGGCAAAAAGGAAAAAGGACTCATGGACATGGACACGGTGTGGTGATTGCTGGGGGGAGGGGAATATAAGCAGACTAAATGGTAATGGAAACAATACAGTAAAGATTAAATTAAAAAGATTCGTGGCTTCCTCATTTATCATTTTCACAAATGTTTCATGATTCCTTATACTCATAAATACCATCTTGCTTTGACCTAGTGACCTGGGAATGTGCAGGTTCTTGCCAGCCTGTAGGATGAGAACAGAACATACCCTGGACTCCCAGATCCACTAAGATTGGCGTTTTCTGGAATCTCTTCCTAATGATGGAGCTACGTTTCTCTACAATGCAAAGGACATCACACCTGTAGTTCTTTCTAATTGTCTGCATTGGCTCTGATGTAGACAATTAGTCTAATTGTCTGCATTGGCTCTGATGCAGACAGTTAGTATGGGAAAATTGGAGACTATGAAATGCCCAGCTAGATGCTAATACTTATGAAGATGCACTTTGAGAGCACACAGGGTGGACTCACCTGTGGTAATAGTTCTGACCTTTGCCCCAGGGCTCACTGTTGAGAGAGTTAGAAACTCACGACCTGGGTTTCAAATCTCGGTGTCACTGGTTTCTGCAGAGAATGGTGAAATATGATGGCGGGAAGGGCTATAAAAATTGGGGAGCAGGAAAGGAAAACTTAATCTATCTCTTCCCATCACCACCACTCAAGTAGTTGTAAAGATTGAGCTGAACTTCCCTACGAGACCAGTACTTAATTTCTGTTGCTATAACTAGTCATAACTGCTATTTCTGAGTCCTGATCTGTGCTTCACAGGGCAGGCTATAAACTTTTACTGAGTGCCAAGCATGCGTTAGGACTGGGAGCTGCGAAAGGTTTTGGGATGGTAAGTGGAAAATTTGTTTTCAATATTAAAAGTCCTGAAGTTAGACAGACTTCTGAATCAGATACTTACTAGCAGTGTGACCTGGGACAGATTACTTAATGGTTCTCCACCTCAGTTTCCCTTAACTACAAAAGGGAATAATACTATCTAAAAATGATGCAGTGAATAGTGAATAAAAAAGCCACTTAAAGCACTTGGTAAAGTCTTCAGTGTTTGAGGATTATTAACTGCTATTGTTGTTATTATTACATAATGAATGTCAACTCTGTGCTATACCCATTGGTAAAGTACAATTATAGATTTGAATAAATACTGATATTTTACCTTAATGACCTCATTGTTTAATGAGAGAAAGTGACATGAAGAATGAAATATTTTTATGTGACAAGTGCCACAAGAGAAATGTGGAAACACAGGAACATATATAAATAGCTTTGCACAGCGTAATGGACAAACTGTGGGGAGTTGGGTGTGTCAGGGCATCCTCGTGTGATTCAGGGGACGTAAGCTCTGCTTGGATCCAAGTGCGTATTACGGAGGAGCAGAGGGGTACAGGTAAGAAATGAACTTGTTTGAGATCATGGCAAAGATACAGAATCCGGGAGCAATAAGGCTCCTTTGCCAAACAAGGTCCTTTACCCCAGACAACTCAGTCTTGACAGGTCGGTCTGCTTCCTGATGTGAATTTGCCAGGTGTCCAAAGGCTTCTTGGAGGTGAGGGATTTGCCTGACATGCAGGGTATGTCTTTCCAGGGAGCACTGACTTTACCAAGGGAACGTAGGATCCCACCATTGCCTCAGTAGCTCTGTTGGGTCATACTAAAAACAGTTAGCGATATCTGTAGGTGGATCTGCCCAGAGCTTTGTACAGGAGACACAAAAACAAGTACAATGTGGTGTCGGATTTTAAGGAATCTACAGTATAGACAGGTATTCTATCAGGTATTCAGATAGGTATTCTCACACGAATCAGAATTTCACAGAGCAATTAGCACAGGAGGGTAAGGGTTATGAGTGTTACTCTTTAGACTCATGGTTCAAGATGGGACATTTTGTAAAGACATTCACAATGATGAAGTTTTGTATCCTTGCTCTGTAACTGACCAGCTATGTGACAGTAGGCAATTTAAACTCTCTGAACCTTGGTGTTCTTTCTAGTTTATAAAATGACAATAATAATAGTATATCCTTATAGGGTTTTTGTGAGGTGATGAGATTAAACATATGTCAAGTGCTTATTGTAGTGTTTGGTCCGATAGTTATTCAATGAATAAGAGCTTTTTTTTTTTTTTTTTTTTTAAGAAGCAATCAACCAGTGATCTATGGTAAACATTGCAGGCGATTTTAAAAGGATTTCTTTTAAGATTGTGAGGAAGAGGTTAAATAGTAAATACACAAAAAGTCCCTCCACATATTGATGGAACTCTGTTTCTGTTGTTAAAGTGTTAAACACTGTCCCCTTTTGAAGGTGACTGCTGTGTGATTAAGAGCCCAAAGGTCCACCAGGCTAATTATACTTTTGGTTTTGTTCCAAAAAAAAAAATGACTTATTCTTGCAACTTATTTGGAAGTTTACGAGATTGCTAAATCATGAGTATATTAAAACAAATGGTGATTTTCCTTAGCTTTGCCAAAGCACCTGGGTTATAGAAAAAGGTGCTTAAGGTCATTAAAAGCTAAAAAAATTGTAGGCTTAATGCTTAAGCAAACCTAATTTGGTTTAAAAGTAGCAAAGTTTTTGCTTCATACTTGGGACTCTTAGAAAATTAACTTTCATTCTATGTGCCAAGGTGTCCTGGGTTTGAAAGAAAATTCAAGTCTTGATTTTGGGTGAAAAGATGGGAAATGTGAGGAAATGATGTTTGTAAATGACAGAGAGGAATAGGCTCTTATTTCGTGGATCCTGGCTCTTAAAGGACAGTTATCTTTAGCAACATCTGTCATGGTGACACCTTTCCTCCTTGTTTCCCGTGGTTTTCCAAGGATTTAAATATTTTATGAATATCATCATTACTAATGAGAAACAAGCATCACACTCTGAACCAATATGTGTTTTTGAAATGTGAAAGTATCTTTCCCTTTCAAAGATCCACCATGCATCCAGACTTGAAGGCCTGGCTCAGTTCCCTTGACCTCAGTGCCATTTGCCACGACTACATGGAATCCCAGCCAGTTCCCCAAGCAGTTCTCCACTGAGCACTCGGCTCTGTGCTATCCCCTGTTGTTGCTCATGCTTTCATGAGTGAAAACGCATCCACCCTAAGGAATTTCAAACTCTTCAAAGGTAAAGACAGTGGTGCCTCCAGACAGCTTGACTAGGTTTCCATGGAAAGACCTGGTGCTGTAGGAACTTTCCGAGAAACCATTCCCTCTTCTGGCCCCCCTCTTCACCACTGGTGCACACTGTAATACAGTGGCTGGATTAGTGTCATGACCTAGGCCTAGGGGCCATGGCCAAATTGGGCTGGATCATGTGGCAGTTGAGTTTAAGACTTTAACCTCATTAGTGTTCCATACTAATTAAGTGAGCTAACTAGCTCCAGATTTAAGAGAGCAAAGATAGAGTTAATGGGATGAAACAACAGCAAGGAAAAAAGAGTTGCTCTTTCATTTTGTCTTTGGGAGCGAGGGATGCTGAATGGGACTAGAGAGCAGGGGAATGGAGCAACCTTACTTGACAGGATTCATGCCTGCCTCCCTAATGGTGGAATACCTTGCCAAGAATTTATTTGTGTGGGACCTAAAGCAGCTCCTGAGAGAGAATCTTGTCAAAGGGAAGAGTTGTCTGGTGATGAAGAAAGCTTCCATTGTTGTAGGTGAGCGACAATTCTGTGTATAGCGTAGAGTCCGTTACTTAGCTTTGTCTTTGGAGGCAAACCCTGAAGGAGTTACCTATAAGGGCAGTGAAGCACAGGGGTGTAAATTCTGCAAGGGCTTTGTGCATAGGAGCACTCTTTGGGTGTCCCTATAACAAGGCACGACCCAAAGGGAGACAGAAATCCTTCCATTTATCACAGTAATAACTTCCCACTTACTACTTGACTGGAGTGTCTCAGCTACGGTAGGAGACAGAAGACTTGGGAGTTCCTAGTGGACCCTCAGCTGGGAGCAGAAACATCTGAAGGGTGTAGAGAAAAATGAAGGACTGGTGTGGAGAAAAATGAAAGACTTCTTCAGAATTTTTGTTCCCATGTATCCTGTGAAATATATCTGTAATTGCTAGTGTAGGCAATATTCCCCCTTTTTTTTTGTTTTTGATGGCTCACTCAAGATACCTGTAAAATCTAATCAGCATTGTAATCCACTATTCTCTCAAATTACCATGAAAACAAAAGACTTTAATTTTAGACAAACATCTGAAGAGAGTTAGCAAAGGGAGATGTATGGGTAATAAATACATTTTTTCCTGCTCAATGTCTTCCCTGTTGTTCACCCTAACTTCTTTGTGTTTAAAGACATTTATGAAATAGCTGGCAAGGCTGTCCTTTCTCTGAGGAATATATATTTTTCACTCAAAACAGAAGATTGAATTCTCCTGATTCCATAGCCAGTTCACTGTAGAGGAGCTTAGCCAGCTCTCAGAGAGGTTGAGGGGGGTCTTTAAAATTATGAGCTGGTATGCTTAGAGGAACAGTGTTGTGTAAATATGGAATTCATGGAGTTGGGCTCTTAAGAAGCAAAGTAAGTTGTTTCTGTCTACAAAGCTGTCTCTGCTGGAAGGCAGGGGTTTCTTTTGTTGTAAACAGCAAGAGAAATGAGAATGAAAAGAGAGAGAGAGAGCTGTAACTGAAATGTCTGAATGAGAGCTGAACACTGTTTCTGAATAGGGATTTACCCATAATCAGGCTAAACATTAAAAAAAAGTCAAATAGGAAAAGATTTAAGTGATGAAAAGGGGGAAATCACCAGGTGGTAAAGAAATGGGTATGTTGGTGGGGCTGAATTCTGAGCGGTGTCAGTTTGGTGGGTTGGGGGTAGGTGCAATGAGCTCAGTAAAGAGCAGTCACAGAGCACCAATTTATGCTTTCAATTAAACCTTGGGGAAAGCTGTGAATGCCCCAGACACCTAACATGGACAGTAAAGTGGTAGAAATATTGATAGATTTTACTCAGGATGACTGCAGTAGGAGAATGAGACCTCAGCATAGAACTGGGATCACGTTCAAACGTAGAATGAGCAAGTGGGAATTTATAGCTAAGGAGCAGAGTGAGGGTCAGTGGATAAAAAATTACAAAACCGAAAGAAACATCAGAGGTGAGGAGAATTCTGGCTAAATTGACCTAACAGAATTCTTGCTGAAGACAGGCCAGGGCGCTGAATCTGATTAGGTATCAAGAGGGATCAGGTTAGAGGATGGGAGATTCTTATTAAATGAATTTAGCAGAGTTCTTGCTAAAACTAGCTTTTATGAGGCAGTGCGTTGATGGACTTAGGAGAAAGTCCAGGAGGTTGAATCCAGTTTGGTCATGCAAAGAGTCCTTGTCAGATCTTTCTGTAGGTGGGCACATGTGGAGGTCTGGGCTTGGAGAGTGATGCTCTGGTACCATCACCATCTCCATTGTTGGAATTAAAAGATGGAGCTAAAAGGAAGAGGAGAATTCAAGTGTTGGTTTGTCATGGCCAACATTTGTTATTGCTGATATTCGACCATGAGGAAGGCTAAGGGATTTCTTCAGCTGAATGTGCCTCGAGCACTGCTTCCCCCCTTTAATTATACCTCCTCAGTAGTGGTCACCCCACAAGTGCTTATATATTTTCTGAGGATCTCTAAGACTAGGAGCAGGGCTGGTGTTGGAGACTGGGGTCTGAAAATTGCTCTGTGGTGGCAGTTTGATCGCTCTTTCTCATAAAAGTCATGTTTATAACTGTTCATGTTTTAATATGCTACTTTGAAACTTGTTCATGAAATCTAGATACTAATTGTTCTTCATCAGACACTGTGGTTTAAAACTGTCCTACAACCCATCAGTAATTGTATTTGATAGAGAACTTTCACTGTATTCCATGAACAACCACATGCAAGCTGAATCATATGTTAAGTTAAAGTGCTCTAATCCATCTCATTATTTAAAGGACTGTGATCATTATATTTGAATAAATCTGGATACTGGTTAGCTTTAGCTAAAGTAAGAAATACAATATTATATAGAAATAATCACAATCATAATTATTGTATAGTCAATAATAAGAGTTAGCACATGAAGCATCTATGAGTCCTTGTGCTAAGTAATACATCATCTGCAGTAAATGCATTATTACTTCTCTCCCTCCAATTGCTATGCTTTTCATTTCTTTATCTTGCTTTATTGCATAGGCTAGAAGTTCCAGTAAAAGTTTGAATAGCAGTGATTATAGTGGACATATTTTTCTTATTCCAGATATTAGGGAAAAATTATACAATAGGTTACCTCTGAGTATCATGTTATTGTAGGTTTGTTGCAGATAACCTGTATCAAGTTAAGTGTGTTCCTACCTTTTCCTAGTGTGCTGATATCTTTTATCATAAATATATAGTGATATTTATCAAATTCTCTATTATTAATAACTGTTCCTGTTAATTTCTTGTAATAGTTTTACTTTAAAGTCTACTTTGCTAATCTTTTTTTTTCAGTTATTCATTAGAAGATACTTTGCTAATCTTAATGAAACCCACAACATTTTATAGTGTTTACATGGTATATCTTATTTCATTATTTTACTTCCAACCTATCTGTGTCATATATGAAGGTGTGTTTCTTACAAATAGCAAAGAGCTGGATCTGATTGATACCAGTCAAAATAATCTTTAAATTGGACTGCTTAATCTATTTACACTTAACATATTTGGGGTTAATTACACTATTTTGCTATTTGTTTTCTATTTGTGTCACTGATTATGTGATCTTCCTTTCCTACCTTCTTTTATGTTTATCATTATTTTTATTAATTCATTGTTTCTCCTTTATAAGATTGTTTCCTTATTTATTTAATGTTATTGTTTTATTGGTTACCATAGAAGTAAAAAATAAATACTCCTAAATTTTTACTATGTAACATTAAATAGTACCATTGAGTTCTTAGACTTTGGGGTACTTAGATCTTTATTTCTAAATGTTATTCCTCATCATAAGGAATTAAGTCTCTTTAGAATGGTTTATTTCAGGTTTGGGGCCAGGAGTAGAAAACGAAGCTGGAATAGCTCATTGGGACAGAAAGCAAGGAAATAGTCAAACTTTAGTGGGGAGGAGTCTAGTCAAATGGATTATGACTTGGCTTGAAGGAGCCCATATTGGTCAAATTTAAAGTAATTTGACCAAACTAATAAAAAGATGATAATGCTAACAATGATGCATTGTGATGAGACAGATATAGTCTTTCATGATACTATTTTTCAAGTTTGTTGTGAGCATGAGCAATTTCAATACTCACCTATTATTTTAATCACCAATCTGGACGTACAGTTCTGCACATCTTATCTTCATTTCATATATATATATATTTCCCTTTTCATAACATTCAAATCATAAAGAAAATGTAGCTGTAGACAGTAGGAAGAATCTATTCTATGACAGAAGCTGTTCTTTAAAATTATGCCCGATTGTGGAAGCAGTAATTTCCTAAGAAATATGAAATTCAAAATGAGAGAAGTCGTATCCTTTTAGAGATCTCTGGTTTCATTGCAAAATGCCTAGAATAGGTTTTCCCTGTGGTATCAAGACAGAAACACTTTCTGCTCTGTTTACTGAAAGAAAAAAGATTTTCTGTAATGAAAATTGACACCCAAATGGGACTAACGCTGATGAGTTACTATCCTAAAACAATACCAATCATAATCCCTGAAGTTCAACTTTCCAATTCTCCAGTATTTTCAAGGGAAAGATATTTTACTCAAAGACAAATGTGTTACTATTTAATAAAACAAAGCCCGATGACTGTGTCGGTGAAAAATAAGGAATTTACATAGAGCCCTTCTCTGTTTGAATAGGACCACTGAATTGAGTAGGCTTACTCCAAGACCTGAAAGGTAATGTGGAAGGAAGAAAAATCTTTTGGCTAAAGAAATAGGTGGCCACTGAACTGTAAAATATCCAGTGAATCTGTGTTAGCAAGAGCCCAAACTTTTGTTCTTAGACTGGTTATCTTTGCAGCCCCTGATGGATTGTAAACATGTGTTATACCAAGTAATCCAGGAATTTGACAGTATTATATAGTAATTTATCTACCAAAATGCCACTAAAACCATGGAGCATATAATGCGACAAATTGGTTTTTCCTATCTTGATCCTCCTGGGTAATGGTTCTAGAGCGGGCACATGACTCAAACCAGTAGCATTAGGGTTGGGCCTGACATTTGTGCTAAAAGAAATGGGAAAGCAGTGTTTTTCGTAATCAGAATAGGCCAGACTCTGCCGCAGAAACAAATAATCCCTGACAGCTTAATTTCTTGCTCACATCAAGTCCAATTTAGGTTGGGCAGCCCTCTGCTATGTTATAGATCCTCCTGAAACATGGTTCCTCAAACAGGATGCAGGCCTTTTTGTATTTTATGAACACCCTTCAAACAAGCTGATTTATTGAGCTGCTTTGCAGGATTTTGTCATTTACCAGCCCCCCTGCCAGCTGTAGCATCTTTTTTGACAAAATTCAGGCTGTTCTCCCTTATTGCAGCAAACTCTGAGTCCTGATATTTTTATACAGATTAGTCTTGTCTTATCAACTGGATTGAACACGATTTGAAAATAGAGTCCTGTATCCCCATAGGCACAAGTACAGTTTAGGGGACATAATAGTTTCTCCAGCAAGATTTCTTGGTGCTTTGATTCATCGGTTCTCAGAGGTATCTAGCACTACAGCTCTTTTCACTTTATGTGCTCAGACATTTTATACAAAAGGAACAACAAAACTCCTGAATTGTGTCTATAAATCTTCCCATTCTTTTCATCTTTGTGACTCGCCAGTAAAGGGGCTAAGTTGTAATGTTTCAAGTCATGGGCTTTCTCTGATCCCGCAGTTCATCTAGGTATTTTTTGGAGTCCCATCCTGCCTGTTCACATCACCACTGGTGACAGGTTGTGCTGAATACTTTCACTTTGCTATCTTTCCACTCACTGCATTGCCACCTCAGGATGCTGAGTGCTGGTGTGCCTACTTGGGTGTCTAAGAATGATTTGTTGTTCTAGTGCCATCATCTGAGGGATAAGGCTTTTGGGAGACAGGGAACTGCTACCTGGAACCGAATCTGCTAACTGAGGCACATCAGTAAGCAAATAAATCGCAGTGAGCTGTTGTATAAAAACCAATTTTGGTCTACTTAGTATGTCTCCTAGAGCCATTTTTCAGCAAGGAATTTCTAATCTATATTACATTTGTACCTTAAATAAATGAAAATGGAGTCCTATGGATCAATATAGATAAGGGTTTACTCAAAATAATTTTTACTCTTTAACCTGAAGTGTGTTCTCATATTCAGCATAGTTTTATTGTATTTCCCTACATTTCAAAGAATTATATCATTAGATGTCTTGACAGTAAGAAAAAAATAGTCAAACAGCAGTGTTTCTCCTGCTGAGTCATTGAGGTAGCCCACTGGGGCCTTTGTCTTGAGTTCTTGGCAAAGAAAAACTGCGTTTTGAGAAGGTAGTATGTGAAGCTGGGGACCGTTTTGCCTGGCACAAATGACATCCCAAAGTGGCAGTCAACAAAGTGGTCAAACCTGACAGCCTTGCCTTGCCAAAGAAAAATTCAGGAGCAGGTTTGATAGTAGGATCTGTTGGAAAGAAGGAAACTTGTTGTCTGAAAGGGTTCTGAGTAGTACTTCTCTTCAGACTCACCCTAGATTTTATCTGTTTTTTCTTACTCAAATAATAAATTAATTAACCCAACTAAGGTATGTGGAATCACACACTAAAATCCCTGGGACTTCCTAGGTCCTTTCTCCTTTGCCTGAGCCAGAGGTCCTGGCCTGCAGTCAATGCAGTGTTGTCCTTCACTGAGGCACTGTTGCTGTCCTTGTCCCCATTGCTAGGTCCTCCTGGGAGCCAGTGGCACTCCCATTAATTTCAGAATGCAGGTACCTGATGCAGCCTGTTAGTCTTGGAGTCACACATTGCCCTAGCTTGGCTTGGCACTGTTTGAATTGTCTGCCTCCAAAGCCAAGGTTGGAAGGAACTCAGGTATGAGGGTCAGGAAATGAGAAGGGAGGAAAAGGGGAGGGGATAAGAAGAAAAGGACAGCCCCTCATGTTGAAAAGCAGAGCAGACAGTTGAATATTTTAAGACCAGAGGGGATTGGAATTGAGGTGTGAAGAAATGTCAAGAAATCCAGACTTACTATGCTGTTTAATCCAAAGAAGTGTTCTGGCCCAAGGAAGGATAATGATGATGATAACATTAATTAATATTTATTGGGTGGTTATTATAGTCAAAGCACAATTTACAATTGGTTTACATGTTTCTAATCTTCTCCTTACAACAAACTTATGAAGTATATGCTACTATCCTGTTCCATATGAGGAAACAGAGATCAGGAATCAGAAGTAGCTTGCCTAAGGCCACTCAGGTAATAAGCACAGAGCTAAGACTCAAACAATTCCAATTTATCTGTGGTGTGTGTCTTTTTTCTCAATCATTTTAACTATTGTAGTGGACACTGTAGGTACTCTGCTGTGGTACCCCTGATCACCTTTATCAGTTCTTTGTACATGATATTAACCTCTGTGCGCGTCTCCTAAGAACTCACACCTGCACCTTTCTTTAGTGGACTATCCTCGGGCTACTGGAGCATCTGCTCCCAGAGCGGGAAGTGCTCAGTAATTTATGCCCAAACCAGTGACTGACTGGCGTAGCAGTAGGGAAGCCCCGCACTTTCATGTCAAGTTGGGACAATACTTAGACTGAAAAACTACATTGGAGTTGACCTCAGAGTTCCTTATAGGATCAAGAGTAGACTAGGACTTTACATGAAATTATATCTTTGCTTGGCTTCTTCTTCCTCATCCTGCAACTCCCATTTCTTCAGCAGTTTCTTCTCATAGTGTTTAGTAGTAAATCACTGGTGTACCAGTCCTTGTCTTAGTGTCTGTTTCTGGGGAATCTACATGAAGACAGATGTAGTTTGGTTTCATTCCAAATTTGACCTTGGAAAAGAAGCGATTTTAATAATGGGGATTATGCCATTTTAATTGTCAACATCTAATGACAAAACTTTAGATATTATTTCAACAGTTTAGACTAACACCCTAGTTACCCAGTCTCATTCATTCATTCGTTCATTTATTCATACTTCATTCATTAATTGCTCAGACATATATTTCTGCCAAGCACTGGACACCTTTCTAGATGCTCACAAATGTATTTCACATAGAGGGGAAAAGAGCAACTTCCTTTAAATGTGCTAACAGAATGTACCTGATGAGAGAAGGGAAAACAGGTAAAGAAGATTAGTGAAATGAACTTCTTTAAGCCCCTGTGCTGCCTTTCTATTATGCCCAATTTTCCCCAGGAACAGGGTGGGTTTAGAGGTTAGAGCTCTTTTTCATGACTGAATTAGTCAGGGAGTATGGGGCTTCAAGTGATGGCAACAGGATTTAGGGTAGAAACTGACATTTACTAGAAACTGGTAAAATGTGCTACACGTAATAGTTCTTAAACCACCCACTAGCCTCTATAATTTTTGGAAGGAGATAATGAGTGAGGGGGGGGGGAAGTTCATACAAGCAAAATATCCCATGACTGCTGATACTAAGGAGATTAAATATGGAGATGAGATTACATCTGGCTTGGAATGCCTCTGTCCGTGAGACAGAATAGAATTCACAGAGGAAAGTGCACGATAAGCCCGAGATTTTGACCTTAGGTCCCTTCAGGCTTGATAGAAGCCCATGCACATTCCTCCTGCTCAGTTATTTTTTTCACCCATCCGCTCAGTTTATCTCACTCCTCCCATTTTCTCCTTACATAAAAAATTTTCTTATCTGCATATTCTATCATTTATAATCTCCTACAATCTCTCTCATGGGTTACAACCCTCTTCCAGGGTTACAACCTGTAATCCTGGTCTGTTTCCCAGGGTTACAGATGTAGTGCTCATTTTAGCTGTGTATGCTGTTCTTTTATTCTAATGATATTTTTTTTATCTTTTAACCCAGAATAGGAACATATGCAACATTTCACCAGGAATATGAAAGCAAAATTCCAAACTATTGCATCACCATGTTGGCTTAAATATAGTATCGAACATGATGTTGATATTTATTTTGAAAGAACCAATGTAAGAAAGAGGAACTCAAATTTTGTCTGTGTAAGAAGGAACATGTTTTAATGTCTGTAGAAATAAATTTGAATGGATACCATCTAGAACCACAATGCAAAATGTCTAGCATGAATCCTGGCTCACAAAGCAGAATAAAAGTGCAGAGAGATTCGAGCTGAGAAGACTCATAAATTCAGATCTCTTGCTCTCAAAGAGTGATATGAATTTGCTCTGTTTTTTTTTCCTGTTAGACAAGCTGGTTGAGTGGGAATTTTGCTATTCTTTTTTATTTCAATGATTCAAAAAACAGACAGTAACTTCTACAAATAGGTTTAGACTGTCAAAAGCACATTAAATCAAACTATGTGTGCTATGAAACAGCAATTGTCATGGTTCTATTTGTTCTGTGATTGTGTAGAAAATCATAATCTTCACAGCATACCTACAATAATGAATAAAGGCTACGAAGGCCATCTCAGGGAGAGAAACCATTTCAAGATATTATACCCCACATCAAATTGAATATAATTCAAATACTATATAATTCATCTACTTAAAGTATATAACTCAGTGTTTTTTGATAAAGCCACAGGATTGTGTAACCATCACTACAATGTAAGCTTAGACCGTTTTTGTCCATTTTAAAAGAAGCTCCATAGCTGCCCTGGTGGGTGTGGCTCAGTGGGTTGGATGTCCTCTCGAAAAGCTGAATGTCGCTGGTTCGATTCCGGTCAGGAGACAGGCTTGGATTGAGTATTTGGTCCCCAGTCAGGGCATGTACGAGAGGCAACCGATTGATATTTCTCTCTCACATCAGTGTTTCTGTCCCTCTTTCTCCCTTCCTTCCCCTCTCTCTAAAAAGAAATAAAAAAATAAAAGAAACCCCACAGTGGTTAGCAGCCAATCCCCACTCCTCTCTACAACAGTCTCCCAGCCCCTAAGCAACCACCAACATGACATGTTTCTCTGAAATATGTCTATTCCTATTTTGTATAAATGATATCACAGAATATATATTTTGTGATTGGTTTCTTTTACTTCTTTCACTTAGCATAATGTTTTCAAGATACATCAATGTAGTATATATCAGTACTTCATTCTTTTTAATTGCCAAATAGTATTGTATTATATGGACATATTATCTTTTGTTTATCTATTCATCAGTTGATGGACACCGTGTTTCTCTACTTTTTGGAAATTATGAATAACACTGCTCTGAACACTCATGTACAGGATTTTGTGTGGACATGTTTCCATTTCTTTTGAGTATGTACATAGGACTAGGGTTGCTGCTGGGTCAAATGTAACACTTTTAAACATTTTTGAGGAATTGTCAAACTGTTTTCCAGAACGGCTGTATCATTTTGCATTTCTGCAAGTAAAGCATGAAGAAATGTATTTATACCAGCACTTGGTATTGGCTCTCATTTTTATGGTAGCTTCCTAGTAGTTGTGAAGTGGTGTCATCATGGTTTGGATTTGTATTCTCCTAATAATTCATGATGTTCAATTGTTTTCATGTGCTTATTGGCCATTTCTATATCTTCTTCGGATAAATAACTATTCAAATTTCATGTTCATTTTTTTAACTGGGTTATTTGCCACCTTATTATTGAGTTGTGAATGTTTTTTATTCATTTTATAAACAAGTCTCTTGTCAGATATATGATTTGAAAAACTTTTCTCCCATTCTGTGGGGTGAATTTTCACTTTCTGATGGTATTGTTTGCTGGAAGTCCCCTAAGATGTTTTTGGTGTCCCTAAGGGCAGTCTCACATGTGCTCACGAACAGGTCTTCTCAGGTGCCACTTAGTGTTCACTGAGCTCTGCTGCTGCAGCCGTCACCACTGTGGCTTCCTCAGAAGGACCCAGCCCTGCCCCGTGCTCTGAGTCTCCCCCTGGTAGCCTGGATCCTTAGAGCTCTGTGCTGTGCCTTCTGTGGGTTCTCTTCCAGGAACTTGTTTTCTAATCCACTTTTCTATCAGACTTAAAAAAAAAAATCTGTGGTTCTCATTAGCAGAGCAAGACATCTATGAATGAAGAAATTAGGCACTAGCGAGCTTGTGGGACTAGACAGACACCAATGAGCCTGGGTGCGAGATGCAGAGCTGAATCCACCCCGAGCAGCTTGGGTCCAATACGACCCCATCCACAGTGTAATGCTTGCTCAGGTTCACAGTGAGCTTGCTTTGCTTCCATGCCATGTATCTCTTGGGAAAGATGCAAAAGAGTCAAATGCTGAGATTATCAGATCAAAAATTATGCATCTTCTAGGGAAAGAAAGTATACTTCTTTCAGATGTGAGCTAAGTTGTATTTCAACCTGAGAACTGTTTCTTATTTCCCAGATGTCAGAGACAATTCCAGTTAGGAAAAATGAAGAATTAGGTTAGTCTAGATATGGGTAAGTAGCACAAATGAGCAACAAGAGAGGGGAGGCTGCTTCAATGGTTCAAGACTTGCCAGTTCCTCTCTAGGTCAAACCTGTCAGACTATGGCCATGTAGGAAGATACCAGGTTCACTTCCCTTTGCTGTTCAGAGAGCTAGCAGACACAGCATAAAGAGCGTATAGGATAATGCATGAAGTTTTTACCTCATTGCAAGTCAGGGAAGTTAGAGTGACATGATCTATGTTTTAAAGCTTACCCTGGATGTTGTATGGTGGGCTGGGAGGTCATTGCACTAAATGCTGGGAAAGCTCCCTGCCACCATGGGCCTTTGGAACCCAGGTGTAGGTATGTATATATATATATTTTGTCAGGGGTGGAGAGTCTATTTAATGAAATTGACACTGGAGCCCTTATTTCAGTGACTGGACAGAACTGGAGTCTAATAGTATTGTAGTATTAAAAGAATCAGCAATTGACTTTGGCTTTTCCTATTTGGTTTAATATCTCATGTAAAGAGGCCATACCATGCCCCAAGCAATGAGGTCCACTGCCCCATTTGGCATGGTTGTGAGAGGGAGTTGTCTGAGATGATCACCTTCTACAGTCTCCTCCTGAAGTGGCTTAGTTAAGTGATCATAACCAGAAGAGAGGGTGGGAGACATTGTCACTGTTCAGCAGTCATATGTCTTGTGATGATTTATAAATATGCTTCCATTACCCATGAGGGCTAAAGACAGCACTGATGACATTATATTTGGATGCTTTGACTTCTAAAGATCAGCATAGACCCTCATATACATTTCCTTTTATTTACTACTGCCAAAATAGCATTCCTGGGGCAATGAGACATGCAGCACCAGAGTCCTTTGAGTGACAGATAACATTTGGGCTCCCCTTAGAGTAATGGAGCTGGAGCTATTGTACAACCTCTTCTTCATTCAGTAAAGAAGGAGCCGCATTTGAATTTTTGCCATGTTATCTACTAGCTCATGATCTGAGAGATAGCCAGATTTAAAATAAAAATGGAAGGCTACATCTTTTGGAATAAGAAAACCCTAGGGGGAAAGTAAATGATTTAAAAGAGAACTGACATTGAAATATCACAAGATCACACTGGGGCTGAAAATTTATGGATTTAAGGGAAGAGAGCAATGAATATGTGAGTGGTTTTATATTTTCAGCTCTTGGAGATGCACATATACTAAATCTCCAGCCTCTTTTTGTTGTCATGCAACCCCCAGGGATTCTTGTCAAAGTGGACAAAAAAGTGATAAAGAATGTCCTTAGGGAAAAATGAAGAGAAAAAAAGGGGGATAAGTGATGCTGGGCACATTTTTATGTGCAAGAGGATGGATTTTCCTGTGGAATGTCGATTAGCAGATGGAGAGGACTTGGTGTCAAAATCAAGTCACAGGAGAATGGAAACTAGTAACCATGTAAATATCCTGATGCTGGTGATTGAAATCTGGTACATTGTGTTTTACATTGCCTTTCAAGACACAACTTATCCCAGGCCACATGGGCATATTCATAAGGGACATAATTATTAGAATAATTCATGGAATGTCATGTGTGTAGAGAGAGGGCAGGCTTAACTCACATCCAAAAACTCTTTCCAGTGATTTTTATAGTTAGGTATCATTCTAGTACTATATATTTAAAATATGTTATTTGCTCAATACTATAATTAATTAATCCAGCCCTCTTCAAATGAAACCAGAGGAGGTTTTATGTAGAGACACTTTCATAGATTCTATAAGGCACACTATACTATCATATAGGTAGTAAATATTTATATTTT
Organism: Tonatia bakeri; assembly: GCA_004024845.1. Lineage (NCBI taxonomy): Eukaryota > Metazoa > Chordata > Mammalia > Chiroptera > Phyllostomidae > Tonatia > Tonatia bakeri. The sequence goes on from PVIA01001130.1 coordinate 136,136, forward strand.
TATAGAAATATTGATCAATATGCTGTAATCCTTTTTATACTCACAACCTCATCTCATTTATTTATTCCCCAAACCAATTTCTTACAATACTTCCTCCATGCTATGCTCCTTTGGCCCTTTAAAAAGACTTCAATTTTTTTCAGTGCTGTTGAGCAGATCAATACTCTTAAGTGTATGACTCCCAAGTTTCTTTGTGTGGTGCAGCTTTGTACTTTCCGTGTGGTAAGGAACTTTTAAATACTGTTATTTTCTGAGTGGGCTTTTATTATGGGGATCACAGTAATAAAGCGTGACAGAATAATAGAAGGAAAGGAAGATGAATTAGAAAGAAAACGCAGGTGTCCTTTGGATAGAGATGTGCGGTGAAGCAGCCTGAGGAATGTCAGGATGCTGGTTATGGACCAGAGGGAGATTCTTAGGTGGGTACCACATCTTTCAGACAGCAGATTACACCTGCCTTTGGTTCGGTTTGCTGTAGAGTCAAAGGCACTTCTTCGCTTACATAGAGACAAGAGGACCGGGGTAAGGAAAACAAGAACACAGGCATCCACATGTCTGTAACCACCACTTAAAGAGCACATGGCATGTACCAGGCCCCTGCTAAGCCTTGTTCAAGTCTAATGTTATTTAACATTCTCCACAACCCTGTGAGGTGGGCACTGTTGTTGCCGGCATCCTACAGATGAATGAACTGAAGCTTAGAGAAGTTCAGCGAGTGCCCCGAATTCCACATCTCCAGAAAGGCAGGGGTGGGATTTGGTTTTGTGTGATCAGAAATATCTTAATTCGTATGTTGTCTACCCAAGATATTACTATGGGGCTAAGTCTTAGAGAGTTAGAGTTCATAATTGCCTCCTGCCTTTCTGAGTGGAAACTTTGTCTAGGGACCAGGTGGTAGCATCTTAGTCTTTGAGAGCTTCTACTTGCTGTCAGCACTGAGGGCCCATCCAGTGAATCAAAAACCCTGCAAGTGGACCCTGGCTGTGAAATTTAGAGATGTATGGAACAGCCAGGTATAAAACAGATACTACAAGCCATTTGATACAGAAAGGAAGAAAGGTTTATAAAGGGAATCCTATTAATGTCTCTTGCTTAAGATTGAAAAGCTTACAGCATGTCAGACTACTGTAATATAACAAATGAGTGACAGCAGTCATCCATTTTCTTCTTTTGTCATGTTTATTCTCTGGGGTTAAATATTTGACTATTTTTTTCAAATTGTCTTAAAGAAATGGACAAACTATTGAGAGCTACAATACCTGCAGATGTAAATTTAAGAAAGAAACAGAGTGAGATGAAGTTTAGCATGCTATATCATCCAAGTCAATTTGGCGGCAAAAGAATTGATTCATAGTTGAGGGTAAGGAAATCTGTCAGGAAAGTAAATGCAGTTCCTTGAATCTATGTTGGAAAAAGAAAGGCATGGAGGAGTGGGTCCTAAAGGGAAGCCCATCTCCAGAGTGTTTCCCTTGTTTGTGACTCAGGCAGAGTTTTTGGTCCAGTTTATCCAGCACACACTTAACTGATAATAACAGAGATAGCTTCTTTATTTTTGTAAATATATTTTATTGATTGTGCTATTATAATTGTCCCATTTTTCCCCTTTGTCCCCCTCCATCTGGTACCCCTGTTACCTCCAGCAATCCCCCCATCTTAGTTCATGTCCATGGGTCATGCATATAAGCTCTTTGTCTATGCTATGTCCTATACTGTTCTTAACATCCCCCTGTCTGTTTTATCCCTACCAATTGTACTTCTTAATCCCTGCACCTTTTCCCCCATTCTCCCCCTTTACCCTCCCAACTGATAACACTACAAATTATCTCTCTACCTATGATTCTGTTTCTGTTCTGCTTGTTTGCTTAGTTTGTTTTTTATCAATTGTTGATAGTTGTGAATTTATTGCCATTTTAATGTTCATAGTTTTGATCTTCTTTTCCTTAAAGAAGTCCCTTTAACATTTCATGTAATAATGGCTTGGTGATGATGAACTCCTTTAGCTTTATCTTGTCTGGGAAGCACTTTATCTGCCCTTCAATTCTAAATGATAGCTTTGCTGGATAGAGTAATCTGGGTTGTAGGTCTTTGCTTTTTATCACTTTGAATACTTCTTGCCAGTCTCTTTTAGCTTGCAAAGTTGCTTTTAAGAAATCAGCTGACAGTCTTATGGGAACTCAACATCCAAATCATAAGGGTGCCAGAAGGAAAAGGGAAAGAGCAAGAAATTGAAAATTTATTTGAAAAAATAGTGAAAGAAAACTTCCCTCCTTTGGTGAAAGAAATAGACATACAAGTCCAGGAAGCACAGAGAGTCCCAAACAAGATGGATGCAAAGAGATCCACTCCAAGACACATCCTAGTTAAAATGCCAAAGGTTAAAAGTAAAGAGCAAATCTTAAAAACAGCAAGAGAAAAGCAGATAGAGATATCTTCTTCAAAGATAACATTGTGTAAATCTTTGAGTAGTGGGGGAAGGATTTATGGATCATAGTTTCTATGCTCTTTTCTTTTTTTCTGAGATTCTCACCCTCATTCTCTTCCAATAATTAGGTCACGGAGTCTCAAAATCCTCCCCATCATTCCAATGGGATGGTATTTGAACCACATTTGGGGGTGTTGAATTAAGCCATATGACTTCAATCCTCTTCTTCCCTTATGTCTATGAGCTGCGTGGAATGTAATTTGCCCGTCTGACTAGGAAAATGCTAGGCCCAGCAGGGTGACTTCTGCTGGGTGACTTGCAGAGTTGCCACTTTCCTTCATGTAGGGACTCATGAGGAGGAATTTGGGACTGACACTAAGTGTGTTATTGGAGTCTGGAAACTGTGGGACTATGTGGGGAATTCTCTGCAATCTCAAGAGTATAGGAAGGCAGCTATGCTCACCACTATACAACCAACGCCACCAATCTCAAGAGTATAGGAACAGGTCTTTTCTTTTTGGCCTGTGAACACAACCAAACTAAATACAAGATCCTCTGTCTCTGCTGGGGCACCGGTGAAGGGAGCTGAGGGGACAGATGTCTGGGGGCTTAGCACCAGAGCACTGAAAGGCCAATTGGGACATGATATCGAATACTATTGGCATCTCATTGGAGCTCCCAGCTTTTGAGGGGCCCAACAGCTATGAGAAAGTGACGGTCCTTTTGTGTATTTCTGGGTATGTTTCAAATTCAAATGAGTGCTCTTTATTTAAACTGTAAATATTTCTTCAATAAATTATAGTTATTCACTTGACAAGTTCTGGACGTATGACCAAATATATAGCTGAGTTGTATTTTCTTTCATTATACACACATTAATTGTGGCCTCTGTGCAAGGTACTGTATTAGGCAAATTTACATGGATTATTTTACTTGTTATTCATAGAAATGTCAGGATGTGTGCACTATTATTATCACAACTTTGCAGGTTCAGGTTACTTTCTATATTAGGAATCCTTGCTACAGCAGGAGGTAGAGGAGAACATTTTTTCCTTTTATTCATTACAGATTGATGTGGGGATAGAAGAGGGGGGTGGAGAAAAGAGGAGGCTTGTAAAATACATAAAGACACACTCATGTGTACCTATAAACACATGCACTCATATTCAGTGCTGATTTTACGTTTATAGTGGGTCCTCTTATCCTTAGGGGAAATATTTTGGGGCTTAATGAGAGCTTCAGGCATGAACGACTATAAAACCTGAATTTGGTTCCCATCTCTCCAGTTTCTAGAAATTGGGTGTGGTAACCTTGTACCCACTACAAGCATCATCAACCTCCACCTGGCATGACCAGGTTTCCCTGGGGCCTCAGTTAACCAGAAACACCAGCACTACTGAACACCTAACTCCTGACGCATCCTTTCCCATGAATCATTCATACATAGTGGTGGCCATGCTTCCTCTTGGCAGGACAATGTGATCAGAAGGTGCTGCTTCAGTTTTCTCAGAGTGCAGTTGGTGGGCCACCTGCATAAATGCCATTAGGGGAATTTATTAAAGTACAGATTTCTGGCTTCACCCACAGAGATTTTGACTCAGCAAGTCTGGGGTGAGGCTCAGGAATCTTTTAAAAATAAGTGTCCCAGGGGATTCTGACTCAGGTATTTTAATACTGCATCTTGAGAAACACTGGTGTTTATAGATAAACCCACCATACAGGATGACCTGAGGCCTTTTCATAAATGTTTTCATTAAAGCAAATTACACAGAGAGTTGAAATTGAAGAGAACTTTAACCATTCTGTTCTCTTTTACCCTTTTTAAAAAATCATGCTTTACCTCCTGGTTTTATTCTTCCACCTGGTACATTTTTTCCTCCTTGTAGTTCTTTGTGCCTTGTGTGTTGAGACTATTCATCTTTTCAAAGCATATTCGTGTTTTACTTTTCTCATTGGGTCCTCATGAGACCTGACCAAGGGGAGCTCATTTTCAGCTGAGGAATCTGAGGCCAGAGACACTGGGTAACTTGTCTAAGTGACTATTGTCAGAGCTCTCTGTCTCAGATCTGATTCTGGAAGTATTTCCAGCACCTGATTTGAGATTCTGTGTGCCTTAGAGCTTAGTCATATTTGTCCATGGTGGGTGGAGGCCTTTGGAAGCCACCTGAACTTTCTCCTGCTTCCAGGGCAACTGGAGGAGGGTGTCACCTTTTAGGCTCCTTGGAAAGGGGTGTTATTAGCAGGTGGTTTCAGAGACATTACTGTGTAACTGACCACCAGCTGATCTCTGGCATCTCCAGTGAAATCTGGGGCAGCCCTGGTAGGGGACAGGTTTCTCTCTGAGGTCCTTTGAGAGCACCTGGATTTCTCTCCACAGGCAGATTCAATTGCTCCACTCCCTACATATAAGTTGGCCTTGATTTCCACCCCTCTACTGGGTGCAAGGTCACACTTGTGGCCAGCAAGAGATAGAGATGGGGCCAGGATGTACATCTCTTGAGTTATCCTATGGAGTGGAAAAAACCCCAGGGGGAGTCAGAAGACCTGGCTTTGCATTCTGCATCTAGTTTTGTGACCTTAGACAAGTGGCTTAAACTCTCTGAGCTTTGGCTTCTTTATCTGTGAAATGTGGATAATAATGCATTATTCGTGGGACAGTTAGTCATACTACAGGTGTCTGTTGTGAAGCAGATCTGCCCTTGTTGATCACGGTGACTGGGGACATGGCTCTTCTCCCCTTGGGTGTGGTCTGAGAGCAGAGACCCTGCTCCACAACTGCTGGGACACAGCTTCCCTTTAGGGATGCTGACAGCTGTACAGTAGCATCCTGCTGCTGAATTCCTGACACTAGCAAGCAGTTTCTGCTTTAAGGACATCTTTGATGTCAGTAAGAGGTTTTCTGGAATACATTTCTGGATACTCAAAGGAACAGTGACATCATGTCCAGCCACAGCCTTTGGTGCTGTCTCTTCTGCTGCCCCTCTCAGAGGCCCAGAGCTGGAAGAAATCCTGTACCACTTCCTGGGGATGGCAGTCCCCCAGGGCCAGGGCTAGCCTGGGCCTCAAAGACTGGCTTCCTCCTTCAAGGAGGCGTCCCTGACTCTGGAGGAAATTCTGGATTCCATCAACAAAATCCAAGGGTGTTCTGGTATTGCCTCAAAGTAAACTTCTTAGTTGGTGACGAAGTTGATGGTGGTGATGACAAATCCATGTGGCTGGCCTGGGCTGCTGAGCCTTTTCTCAAGGGAGGAGAGTCTTTCAGATAAAATCAAAGAAGAAGGGCAGGTATTATTTTGCATATATTTCAGACAGCCTTTTATTGGACACATGTCCTTACAATGAGAATAGAATTGGCTGCTAGTGTCGAAGATGAAACTCCATCTCTGTTGAATCTCTGAAATATAAGCTATTTGGCTCTGGTTTTAGGATCAGCATAGATTGCAGCATTTCTGTGGGTGTTTGTTTTTTGAGATTTTTTGAGTCTGAGAAGATTATTAGTAGGAGCACTTCACAGTTAAATCATTTGTTTCCTATCACTAAAAAACAAGGCTGAAGGAAACTAAAACATCATATTATGGTGCTGTGTTTCAAAACAGAATGAAAAATACTCAGAGATGAGAAAGGCTAGTGAGAGATTCAGTTGCAGAAAATAAATGGCAGGGGCTGGAGAGTGGGTGTGGTCCCTCTCACCCCTGCAGCTCCGAGACTTGCAGTTCCTGACTGTGCCTCTAGCAAGGAAGGGACAATGTACAGCCACAGATGCAGCCTGATGCCCCCTGAAGGGCAGAAATCCCAAGCAGGAGGCTCATGATGCTGCATATTCATGGATGCAAATCAGGCCCCAGGACTACAGCTCTTGACTCTGAGATTTTAGATCTGCGAATTATCTGAGTTTTCCTGCAAGATTCTGCAGACTGTATTAGCTCAGAGGGCAAACAGGCAGTGAGCACCTGCAGGTCTTTTTCTTCCCTTTTTGAGATGGATGCTTCTTAGAGAGAAGACCCTGCACTGAGTCCTTTTGGTCTGGGGTAGGACAGGGCTTCAGCAGCAGAAGGGACTGGGTGCCCTGTGACACAGACACTGAGTGGGTCACCCACACCCTTGGGTGGTTATAGTGGAGTGGGGCTGTTTTAGGTATTACTGTATCTCCAGCTACTAGAGCACAGAGCCTGGCACATATTACACGTAATAGAACTTCATGGTTTGTCATATACTGTGGACTCATCTTATAGTGTATAGCTTTGTACCTACAACTATTCTATAAACTTTTCAAAGGCAGGGGCCAATGAAAATATTAATAATAAGAATTACTATTTATTGAGTATATACTCCAGGTAACAGGATCTGTGGGAGACATACCTCAGATTTCATTCACTCATCCCCATAGGTCTATGACATGATTATTGCCTTTTGGCAGATTAAGGATCAGTTCCAGAGAGGTTAAGTAACTTGGCTGTTGTCACACAGCCCATTCAAGGCTGAGCTTGAATTCATAGCTGTGGATGCTGGAGCCCAAAGCACAGGTTTACAACTTCCCAGCCATACTGATGATCTTTTCTATGCATCTAGTGGTTTGCAGAAAGTTAAACAGGTTATAAGTATTAGACATGAGCAATGTTGGCAGGGCTAACTTAAGTAAAAGCTTGACTTGGTGGAGGTTATTTCTCCCCGCTCCCCACCTCCTCATTTCCATTTCAAGAATCCATAGGCTATTCTGAGGCTGTCTGACTCCCCCCTGCCAAAACCCGTTCAGGTCTGTCCATCCCTGGAAGTGACCCATCTCTGGACTTCCCCAGAGCTCATCATGAAAGCTTTAGTTGTTGTTGTTGTTAGTTGGCATTTAAAATGCTTTTCATGAGCCAAATGCCATGCTGAGCTCTTTAGTCTGTCTTACAATCCTAACAATGACCTCATGAGTTAGATTCTATTATTATCCTCATTGTAAAAATATGGAAACAGAGTCTTAGGAAGGTTAAGTTACAGGTAATGTGGCCAAGGTCATGGATAGGACCTATCTCCCTGTGGTCATCCACTTGCTCTTTGCTCCTGAGGCAATGACTAAATGGGCTACGGTCCCACCCTGACCTTCCAGCCAACAGTTTCAAAGCTGCCCCTCATCACCACGGAGTTTCTCATTTGTTCTTTACCAACTATTTGTAGATGGCAGACCCTAAGGCTCAAAACGCCCCAGTAACAGCTTCCTGATGTAGCCTCCATGGAGGAACTCGGTCCCCTGACTTCTCAGCTAGCTCTCTCTTCCCCGCAACAGGCAACCTCTGTGGGCCACGTATTTACTCTGAACAGGCAAGATGCCTCTGTGGGATCATCAGGGGGTTCTTCGGGGCAGAAGCACTGCTTTTGCATTCCCCAGATTGACTTCTCTTTAACCTGAGTTATTCCTACGAGGACTGGAGGCATGTCGGGGGGACTAGAGTGTGTCGTGTTGTAGGAACCTGGGGAGCTTCAGAAACTACAGGAACTCATCTTTCTTGTGGTAGAGAAGCATTTGTGTGAGGTTGAACATTTCCTTTAGTTTCATTTTAGTTTTCTCTTTGTGTGCCATGTCAAGTTAAATTCAGCTCATTTTACAATTCAGCTGTTTTATTAAAAATATGTAGTGAAGTATGGTTATTTCATCTATTCTTCTCCATTTCTCTATTCTTCAAGTATGGAAATGTGGAAAGTGATTTTTACCAATTAATGATACCATTCACCCCCCTGCTTCCCTACACACTGATGATATATTCAGTAATTTTTGTTGTTTTTTTGTACTTCTTGTATTGCTTATGCTTATATTAATAGTTTTAATATGTTATTTCAAAACATTATGCCTTCTTTTTTTAAAGGGTGAAGGCTAATGAGGCCATGCAGGCCATTTCCTGCTTCTGGCGAGGGTTCCCAGGGTGTGGAGCCTGTGGAATCTCAACACTGCCCAGCAGGCTGACCTTCCTGCACTGAGGATGGCCCTCTGTCCTGCTTGCTTAGGTAGTCCCAGTTTATGCCCTTGGTCTCAGTGTAATTAGTATTAGTACTTTTTTCTACCAGGGTTTTGAACAATGAATTGCATATGGCCACTTGACTCACACCAAAGCATGTGGCCCCGAAGCAGAAGCTGGGTGTCCTGTGTTATGCTGATGAACACAGGGAGCCTGGGGTGAGAGCCTCTCTGGGGACAAGGTGTGCCACCACATCCGGCGCAGGAAGCTGCCCGTAAATGCGGTTGCCTATTGCTGCTGGGCAGAAATCTGCAATGTGTACCCCAGAGGTCATGTGAGGGCGCAATGGATGATGTTGGTCTCTCAGGTGCATTGGGACCCTTTGCTGTAACCACCCTTAGTCAGGATTGTAATTTTAGAGCAAAGATGCAGTGGCCCCGCAGAGATGCTCGCTGCTGGGAGCCTAGCAACAAGATAGATGCAGCATCTCCCTCTCTTTGCATTTTTCAAACACGCGCACACCACATACCCACCACTCAGTTGAAAAGCACAAGCTGTCACTGCTGCCCACAGACTCCCAGTCTGGCTGCTGGAAGGAGGCTGCTGCTCCATCTAGGCTCACAGCTTTCCTGGAACCTCTCAGTGACCAAGAGCAGGGACAGACTCTGGGAGGAGAGACCCTGGGCTCTGGGAAGGGTTCCTCTAACCCAGGGGTTCCCAACCACCTCCTCCTGGACCTTGGATGCTGCTTGCTCTACTGCCTAGCTCAGCCTCCTGTCTCCTCCCTGACCAGCCCAGTCCAGGGGGAAAATTGCCTTGTAATAATGATACATTTCATCATCACTTTTACCCCTCACAACAATGCTATGAAATAAATCCTATTATTAGCTCCATCTTAGAGAGGATGAAGCTGATACTGAGAGTATTAAATACCTGCTCAGCCAGCATTCAACCCAGTGTTCAAATCCAGGTATTTCATTCTACTTTCAGCCACACTGCACCTTAAATCTCTCAAGATCTAGAAAGTATTCTGTACTTCATTTTGGAAAACATTTGCCTATACTTTAGATGGACCTATGGTTCCGTAGGGACCTTTTGTTCCCTCACATTGCCTACGGGCACAGCGTGAATGAAAATCCCCAGTGCCATGCTTCTTTGGCTTTGTTGTTGTTTCATTGTGCTCCGGTCCTCAGCCACATCAAAGACAGCTGAAAATTTGTTATGTTTCCCCACTCAGCTCCAGACTGACTTCCAAGGAAAAGCAGGTTTAGTGTTTTTCTTCTGGACTGTAGACCCCTAAATGTTCACTGACAATGATGGGCAGTATCACACGCCTAACATCAATTCTAAAGAGGAATGTAACTGTAGGATAGTCCACTGGTCTTTTCTGGCAACCAGTTTGCTTGCAGAAATTTGATAAGAATAAAGTATATAATCAACTTGGCTGACACATCGTATTCCTGTGTTCACACCTTCCATCTTTCTGGTCAAAGAAGCACTGGACAGGAAAAAACCAAATCCAGCCTTTTTCATTTGCCAATTACAGAGCCTGCCCTATTAAAGTTTCTCAATGGAAAAAAAAAACCCTTAAAAACATATTTTTATAATTTTGCTGGTTGATTCTTCATTTCTGACTACTTTTATCCCCTCTTCTTCCCTCAAGTCAGGTCACTCTGTTCTGTGGCTGCCAGATAGATACCACAGGGAAAATGAAGACAGCTGATCCCCATTCTAAAGGCCTGAAGGGTCTTTGTCCCTCGACTCCTGTACTATGACTATGACCTGAGTCTGGGCAGGGCCACGAGGTCACCTACACCCCCGCCCGCCCCACCCTCCCACACACAGGTGTGTGTGTGCCTGCACAGATGTTTGCATTCCCACAAAGTCCAAATATTTCCTTCTTAACAACCGAGTGTAAGAAGGAAATGGCTCTGATAGAAAGAGGTCAATGATCTCAATTTTCCCTAACCCGCTGTCTTCAGTGCGTGTCTCTTTGCCTACTTCCCTAAGGGATAGTGCAAAAAACATTTGGAGCAAAAGGTACAGATGCCTAACATGGCTCTGTTAGTTATCAGCTAAGTCCTTAGGTAAAAATTATTTTCCTTTTTAATCTTGATTTCTTCATCTGTAAAATGGACAAGATAATATCACCCTTACCTTTTGATGTTAATTCAAAAGACACTAGGTCCATGTCAAATATATGGGGGTGTTTTTGAGCCAGTGAACCCTTGGTATTCCTGTGTATATGAAGGATGGTCCTTCAACAAAGAACCCAGGTCTTCCAGCACAAGTTCCCTGTAACACATTGAACTTGCATTTGTAGAGTGAAGTCACAATGCATTAACATACATAAGGTAAGAATGATAGCTCCAGATTCAGACAAGCCTGGTCTCTAGTACCATTTCTCTATCGCCTTGAACAAATAATTTTTACCACTGTGAGCTTCAGTTTCTTCACCTAGAGAAGGATCCTGGTAGAATTATAATATTTGCCCCACAAAGTTGTTCTGAGAATTAAATGAGATATAACACCCAACACTGTACTTGGCACATAATATATCCCCCAAACTGAAATTACAACACCATGACTGTTATCACTAGTAAAATTTTCAAAGTAGAATTGTTACACAAAGGCCTTTGTCCAGACAGCCAGGCCACAGTCCTTCTCTGCTTTAGTTTCCCCATGGGCTCTGGGATTAAATGTAGGCATCAAAGTCCAGACAAGGCTGCACTGCCTCCCCGGGAAGTCAGGGTGAGCATGGCATTGGCGTTGGCTGGTAGCCTGGATGAGCAGTGGTGTGTCTGATCATAGAGTAACTCGGAAATGCTGACCCAGCAGGAGCAGAACCTGGCTGAGCTTTGCCAAGAGATGGCCCTTCTTTTCTTCTTCAAACAATAGCTTATCATAAATAATCAAATTACAGGATACCTCCTCCAAAATCTACTACTTTAATAAAGTAGCTGGTGGTACCTGAGCTGGCTAATGATGTCAAGGCCTTTCATTTGGGGCAAGCTAATGTCCTCTGGGCATGGGAATCCATTCTAAAATGAGTCAGACATCCTTTCCTACCTGGTTCATCCAAAACATGGTACAAGAATTCATCAAAGCCATCAGACAATGACATTTTAAGTGTTAACCTGCCAAGAAAAGATTCCTGCTGAAGTCGCTGTAGAGGGAAATATGGGCAGCTATCAAAGCCTGTGGCTCCTTGGTAGGAACTGCCAGGGTGTCTTCTAAGTGTATTGTGCACAATTTAAATTTGTGCCAATAAGCCTGCTTGTGTGTGAGATGCCATGCATTTCATATTATGACCTTGATTTTTCTTTCCCTTTCCTCCCAGGGGTCCTATACCATCACATGAAGTGCATTTAATTGCTATTTTCTTAACTTAAAAAAAGTAGGAGTATTCAACCAAAACATTTATAATTGGCTGCAAACATAATCATAATGACATTTCACCCATATTGTTAGAAGAGGTAATCGGACCTGCAGAGCCACCAGCTAAAATATATTGGTTTAGGCAGTGAATCGAATTTCCTCCAAAATCATCCTTCTGAAGAAGCAGTTGAAGTACACAGGAGGGGATGAAGATTCTGTATAGAACTTAGATTCTGGGTAGAACTTGAAAAGATCAGTTTGGTGCCATTTATCTGCTCTTGCTGGATAGAGTTGGGAAAAAATATCACTACTTAAGTGAAAAAACATAAAGTACATGCAGATAATTCCTTTCAAATTAGAAGAAATAATAAATTTTACATTGCAGTTGAGCTCAGTCAAAGTCAGCTTGGATGGAATCACCCTCTTCTTTGTCATCTTCCTCCAAAATCCTTCATAATCATTGTCTTTGAGAGTTGGGAGAATTAGGCTCTTTTCTTCTTTCTTTTCTTTTTGTACTTTGCAATCTTTGCTGTATGGGCATACATGTCTCTCAGGACGAAAACAAGAAGAAAGCAAAATCATATATATTTATATTTATATGTGACTTCAGAATTGAGACTTCTTAATACGCAGATGTTTATTTAGAGTTTTCTGACTTAGAATTTGCGCAATTCAGACTAGTTAACTGATGTATGTTCGGTAAGTCCAGATACCTTTGAAACCACATTTTTGTTTACCGGTGAAAAGGATGAAAGACCACATAGAGGTTACCTGAGAATGTGCTACTAAACTAAAGTACTGCACAAATGTGAAAAAGAATGCAGGGAATTAAATTCAAGAAACAATAATTTATACAAATATGAAAAAGGGAATTAGTCTTATTTTTAAGACTGTTTTCAGCTAGTCTGGGCATTGTTTACAACCTAACAATTAATATGCTAATATAAAATCTTCATAATGAGTTCACCAAACAAGGTGCTCTCTGTGGAATATTTTTCTTTAACATTTAGTTAATCAGATTTTAGTTATTGTGCCTTTTAAATATGCTTTATAATTTTTGCTTTTCATGAAGTCAAAATTATGGTCATTTTGTTAGTGTGAATTTTTGAGCCCTGCTTATTGCTTTCTACATCTTAGTTGTCAAATCTCAGATTTGCAAATCTTGATTGAATTACAATCTTCCATTGCCTCACAGAAAGAATATTCCTTTTTGTAAACATTCTGAACTTCTTTTTCTTTGGACTTTCTAAGAAGGTTGCTTTTAAAAAAAGACTTTATTTATTTATTTCTAGACAGAAGGGATGGGAGGGCGAAAGAGAGAAACATTAATGTGTGGTTGCCACTTGCATGACCCCCACTAGGAACCTGGCCCGAAACCCAGGCATGTGCTCTGGCTTGGAATTGAACCAGTGATTCTTTGGTTCACAGGCTGGTGCTCAATTTACTGACCCACACCAGCCCAGGCTCCTTTGGAATTTCTTTAAGCAGAGAAAAACAAATATTAGGTATTCGTGGCCTTGCTCCTAACTCATTATCAGTGCAGCATTTTATGGGACATCAAGTGCTATCGCATATTTTACAAACACTCGAGGTCTTTCCTTTCAGTATTATTTGGTGCCTTGAGATTACTCTTTAGCATGTTATTCAGTGCATGTCTCTGGAAAGAACCAGTAACCCTGCCACTCATCTGAGTGGCTTGCTGTGGTGCTTTTGGTATGCTTTGTGTAGATAATGCTAAATCCCGTCCTCCCAAGGTCTGTACCCGAACATGATTGATAAGATTATCCTCAGCATTGTCCTACAAGTTGCATGGGATAGACTAAAGGGAATCTTTAATTTTAATATTGTAAGCCATAATTGTTAGAAAAATCTTTAAGGGGCTTAAAATTCCAGAAGAGGGGATGAATTGTTTGCATATAATAATTAACAAATAAAAGCAGGATCTGATCAAGGGATATGATGTGAATCATCAGTGGAGACCAGAAATAGATCACTGAAGGATATGATACTTGGGGAAGGCTTCTTGAGTTAGGAATTGCACCATAAGGTTCATGGCCCCTACTAGTCTATATGGTGCCTTTTTGCAAATTAGGAGATGGCTCTCCCCCTCAGACTCATTGTCATGGGTTCAGGGTTTTTTGAGAACAGTGGGACAAGATTTCAGACCCTATTGCTTCTCAGCTAAGGGCTGTTATCCAGTAAATCTGCACAAGCGTGTATGGGGCCCCCTAAAGAGACCCTTGATCATGAACCATAGGTATAAATCTATTTTGGTTTAGAGCTCTCTCTATTTACCAAACATTGTTGTTCTTTGTAACCATCCAAGGCATCTTGTGATGCTCACCAGCCAACTCATCTGTGAATCTAGTTTTCTGATTCTCAGGAAATGGTTTTTGATCACTTCTCTTCCTGGCTTTTGTAATATCCCATGTATGTGAGAACTCTTGTGAGGCGTGGGGGGCAATGGGTAGTGGTGAGAATTGTTTATAGGGATGAAGTAATATTGGGCAAGAAGGGCAAGTGGCTGGTTTCCATTCTGCTTTTGATTTGAGCAGGAATTTCTAAAAGAAAATGTGATAAGTAGAGTACAAAAAGAAAACTGTAAACAAATAATCATTTATGAATATTGGTGTAAAAGTGTTAGATAAAATATTAGCAAACATTATCCTGTACTGTGTTAAGGAAATAGCAAGCCATGATCAATTAAGATTCATTTAAAGAGCAAATGATTTGCTCAATATAGAAATACAATTAATATAACATCATGTATAAATAGATCTAAGAAAAAAGTCATGTGATTATCCATGTGTGCTGAGAAAACTTTCAAAAGAATGCAACATCCTTTTCCCAATTAAAAAACTTAAATTGTAAATTAATGAATACTTTCTGAATGTGATAAAAAAGTATGTATCTCAGGCCTAAAGCCAGCTTGTTACTTAAATCTAGTGGGCACTAGAGGCATTTCTAAGATCAGGAGCGTGGCAAGGATGTCTATTTATCTCTATACATCATTGTTTTAGAAGTGCTAATTTAATTACACATGAGAATTCAGTTAAAAGCATAATAAATGATCAAGAAAGAGGAACAAAGATTAAAGAAGGGCTAAAAATGGAGAAATATATCATTTCCATAGACTGAAAGGCTCAATATTATTAAGATGTCAATTCTTCCCAAATTGGCCTAATAATTCAATGTCATCCCAATTAAAATCCCAGCAGATTTTTGCTAAAAGTCATAAGCTGTTTCTAAAATTTATCTAGAACCACACAAAATTTCGAATGGCTATATAATTTTTAAAAATAAGACAATTGGAGAACCTATTTAATTTCTAGTCTTATTGTAAGGCCCTAAAATCAAGAGAATGTATTATTGTCTTAGGCATAAACATACACAGATCCATGGAGCTGAAAAGAAAGTCCAGAGTAGACCCTCACATGTATGGTAAATTCTCTTTTTTACAAAGCTGTCCAGGTAATTCTTTTTTATTTTTGTTTTATTGTGAGAAGAGCTCTTAACATGAAATCTGCCCTCCTAACAAATTTTAAGTGTGTCACACATTGTTGTTGATTAGGAGTACAACGTTGTGCAGCAGATCTCCAAAGCTTATTATATCCTCAACCGAAACTTTCTGTCCACGGATTAACTCCCCCAGGCCCTCCCACGAGCCCTGGTAACCACTGTCTAGTCTCCCGGCAGCCACCATTCCAGTCTTCTTCTGGTGACCCCTGTTTTAGTCTCCAGGTAATTAATTCTTTCCAACAAATTGTACTGAAATGATTCGATCGGACATCCATATGCAAAACATGCAGTCAAACTCTTTCTCTAATACTAACTACTGCACATAAAAGTTCACTAAACATGGAACACAGACCTAAATGTAATGGTTAAAACTGTAAAATTTCTAGATGAATACTTCGATAAAATCTTGTGACCTTCCTTGGAATGGGCAAAAATCTCATGACTAGGACAGAAAACACATGAACCAGAAATACATGATAAATTCAATTTAATAAAAATAAACATTTTTGCTTTTTAATACAAAGTGGTATAAAAGTAAAGTAGCAAAATGCAGTCATGTTTGCAAAAGATCTATCTGTAAAAGGCATTGGTTCTTGTATGTACAGAGAACACTATAGACCCAATAATAAGAAATCAAGCAACTAAATAAAAATGGGCAAAAGATTTCAAAAGACACTTTACTAAAGAAGAGATAAAAATGGCAAATAAGCACTTTAAAGAAGGGCTCACCATCATTAGTCATCAGGAAAATTACCAATTAAAATCAATGTAATACCATTACACATGCACTAGAATGGCTAAAATTTAAAATACTGACCATGTTAAGTGCTATTGAAGATGTGGGGTAAATGGAACCTTTATATGTAGCTGGTGAGAGTACAAATGGCACAGCCAGGCTGGAAAGCAATGTGGAGGTTTTTAAAAATGTTTCACATACAATTACCATACTTCTATGCATTTCTGCAAAATCCATGAAAGCTATATGTGCACATATACACTGGTATGCACACACATATAACAACTCTAATCATTATAGCTAATGATTGGAAATGGCTCTTTGTCAACTGGTAAATGCATAAACAACTTTTAATTTATAAAAAGCAATTACTGTAATACTATAGTCAACAACATGAATGGATCTCAAAAGCATATTAAGGATGATAAACCAGATACAAAGGTCCACAGATTTTCATATTAAACCAGGGGAAAACAGATCTGTGATTGTTCGGGATTTTCGTGGGGAAAATGACTGACAGCAGGGAGGACTTTTGGGGATAAAGGAGATGTCCTGTGCCATTACTGTGCTGAAGGTTACATGACCATGTCCATTTGCCCAAACTCATCAAACTGTACACCTAAAATGGGTGATTTTTTTATTAGATATAAAATATATGTCAAAAGCTGGTTATTGGAAACATTCTTTTTACCTCTAGAGACAAAGTAATATGCAGTAAAAAAGCACAGCAGATAGAAGTTCATTTTATGGCCAAATAAAATGACAGGCCCTCTGTAGGTGTGGGGTTTTATTTTAAGAAGGTGGAAAGTAGATGTGATAGTAGCGAGAAGAGGGTGATGGCTTCCACATGTGGAGTCCACTTCAGACAGCCCAGCTGTCCCCTGCTTGTTAGTATGAGTCAGAGACGGCAGTTGCTCACGAAGGTACGTTATTTCTATCAACAAATTCTCTATTTCTCATCATGACACAGTCGTGCTGCTTAATTACAGTGATGTACACTGGGAAATGCATCCTTGGGCAATTTTGTTGTTGTGCAAACACCACAGAGTGCACTCACAGAAACCTAGATGGTATAGCTTACTACACACCTAGGGTATATGATGTAGCCTGTGCCTCTTAGGCTTCTGACCAGTACAGCATGTTACTGCACCGAACAACACAACATTAACCCAAGCACAAGAGAAAATGATGCAATCAAGAGATGCAGTAAACACAAGATGTATGAGGCTGCTTCTAGTGAGACTGGACATACTGTTTTATAGCAAACTTTTTTTATAACTAGGAAGAATGCACTCTAAAATAATGATACCAAGGGTAGTATGTTATATACATAAACCAGCAACATAGTCATTTATTATCAGGTATTATACACTGTACATAACTGTATGTGCTGTACTTTTATGGGACTGGCAGTGAAGTAGATTTGTTTATATCGGCATCAGCACAAACATGAGAAGAATGTGTTGTGCTAGGCTGTTAGGATGGCTATGATGTCATTCAGTGCGAAAGCTTCCATCTCCGTCATGAACTTATGGGAGCACCATCTTATATACGTTCTAGCATTGACTGAGATGTTGTTATATACAACACATCACTGTGCTGTTATGCTGACAAAAATCCAAAATTACTATTGAGAAGCCAGAGAGGGGATCTGGCATGCCAGATCCGGAAGAGAGGGTAGACTGGGTGTGAAAGTGATGTTGTATCTGGTGTTTGAGTGATGAGCAGCATATGGTCACTAGCACGGCCCCCCACGCCAAGATGTACTGTGGAGGGAGACTTCAGCACATGTGCCTTAGGGCACCCAGCGCAGGTCTGTTGAATTGAAATGGGTTGCGCCAACATTCTAGGAACTTTATAATTATTCTTATAATAAATCTGTGATGTGCCTATGACTATCCTCTTTATATAAATACTAAGAAAGTCTCAGAGAAGTTTAACAAGTATGTTTCCTCCAGTTAGATTTGACCAAGAAGGTATTCAAATTCCATTATTTTTCTAAAGTTTTTGCCACCAAGCTAAAAAGTAGAGGAAAATATAAAAGTTGGAGGGGAAATGTGTCATTGTGTGTGGCTATGTCTGTCTAACCTCTTATCTCTTCATCTGTTTTTTGGTCTCTCTCCTTGTGTCTCTCTTGGTATCTACTTTGCCATCTCTCTGCTATGTGGAAATTTCTCCAGCTACCTTCCTTTGTGTGAATATGTACACTGAGTGCAACCAAATACAAAAATCTTTTGGGTTATTCAACATTATTAGAAGAAAATTGAAAATTGGTTTTGGGAAAAATGCATCTTTCTGGAGGGAAATTATCTTTAATTTAACTAGGTTAAAGTTAAGATCAAATAATACTTCTCCAAATGTGCATTTCTTAAAGTCATTATCAATGTGAAAGCCTATGTTATTTATAATTAGGAAAAAACATCACTTGGAAGAGCACCATCTGTGCCTTACCCATACCTCTCTGGTCTTACCACTGTGGTGTATGGTCTCTGGACTTCCAGGCACCAACATCTGCATTCCTGCCTGGTGCTGTCTGGGAGGCTGGGCACTGGACCTTGGCCATTCTAGAGAATTAAGGACCCTTCCATGCAGTAACCAATGACTGTGTCAGAGTGTAAGTGGCCTCTTAGTCACTCCCTCTCCATCTCATGTTGGGGATAACTCTCAAGAAGTATATTTTATTTTGGCTTCAGACTTTTCTGTAGAGTTACCCACAGTGGGGACTTACCTGGGGAGTCCCTTTTGTCAGCCCCCTTCCTGTACCTGCCCCGTTCCCCCACCCCCAAATAAGGATGTTCACTAGCATCCTCTTCTCAGGGTCCGTTTCTGGAGGAACCCAAACTGGGTCTTCTAAGATGGAGGAGTGAATACAGGACCTGGGAGCAGAGAGCAGCTCCCTCTCAAGGGATCATTAAATTGTGCAACTGGTGTGTGTGTGTGTGTGTGTGTGAGAGAGAGAGAGAGAGAGACAGAGAGACAGAGAGACAGAGAGAGAGACACACACACACACACACAGAGAGATGGTTAAAGCAGCTTTTGGAAACGCCTCAGGAAGCACCGCAGTGGAGACCATCAACATGCCTTCTCTAGTTGTTTCAACACAGGTTTTCTTCTTGGGTTGGGACTGATGGGGCTTTATTTGTTTTTGTCTGAGAATCTGATAAAATAGTTGGCTTAATATTAGTCACTGAGTTGTATGAAAAATTAAGACTGGAAACACTGGAATAATACCCAGAGCTGTGTGCTTGGTGCTCCTACTGTGAGGAAGGGACAGCACAGCCAGTTCTTGCCCCCTGCTGCTACCAGGACACTTGGCCATTGAACAGAATAGCAGGGAGCAGCTCTATCACTGTCTGAATAGTTATTCAGGGCTGCCTACGTCCCCAATTTTTCAAATGACTGTGGTTTGAATACAAGTGTCATGTTAACTCATACTTTGTGTGTAATGGTTAGCGGTCACACTGATTGCATTTTAATTGAGACTCTGAGATTTACCTGCCACCTAGTCAAGCCTTGGTTTCTCATATGCCAGAAGGGAATAATATTAGGGAACATCCCAATACTTGTTATAAGAATTAAATAACAAGTATAGACTATTTAACAAATACCTCACATTTGTGAAGCACCTATTGAAGCTCATTTTTTCCCATAGTTGGTACCCTTTCACCCTCCCCAGGCCTTTCTTCAGGAGTGCTCCCCTTTCTTACATCACCCTCAATATTTGTTTCCATTATTCACTTTGGCTACCAAGGCCTGTGGGTTTTCGGGCTGCATGATAAACGATTTTCTTTCATTTAGCTGAGATAGCTGACAGTGTATTTCATTAACTTTTGCTCAGGTATCTGCAGACTGGGATTTCAGGTAAATTGTTTGTGGTCTGTGCTGGGACTTATTTTTTAGTTGGAGATATTTATTTCTAAATGGAAAACTCGTGGTAAAAATAAAGCAAGTATGAAGGGAAATGAAAATCTTAAAGGTAAGCTGGGGGACCTTTATCTTGCCAAGGGCCTGTCTTTCTCTCAATGCGTTTTGACTCAGCTAAGGAGATTCTCTTTTCTTTGGTCCCTAAAAAGAAATATGTCTTCTGAAAGAGTGAAGGTGACAGTAGCTCTGTAGTAGGTGGTGAATGCATTGGCTACGCCTTGAAAAGAGATCCAGCTGCCAATGTGACAGGAAACTCGGCTTTTGAGAATAAAGAGAGGCTGCTGCTGTATTTGGATGTGCAGATCCCCTGAAGTGCTAAAAATGCTACTTAATCAAGACACAGAATAGATAAAGCTTCTCCACCAGTTTACTTTTAGAAAATATATTCTAGTTACTGGGCAATTTGAGTTATTTTTAGCATAATTTCAAGAGTGAATTATCCTGTTCAGTGTTCATCTGCTACCTGCAAACTGTTGTAAGCTACAGATGAAACACCATCTATGGGAGACAATAGCATTCAGTAAGTTAATGAATTGAGGGAGATAGGAATTGAATTAGGTTCTGCTGTGACTTATGTTGCGGAAGGTAATTAATCTCTGTTTTGGATTAGTTATAGAAACATAACCCAAGTGGGTTCCTGTTGTGAAATGATAAAATAGATGAAGTTAATGGATGCATGGAGAAAAATCAACATTTTTAATTAAATAGTGTACGCTTAAGATTTAAGGAATGCAAGCCATGTCACTCATATCAAATGGCCTGCTTTGACTGATTGTACTGTGACTAATGCATTTGCTGATAGTATAAAAAACTATGAGAGAGTCATGGGATTCTTGCTGTGACACATAGTTTTTGATGCATTTGTCACCAGCCTTTGTGTTTAAGGATAATGCTGTTGAGGGTATGTATAGGTGTGTGAATATACAGGTGGGTGTTCACACATTCTTTTCATATGGTTGTCATAAGCATACTTTTCTGTTATCAGATTTTTTAGGGCCTGTGGTTATAGCTGACATTGCAGGCTGGATTCTTGATTGGCACATGTGATTGTGCCATATAAATTCATTGGCTTCAAACATCGTATGTTCATATAACTATGGCCAACTCATTGCTCTGTACTCCCATACCTGCCTTCCTATGCTTCTAGATTGGCATATTGCATCAAAGTATCTTTAAGGCATTTCTTTTTATTTTCCTGGCATTAACAACACAGCTGTATGGATTCATATGCAGTGAGAGAAGAGCATGGTTATACCATGGTGACTTATGTCACCCAAGTGTCTTCCTTTCCCTGCCTGATAGAGAACTGAAATCAAACTATAGCCCATCTCTCAAGAGAGTGTTATAACAATGACCATTCTTTATGGAATAAGGTTGAATATTAAGAATAAATAATACATAGATGTTTTATGGTCCCATGGACTATACCTTCACATCCTTCATCCATTATAGTTATTGTATAGCTCGTTGGCAACACGGCATTCCCCTGACACACTACACGTCAATAAGACACACATGGATCTAGCAAATGGCACTTGTATACTTTGGAGAAGTGTTTTATCTTAAGGTTAAAATTTTAATCATATACCGTTCTTGAGTGACATGCTTCCCTAAGTGCTATGGATGCCCGACAGGTTTTTTTTGAAATCTGGAAGATGGTTGACAGTACCCAGAAGTGGCTAAAGACTGGGGAATCTGACTCCCATTTTCTCTCCTTCCCTGAGTTTGTACTTGGGGCTTTGTTCCGTCATTCTTTTTGGTCTAAAGGGAAGCTGGTCTCCCAGGAGGTTGTGTTTGTTTCCTGACAAGATTTCTGTGCTGGAATATGTCTCCCATCCACCCTGCTAACACCTTAGCCCAGGAAAGATTCAGTGCAGGAATAAGACCAGGATAAGACATCTGATTAATGCAGCTGGATTTTCACTGGGTGTGATGCTGATAATGGGCATGCACCAGATTTGGACACAGATCCTCTGTGCATCTTTCTTGCCATCTGTGGTGCCCATTTGTCTTAGTCTGCTTGTGCTGCCATAACAAAATACTATGGATTGGGTGGTATAAACAACAGAAATGTGATTTTTACAGTCCTGGAGGCTGGGAAATCCAAGATCAAGGTGTCAACAAGGTAGTTTCATTTTCAGTCTGGTTCTGTTGGCATGGAGGTGGTCACCATCTCTCTCTGTCCTCACATGACCTCTTCTTGTGCACATGTGAAGAGAGAGAGAGGAATTTCTTATGTTTTATATTATAAGAGCACCACTGTCATTATAAGGGCCCCATCTCTATGACCTCAGTTAATGCTGATTAACTCCTAAAGGCTACATCTCCATATATGATCACATTTTTGCTCAGGGCTTTAGCGTGTGCATTTCAGGGGGGACATTGACATTTGGTCCATAGCACCACTGATTGCAGAAGCCTCTATTGGCAACAGCCAGGGCCTAAAAGCTAAACTCTGCCCTGTGACTGTGGGCTTAGATAGGGTGGAGGTGAAGGAGGCATGGGAGAGGGACTCAGGTTATTAAAGAAGTGACTCACACAGCCTTAAAACAGTCATCTTAAACTTATTATTTTCTTCTGTAAAACTATGTTAGCCTGAAACACAGAATTCTGGAGGAAATCAGATTCCAATTAGAGAAGGTTAATAACTCATTCTGCTTCCAAAGAACAGAGCACTGAGAAATAAGTCTGAAAACTTCATGACCTGATAGTTCAGAGGGAGGCTAGTGAAAAGTTTAATTGCTTCATTTGTCACTCATGCCTCCCTCACCTCCTCTGCTCTGTTCCCATCCTCCTCCTGCTTCTAATTTGTCTTTCTGTGACCCTTCCTAATCTCACTTTACCTGGCAGGATCCTCATATTCCTCATTCTTGATTTGAATTACATGTCATTGCCTTCCAGGAAGCGACGGCTGGTTTTGGTTCTAAAAGGATTGTACGCAGCATTTCTAACTGCTGCTGCACCTTCAGATGAAGCTCCGGCAGGCTCCCCAGACTCGGCCCATCCCACCGAACCCCTCCCCTTCTCTCTCAAAACCGCTTCTTCCGTATTTGTCATCTCAGTGAATATCACTTTCTCACTGGTCATATATGCCAGAGACTTTCTTTTCAGTTTCACTCTCTCAGTTCCTGCACCTAATTGCTCATGAAATTATATCAATTTCAGTTTCTGATGATCCCCTCTCCCCTTGACAAACTCTGTTTATGTCACCCTCCGTCCCCTGATTTTTCTTGTCGGAATTTATACAGTAGCTTACTAGCTGGTCTCCTGCCTCCAGCCTTGCCAATATTTCTAATCCATTTCCTAACTGGAAATTGGAAATTAGGAAATGTGATTTTCCTAAGACGCATGTATAGTTGTGCTTCCCCTTTAACAATTTCTTTAGTAGTTCTTTGTCTCTCACAGGTTAAAGCTCCAGCTCCCTAGGATGGCATCCAGTGGTCTCTCAATCCAGAGTTCATAGTTCTTATCAGCAACAGGGTCAGTTTGCTAGTCTTACTTCTCCATATCATTACTATGTTTAAATTAGTGCTTTTAGGTTTTTTTTTTTTTAAGAAATGGTGTTGATTTGCCAGTTTGTGATGGTAGTGATTTAGACGTTCCACATTGTTGAGCTCAAGGGAGGGAGTCATAACCCCATGTTATTTCTTTAAAAATCTCCAGGTGATTCAGGGACGAAGATGTGCTAGCCCAGTGGCTGAGAGCTCAGACTTTGGGCTTTAAGCATCCTGGGTTTACATCCTTGTTCTGCTAATTTTTAAACTATTGATGTTGGGGAAGCTATTTGGCCTTAATACCCTCAGTTTTTATCATCCATGAAATGGGGATAAAATCAGTACCCACCTCAAAGAGTTGTTGAGTAAATTATGAAGCACCAGAATTATATGTGGCACCAATGGTATACTCAATGAACTCTTGTTTTTAGTTTTGTTATTACTGTATCCTTGTACCATGTGAAATCACCTCCTATTTCAGAATTTGAGGCAACATTCTCCTGACTGAGAATCCACGTGAGTAAGATACATAAATGTTGGATAGTGACTGGAAAGGCACTGCTTGTAGTACAGGGATGCAGTGGGAGCAGTCCTGTGCACTGGGTCTCAGGCAACTTGAAAGTACCAGATTCAAGATGGAAGGAGCTCCTTCCATGGTGATAGAAGGAGCAAGCATTGACAGTGAGAAGTAAACATACTCCATTTCACTTTTTCTAAGGTCTGAAACTAGAAAGAAGAAGGTGGACAGTGCAACTACATAAATGAAATAACTTTGTCCAGCTGAAAAATGAACTTCCTTCTTTGGCTATGGCATAGCTTGGATGTGGTCCTGAAGGAAGAGGGAAAGAGAAGCTACAGACACTTGAAGGACTGAGTTGTGTCTCTGGATGCTCTGTGTGCTGCAGGTCAACAAGTCTGACACTCATAGAGATGCTACTTTCCCTCAGGTGATCTGTTTAAGGAGGACCAAAGCAAAAAAAATATTTTTTTAGACAGGCCAAGAGATTATTTGTCCCATCTGTGACAAAGCACTCTTTGGAACAGGGCTATCTCAAGATATACCAGACAGGAGGTGAGATCCTCATCAAATTCAAATTCCTTTTTACTGCATACAATGTCCCCTGGACCACTATTTTTGATTCTTCAAAAATTGCTGTGAAGATTGTAGAAGATGCTCTTTTTTGGTCCTGCAAATTTGCTGTTGAAGTCAAGGCCTTTCCTTGAGAATTTGTATACCCATCCCACCCTACCTTTACAGGGTTTACAGTGTTTCACATATGAGAAAGATGGGCCTGCTCTTAATAATACCTAATATTTATGGAGCATTTTTCAGGTGCCAGACCCTATATGTAGTATTTCATATGCCTTATCACATTTACTTCTCATAATCCCTGTCTCAAATCACTCTGAGAATTTATTGCACAAAACCCAGCTTTTATAAATAATTTCCAAAATCCCAGGTCCCCAAGTCCAACTACTCCCTATAATTATTTTATTCCATTATCTCAAGACAGCCTCTTCAAGTCTTCCCAAATTGAGAGGAAACAGTTTTTTTCCTGACACCCTTAGCATGCTAATGATACAGTGAAAATTATTTAGGATCCAAGTATGCCAGTGAACAAGGCAAAGGAGGAAGCAGGTTTCAATACACCCCAATTTTCAAGTCGTAATTTTTCTCTGCATTACGTTTATTAATACATTTCTAAAAACTCTTAGAGAAGAAAGGGAGAGAGAATGATAGGGTGGCTTGTAGACTGTGCTGTTCAAGGTGAAAGAAAGGAGCATAAAGATAATAAAAGCAGGAACGTGGCTGGCTTCCTTGATAAAGCCCTCTTTCTGCTTCCGAAGGTCACGCAAGAGAAAAATCATCCCAGCAATGTTTTTCTCAGGGTGTTTGTATGTGTGTGTAAATGCGTAACAACTGTACATGTATAAAATACATTTAGCAAAATGCTACCTTGGGTTTCAGAACTTGTAATACTGAAAAGCAGTAATTAAGACCTCCTGTGACTCATAACATATGCAGTAAGGGGTTTGGAGTAAGATAGAAAATAGAAGGAAAATTTGTGCTCTTCATAGGAAAAATATTGCTGACATAGTTAATAATAATGAAATGTAATGCCACCTTGGGGCAAAACATAAATACATTGTGCAATGAAAGACTAGATCCATTTAATTTGTTTAGGTTTCTTTATTAATTTTGTGTTTCTTAATCAATCAGTTTAAGATTTTGACTGGTATTACAGTGTCTGAATATTGAGGGGAAGCCTGTTACAGAGAACTGACTTTCCCAATGAGATTTTGAAAGGTGAGAAGTTTATGTGAAAAGTAACTTCTCCCCCTTTGCTGCAAGAATATCCTTTTGTTTAATGTTCAAAAGATCAATAGGAAAAAACTTTCTTTTATATAATCTATATTGTCATAGATATGTATAAATTAAGGGTATATTTCTGTTTATGGCTTTAAAGGTTTAGGTTTGTATACTGTCACATTTTTATTTTTTCTCAGGAAAGCGGTCACCACATGGATCCCTAAGGTTGACCATTTCTTGATATTCAGGTAAAATACAGGATCCCAGTTAAGCCTGAATTTCAAATTAATCTCATATAATTTTTTAGTATGTTTCTTGCAATAGGAAGGTCATACTAAAATATACTTGCTACTTATTTGCAATTCAAATTTAATTGGACATCATATCTTCCTATGAGCTTAATCTGGCTGTCCCAATTGTTGGTCACCCTTGTGCAGAGAGACATGGGGAGACAGGGCTACGATTTCTAGTAAACTCAGTTTCCACAGGTCAAGCTTTAGACTTGACAAAACACACTAGTGCTTGAACTTCGATTGGCCTTAGTGCTTTAAAAAAACCCCATTGTGCGAAATGTGAAAATTGTGCCTGTCTGGACACAGAGGTGCGTCTGGGTGTGAATGGTGATGACACAGTGGACTTGCTGTTTGCATAGTCCCAGAATTTTTTGTACAGTATTATTTCTGTGAATCAGAAAATTTCCAAAATATTGTCTCCTACATGCAATTTATTTAAATATTCATGAGTGTTACTCAAAAAATAGATTCAGCTTTAAATCAGTTTGTTGAACCCAGTTTTCCTAAGTTTAAATATATGTGGTTCATAGTAGGAGTTTTGGGGTCTTTATTAATTAAAATACAGAGACTTTGTATATCTACATTTCCCTAAGGTTATTTAATCACAGCCTCCTCAACCCTTTTACCTGAGGTTCTTTTTTTGATATGTGATTTTCACAGAATACTCTGGAGCATGCTGGCATAGACAGATTTGGGGAATTCTTATTTACAGCTCATTGTCCTGTTTACAAGACTCAACTTATCTCATCCAAGAGTCAACACAGAGTTTCCCCAAATCCTACTCAGGTATCCATGAGGCTTCTCGCTGTCATGAAAGGTGTCCCGCCCTGCGAGAGAGGTGGTGTTTTTGTTCATGGAGATGTCCATCTGATCAGTGAGTTAAGTTGTAAAAGTCAACCTTCTCAGTAATAGGTATACTTTTCTAATCACCCAATTAATTACAGGGAAGAGGAAGACACTAAAAAGTACTAACATTGTTAATAAACTACAAAATCATCCAAGCAAGGTTTTGAGTCTCATAAAGCAGATGGAGAACGGTCAGTGTTATACGGGTGTCCCAGTTACCAAAGCAAGGCATTCCTTTGTCTTCTGATTCAGGCTTGTTTTACCGAGCACCCACTATCTGACAGGCTACATGCTAGGTACCTTCAGGAGTGGTGTCTACAGTCCCTGTGACAATTCTTGGAGGTAGGACTATAACCCCTGTCCCCATTTTTTTTTTATTGAGCTACCTGAAGCTTAGCAAAAGGAAGTAAATACCCCAGTTATGGAGTTTGTAAGTGGCAGAGATGGGAACGGCACACAGGCTCCCTGGTTCCAAACCAGCAACCTCCACCTTCCTACCACAACCTGAACAAGATCAGCTGGCCTTTCTCGATAGTTAGAAGAAGGAACCTCAGAGCAGCACACAGAAAAATAACTGCTTTTGAAGAAAAGTAAATAAATTGATTTGTGGAATCAAAGTTTACCTTCTGGAGTCAGAAAGTCTCACTTTTAGTATCCTATTGTATAAATAGACAATAGTCTGTTTATCCATTCACTTCTTGGTTTTTTTTTTTTTTTTTTTGGTTGTTAGGAAGAAAGCTGGTGTAGACATTCATGTCCACACCTTTTAAAGAAACTGCAAAATTGTTTTTCAAAGAGATTGCACCTTTTACATTTCTACCGGAAGCATCAGAAAGCTGCAGTGTGGTTGAGGGGTGGGGCCAGGGTGAGGGTTCCCATATGTGGGGAGGGGCGAGTGTGGTTCTAAGGGACTACCAGTGCCAAGGAGAGGGTCCCCAGGTTTTCGTATCAGCTTGCCCGGGTGTATAGCGGCAGAGAAAGAGGGAGTGGTGAGGGTTAAAAGTTGCAAGCCGTCAAACATCAGGAAAATGGAATTGGACTGATTACTATTCACCCCTGAGGTTTGACTAATGACTGAAACATGCCACGTTTTATTTAATTGAATTTCAGTGTAAGTAAACCAGCGTGGTGTTCTATACTGAATCCTGTAAGGAAGATGGATGTTCTCTTTTTGACTATTTTATATTCTATTTTCTTTATTATTTTTGGTGACTGGGAATTAATTATGTAAATCTTAAAAATTAAATATTGCCAGTAGAGACATTTAAATGGAGAATCATATCCCCTGCCTCTCCCCATATATTTTAAAACATTTTTTGACCTGATACTTGGATGGTCTAGGACATTAAAAAAAAAAAAAGGGAGACTTCATAGCATGGAAAAAATAAAATATTTGAAAAACATAAATGAAATGATTGTGGTTTCTCCTTGTAGTGACATATACTATATCATTTTGAGATTATTATAACTTGCATTGGGGAAAAATAAATTAGTACAATTATGTTTAAGTGATTCCAACGTCTGTTGTTTATTTCAGCCTTTACCTCTGAATAATATTAACAGGGAAATTTAGTCTTGTGGTATAATTTACATGAAATAGTCCCTTCTTCTTCACTCACCCACTCCTGGGAATCAGTACTTAGAACATTGATTATTTCCTTATCATACGACATATCACTTTCATCATTGTCTATAGGACCCTAATATAGAGAAATCTTGATAGTATTAGCAAGGTAATGCAAAATCTGTTAAGTAGATATAGTTCTGTGTAGTCATTAGATTTGAATGTTTTAGCAAAGCCACAGCATGTTGTACTGTCAGAATTGTATTCCAAGACCAATTTCTGTATGGACTTTTTAAAATCTGTAATTAGTGTAAGTAATGTTGATTGCTCTTGGCTACCCTAGGTACACAAGACTGAGGAATAGATGATGGGAGAAAAATGTTTCTGAGCCAGATAGGAAGGAAAAAATGACATTGGCCCCATATAACAGGCTGGGAACAAAATATGTGAACATGCTCTTTTCTGCTTCAAAATGTTTCAAAGAAGAAAGCAAGAATGAGATTTAGTTTATTCAAATGCTAGGCTTTTTGGTGCAGATTTTAAAATTGCTTTGCTTGTAAGTGAGTAACTTGAATGGCTGTACAAGAGGTTCAATATACGCACGGGCTCATTGTCCACGTGACTTCTCTTTGCGACAACTTCCCATTTATTGAGCACTTACTAAATTCGCTCTCTTTCTGAACCTGTGTGATGAGGCACATTAGCCTCATTGTATAAACAACCAGGGAGAATCAAGCTGTGTACTGGTACTTTAAGCATACTAAGGGAGTAAATGAATAACTGGAAATTGAATCCAGATCTGTCTGACTCCACAACTTGTTTAGATATTTGAATGTCCTAATTGTTGGGTTTCACGGTTTGAATATAGCTTTCCACTCATTTGCTTCTGCTCGAGGGAACCTCCGTACTGCAGTCTCTCTGCGTGGCCTGTTTTTGCGCATCCCCCTTCTCTCTCAGCACATGAAAAAAAGCAGCCAGTTCCTGCAGCGTGTGGCCATTCACCACAAACGGTGCTGGTGGCTCTTTGAATGGAAGGGCAGTACTACCAACAATTTATGTGACTGGAGTTGTGATTCACCCTGGCCTAAGATCAGGCCCCTGCTGGCTTGTGACAAGGCAATAGCTCAACCAGGGACCCACAAGGACTGGGCTGTGGCAAGTCCTTCCTTCATTTAGGCATGAGACAAGGTGGCAATCCAGTCTGGAATTATCACAGGGGTTGGGAGCCAGCTCCCGATCCTCTCTCTGCAGCAGTGCTGGTGTGAAAACATAGGGAACATGTTCTATCCTAACCACAGGCACTAGGATTCCACTTAGAGGGGGAAATGAACATGGAAAATCAAACATTTGGTGCCAAGTGTGGGTCCTGAGGACCTCAGGAATAAGGCCAAAGTGCCTCTTCTTTGACACAGAGAGGACTTGGTGGCTCTGGGCAGAAAGACAATGAGCAAGAGAAAATTGGGACTGATTGGAGGGGAAAGTGGATTTTGGAGTTTTTCCTTTGGAGAGGAGAAACAGACCACTTTGTTTGCTCTATGATGTGTGATGTGACCCCCACGCCATGTTACATGTGAGTTGGGAGTGTGGGTGTGAGGTTAATGAGAAATCAATGAAGGGACTGATTTTAGGTCAGGGTCAGTGTGCTCAACAAGGACCCTTGACTGAACACAGCAGCCCCCAAGTTATT
This sequence comes from Tonatia bakeri, assembly GCA_004024845.1. Taxonomy (NCBI): domain Eukaryota; kingdom Metazoa; phylum Chordata; class Mammalia; order Chiroptera; family Phyllostomidae; genus Tonatia; species Tonatia bakeri. The sequence goes on from PVIA01001130.1 coordinate 166,246, forward strand.
CTCAGAAATACTGAGGAGGGCTTTGGGCTCCCACAAGCCTTAGAGTTACATATGCATGTGTGTGTGTATGCCCACCTCTGGCCGCATCATGCACAGATGATAGTCTTGTCTCATGCCAACAGATGTGCGGGGCCGATCAGCCCCTTACACCAAGATTCTCAGAAGCAGAGCCTGTGCAAACCCTGGGTTCAGAGTTCTACTTGGTGAGTTAGACTAGTTAGTTCGTTACTGCCTGATCTCTGCTAAATACGTGATTGGGTGAATAACTGTGCCGGCGGATATGAGCGTGGGCATGCTGTCCTCCTGGAACAGATGTGGAAGGCAGGGCTAGATGGCGGACAGGGGAGGGTTGTATAGGTTCCTTTGAAGATGCCCAGTAAGTGAGTCTTGGTAGCCAGTGCTTTAGCCAATTCGGGCACCTATATTAGATGACCATAGACTGGGTGCTTATAAACAGTAGAAATTTATTTCTCATGGTTTTGGAGGCTGAAAGTCCAAGACCAGGCCACCAACACCATTGAGCTCCACTGAGGGCCCCTTCCACTTGTTGACTGAAGACTTCTCATTGTATCCTCACAGGGCAGTGGGCAGAGAGAGGAAGTGACCATCATTAGAACACTAATTCCACTTATGAGGTCTCTACCCCCGGGACCTCATATAACCTAACTGGCTCTCAAAGACCCAAACTCCTAATACCATCACAATGGGGGATAAGGTTTCAATATATGAATTTTGAGGAGACACAATCATTTAGTCCTCAACAGGCAGCAATTGGCAGGATAAATGAGGAAGCAGTCTTAGGATTTGCATTCTAGGCTTAGGCCATATGAATTGCAACAGAGAATGGTCTTCAGGCTGTTGATACTTCCCCACAGGGGTTACATTTCTTAAAAATGTTTGTCTGGGAGCCAGCTGCTGGCATAAAATACCGCCCCCCAACAATGCCCAGCAAGATGAGACCACTTCCTGGCTATCTCCCACCTCTGCTTATCCATGATAGCACTTGTCAAAATGTAGAAAGCTATGCTATTTCTGTAGTTATTCACTATCTGTCTTTTCTGTTAGATATTCACTTTCTATAAGGGCAGGGCTGGGTACACATTTCTCTGTTACACTCCAAGCGCTGTTCATGTCACTTAATGACTGTGCACTGAAGGAGTGTGAAAGAAAGAGAACCTTATCAGCTGAATGAGCGTCTGATGGAAACTACCTGCCAAGGGTAGCAGTGTCATGCTTTAGAGTTTACAACTACACTTGGCCATCCCATGCCACCTCGTGACTTTGACAGGAAAGACTAGAGCCATGCCATGTAAAGCCAGGAAGGAAATGCCATTATAGAGGTTAACCTCCAAATCAGGTGATATTTAAACCTGCCAGAACTGGTTAACTGAAGAATGTCTTTTATTGAGGAGTGCGATTGAGATCTGAATGCGGGAGGTGATGAGAAAATAGTATCTTCCTAACTGTAAGGTACTAGGCTAACAATACCCAACCACAGGGTGATTTGTAAGAATATAGAAATCAGCTCATTTTGGAAACTTATCCACTTGAATCAGGTAAGTCCACTTACCTGAACAGGAAACAGTCCACTGTGGTCGAGGGTCAGGGGGATGAACCCTAGTCCTCTGAATTAGTGAAACAATGCCGGTGAGGAGACCTAAACAAAAGACATGAGCACTACACTCAGGGCGGTGTGGTGCCGTAGACCTACTCTTCTTTCCCAGTATTTACAGGACTCTCAGCATCTCCCACAAAGTTCCCCACTTATTGTCTCAGGTCAGATGAAATGGACATATTACCTGCTTCTTAGCATTGCTGGGAGAATCTCTTCTCATTTAATCTTCTCTCTCTGCTTAATTGTGTCTGTATCCATTGTGCCCTCTTTCATCTCTATACAGATCCTCCAAAATAGCACTGCCTTTTTGGAAAGTACAATGGGATCATTATGTTGCACATTTCTGCTTACTCTGAAGTTCTGTGACCAGCTATACAGGAGTGTTAAAAACAAAGAAAGCAAGATGGCCTGTAGACATGCTGGAATACGTCTTTTTTTTTTTTTTCTAAGCCTTGTGCTGTCTAGCCCTGAGAGTCTGTGGATTCAACTTAGTTCACACACTGCAGTTCACACAATTGAATTTTAGGTGTGATTTTCAGTGAAATAAGAGATTCTTTTAGGACATGTTGATACTTTCTTGTTCTTTGTCTGTCAGTTGAGCTAAGATTTTAAGCCCTGCAATGTGCCACTTTCTTTCTGTGTGCTTCCCTGCACAGTAAGAAGATACCCTAACCAGAGGAATCAAGAACAGATACTTGTTTTCACAATTGTCTTTAGATACTTGTTTGCAAGCAACCACAGATGATGATTTAATGCATCATGATGCATGGTATGCCAAGAGTTACTGATTTCTCATTTGCCACTGGAGTGGAGCTCAGCACATTGTTCAAGGCCAAGGATACAACTAAACCAATCTATAAATCTCATTTATGAGGGTTTGTTTCCTGGGATTATGCTTGATACCAATACCACCTCAGACCCAGGGTTCAGTTAGGAACAGAGAAATCATAGTAAATATGGCAACAGAAAGGACTTAGTACACTGAATTAAATGAAGAGATGTTAGAGAATAGAAAAATCAAAATAGAACACTTAGGTGCAACAGAGTTATACCTCTAAGGCTTAAGGAATGAAAAGAGAGGTTAGGGCTTACAGGATCAGGAAACTTAGACACAGTGCCCCAGAGAACAGAGACTTGAGCCTCTGAGAAGGGATGTCCTGCAGCTGTAGCTAATTGCACAGGAGCTAAGAGATAGGACTTTGCAGAGATTGGCTCTAAACTCTGCTTGGCTACTCTTGGCCCCTCATAAGATTAAAGGTTGAACACCACAGAGTTTGGGTCCACACCTCTGGGAATGGGCCATCTCCCAGCAAGTGCAAGTACTTCTGACAGGATGCAGCAATGTTTCCTAGAGAACCACAGTTGTCAGAGACGGAGGTTGACTGTGTGAGAAGGGCCATTGCTGGAGTGAGGCTGGCAGAAAGATCAGCAAACAGGAAGAAACCCGTCTCTTCCTTCTTCTTGCCTTCCAGTTTCAACCTGGGACCCCACTGGTGGGACTTAACAGGAAGCCCTCTGAAAAAATGAGAACTGTCATTTTCAAATTCCAACCTCATCATTAAAAAGCACAGTGTAGATTAGAGATGAGCCATATACTTAATGTAGTTTTTAAATGATGTTTGTATATAAAATGGAAAAAGAGTTGGTCAGTTCAAACCCAGAGAAAGTATAAAGTTGGGATGTGGGGAAGGTAGAAAATGACCATAAAATAATAATATGTTATATTTATATGTAATGTAGAAGCAAAAGTTACATGTCAGGAAATGTTTAATAGTATATAAACCAGGGGTGTCAATATCATTTTCACTGGGGGCTGCATCAGCCTCACGGTTGCCTTAAAAGGGCCAAATGTAATTTTAGGACTGTATAAATGTAACTACTCCATAATAGTTAAATGAGAGCTTGGCTCAGCCGCCAGGTAGAAACAAGGTGCCAGGCTGGATAAAACAAGGTGGAGGGTTGAATTCGGCCCATGGGCCTTGTTTGCCACCTGTGATATAAACCTAGTTAAGGAAAATGTGTGTGTGTGTGTGTGTGCACCTAGGTTTTTACCTCTCCCGATAACTAGGACTTGAGTATAAATAGTTCAACTTATATTTACTTTAAATTATTTATATCCCTGCTTTTTTGAAAATCACTCTTATTAAGTGTAATATTCTATAATATAGCAAATCATCATAAATGAAGATATCAAATCCAACATAAAAGTAAGACATAAACTATGAGGTAATGAGAGCTTATTGAGAAATTCTTATGATAGCTTTTCCTTTTTTCTAGGAGGATTCATCATCTATAATAAAACAGTGTATTAGAACTCAAATGGAATAAGCCATTAAACTTGTCTTTGAAAGAATAAAAGAGGAAAGTGATTTGAAATTTCCAACTTGGTGTGTTTTTGCTTTTAGAAAGTAGGGCCATCAAAAATCCAAGTAATAGTAAAAGCTTTTTGCATGAACAGTGGATCCATTCCCCACCCCCTTTATGGGAAGTGAAAGGCATCTGAGATGTTTTGTTTCAGTTAAGTTTTGAATTAAATTTTGTGTAACATCCATGTCTCTGAAACTAAGTAAAAGGTGGGAGAGGATCATTCTGCACATGTTTTGAGGAAAATGAATGGAAACAAGGAATGAGGAAAAGCTAGGTTTTGATAATCAACTGAACATTGACAGGGCCAATTCTGAATTTTGTTCAAGCTGTTGTATTGATAGTTGCATCCGTTATTGCTGAGCAATTCTGAGAAACCAGAAGAAATGACCACTGTGATTGTCTGGGTACAAGAGGGAAACATTTTGAAAATGACCCTTTGTACATGGAGAAGGTTTGGAGACTGTGCATATCTTTTTAAATTTAGGCCCTGAAGGGAATTCTCTGAACGGCGATCAAGTTCAGGGCATCCTGATAAGACATAACACAGAGAATAAAACAATCTTCTCTGTAAGAGGAAGTGAACTTTAAAATTGTAAATAGATCTTCGAGGTTAAATAGCATATTCTTAGTCCCTGAGACACTGGTATTCTTATAAAGAGCAAAGTGACCAAAACTGTGAGAGGCTGTTCTTAAATTCTAGATGAAAATATGGGAAAATGTTTGTCACATTTACAAAGGTGGAAAAGTTGGAAGTTCAAAAACAAACAAACAAACAAACAAACAAACAAACAAAGTCCTTGATTTTCATCTTGATTTTAATGAGAGTACTTCTCAGATTTGCCCTTAATGCTAGCTTCTTGGTAGCAAGTTTTTTTTAAACAAAGAAGTGAGTGGTTGTCAGCATGCCTTGAGAGAGCAAGAATGTGAAGCCATGCAAAGGAGTTAGAGTCAGCTGCCATTGGTGTGATTTGGGGCTTGGCTGCATCACACTTACTCGGAGGCGGCGTCCTTCAGTGGGCACTTTATGAGTTCTCATGTTGATTGGGGCCAGAATGTAACTTCCAACTACTAATTTGGAAGTCAGTCAAGTGAAAAACATCTGTGAAGCCATACACATACAACCCGCCCCCCCGCCCTCCCCACCCCCCACCCCAACAAAGCACTGACAGCCTCCCTGTCTCTGGATACTCATCCCGATCTCCTCTAAGGCTGGTTACTGACATTTGTAACCTCCTATGAGAAGCTCACACACACAGAAAGCCAGCAGTGGATAAGGCACTGGCTCTCTGGATTCAAAGATGAACAAAGCATAGCTCCTGTCGTCAAGATGTTCACAGTCTTCTGAGGGATGACAGCAGACTGTACGATGGAGGAAGAGCTAAAACAGGAAAGGTATCCCCAGGTTATGGAGGGAGCACAGGGATGACTTAGGATGTGGTGGGGTATGGGAAGGCAGGTCTGAAAATGCTTTTGAAGACATGTGGTCTGAGTCCTGAAACACAAACGGGCTTGTGAGGTCAGCAAAGGAGGAGTAATAAGGTTACTATCAAGAATCAACACGTGTGAGTGCTTATTGCATGCTAGGCACCTGCCAGGTGGTCTGTGCACAATACCACATTTACTACCTCAGCATCCATGCAAGGTAGATAGTATCATTATTATCCATACTTCATAGATAAAGAAATGGAAACTCATGGGGGTTAAGTGGTGAACAGAATATGCAAACGTTTTCTGTTAAGAGCCCAATGATAAATATTTTTGGCTTGAGGGGTAATAATGGACCTCTGTGTCAATTACTCAATTCTGCCTTGAGTTGCATGAAAGCCATCATGGGACAATATGTAAGTGAATGAGTGTGGCCACACTCAAAACTTTATTTACACAAACAGGCAGGGACCAGATTTGGTGGGCCTCTGAGTTGCGACGTCCAACAGAATATGTGGGTCTGGGATTCAGATGAGAGAGAAAATGGACTTTGCCAGAGAAAATGAGGTCTTTAACATTAGCCAAATTTCCCTGTTGGACCTTCTGGAGAGGAGATTTTATCACCAGTTGCATTGCCAGATTAGATACCATAGATATTTCTGTGCATGTTCCAAGGTTAATGGATCCTGTAACTACTCTACACTGTGATAATGATGATACACGAGAAGGTGAACTATGAGTACTTCTTCAATACAAAGCTATGGTGAAGGTGCCATAAGGGCTCAGAGAGAAAAAAACAAATTGAAAGTAAGATGTGAGGCACTTTTAGGATTTTAAATTACATATACAGTTATAAGCAGTTGCAGTTTTTGTGTATTATTATGCATATGCATCTGTTAAGTAATTATTCATTGTCCCAAGTTTGGTTTGGTCCATGTAGAGAGAGAATGTCACTTCTCGTTTCTCTAATTCTGGATTATTAGGAAGCCATTTGCTGGAAACTGAAACTATGGTCAGTTAGCAAGAGTTGTAACTGCTTAGTCATCAGCCACTGCTTGTTTCCAGAATTAGCTGTCACATATCCAGGCCCGGTTGACGAGAGTCATAATGGTGAATGAAACATAGATGTTCCTTGCAGTTCTGGGCCTATAGCCTAGTGACGGAGGTAGCACCAGCCAGTTACTCATGGTACTGAGTGTATATTCATAACTGTTATTTATATTACAAAGGGGAAGTTCATGGTTTTATGAGAGCTTGTAAAGTGGGGATTTCACCCATGAAAGGCTAGAGAGGTGGGGAGGCTCACATCAATCCGGGGAGCAGCGGCAACTTCAGTGGAGCCAGCTCAGTAAACACCTGTGCCTCAAACGAAGTCTCCTTCTTTGAGGGTCTCATCCTTCCCTCACCACTAATGGTACAGATCACACATGGGAGGGAAGAGGCATGTCCATTCCCAGGTGCTCAACTGCTCATCTGCAACCGACTCCAGTGCCAACTGCTTAAGGTCTTCTGGGCTAGCACCGGCAGGAATTTATTGCATCTTTGAGGCAGAGAATATGTCACCCCAAGTATTAGTGTTTGGAAATAGGCAGTATTTTCTGCTTTGCTGAGCTTACACTGACTAATAGGAACCTTAATGGCTTCAGATTATTCCCTCAAAGTGAAAAACCTAGGAAAATCCATATTACATGAATTGAATATGGGGACTCTCCTACTATTAAGGTTCCTAGACTTTTTGTAATGAGCCCTTCATTTCCCTCAGTGAGCTGCAGAAAATAAGGCCTGATTTAGTATAAATCTTATCTGGGTGGCAACAATGTTCTAAAATACAAGATTATAGAAAGAAAATTATTTTCTCTGTATTGAAATTTACTCTACAATTATATTTGGATTCTAGACATATGCACAATAAATCAGAGGAGACAGTTTTCCTAAAAGTCCTTTTTTCCTTATGTTCACCATTCTTCCAGTTAAGCTAAGTTGTATCTCTTTAAAATTCACACGTTGAAGTCCTAACCCCTGGTGCCCCAGAATGTGACTGTATTTGAAGATGGGGTTTTTGAAGAGGTATTAAGTTAAAATGAATCATGAGGATGGGCTCTCGTCCAGTATAACTGGTGCCCTTGTAAGAAGAGGAAATTTGAACAGGCATAGTCACAGAGAGAAGACCATCTGAAGGCACAGAAAGAAGACACCATCTGCAAGCAGAAAGAGAGAGGGAGTGAGAAAGAGAGAGAAAGAGAGGCAAGAGGCTGACTTCTTGGAAGAAACCAACACTGATGATGTGTTGACCTTGGAACTCTAGCCTCCAGAACTGTGAGAAAAAGAATTTCTGTTGCCACCCAGTCTGTGGTCTTTTTCTGTGACAACCCTAGCAAATTAATATATTCCATAAGAAATGAATGAGTTAAGACTAACCCCAAATTACAAGGACAGTGAATTTAGGGGCTCATATTGATTAGCTGGTACTGCTGCACAGATATCCCTGGCCTGTTTCCTGGGTGCAAGCGCCCTCTCCTCTGCACATGGCGCACATGCACGTTGCTCACGACCGGACTGCTTTTGCTTTGCTGTCAGCGTGTGGCACGTCGGGTAATAACTGGGTTTGTTCATCCTTCCACGGACTCTGGACATAGTCTAGAGAAGGACATTCACCACATCTGATGTTTAGCAGGATATTGTTAGAGATTTCAGCTTCAAGCACGGCAGTTCAGCAGAGACACATGCTGACCACAAAACAAAACTGATGTTTTCATGTAAAACGAAAGAACTGCTTGCATAAGAAGGAGCAGACTGCTCTGAGAAGAAACCCTAGGTAACATTCAGTTTAACATGCAAATCTAAACGTGTGCTAGTTAGTTATTCAACATTTTTCTGACAGCCATGGCTATTTCCAGAATGGAGGAGTCTGGGTTCCCACAGGATTTACCTGTGAGAGAAAATACATGTATGTTGCCAGACGGGTACTAGACTATTGTGATGATCACTTTGTAAGGTATCTAAATGTCTCATCACTATTTTGTACGCCTGAAAGCAATGCAATATTATATGGCAACTATAACTAAATATTAACTAAAAAAAGTAGAATTTGGTTTTTGAAAAATAAACTACCCCACTTTTGTAGCAATGTGATTGGTAGCTCTTCTATAAAGTGCAGCCACACACTGTGACAACTGGATGGGTTATAGTGGCCAAATAGGATCTCCTCCCCAGGAGAAGTGCCCTGCATCAGATAGCACAATTTTACCCACAAGTCTTTCTGGTGTGAGGAGGCTAAGGCGTAGACTGGGAAGGTTTCTTCCAAGTGCCTCTCTCAAGTCAGCCTCTCAGAGCTGCTGATCTACCTGCAATGGCTCTGGAGAGAGGTAGAATCATTGAGGGTGTTTCTGGGGTCTAGGGGGAGCCAGGGATCAACAAGAAAGTGTTTGAGGTTTAGATGCTTAATTTTTGTTGTTATGCTGTCCTTCCCTGAAAAGGGTGGAGAAACACTGTGCACCAAATGTTGTGACCCTGCAGGTGGTACCACTGTTTCTGCAGACGTCGGGGTGGGAGAGGTGCTTTCACAGTCTGGCTTGCTACTGCTGAAAAGGGTTAAATTTGAGGTTAACACTTGTGCATCTGACACTTCATTTTCTTATAACTAGTCATATAAAAGAAGTACCAAAAAACTTTGCTTTTCAGTCTCCAAGGAGAGTCTGGCTTACTTTCATACTATGATTTAAAACAAACCAACAAACAAACAAACAAACAAACAAACCACATCTTACCTTTTCTGCTTTATTGGAAAACTCCATTTCAATTTATTATCAAATTTATTTGAGGCTATCAAGCACTGATCTTTTGGGCATGCAGAAGGCAAGGATTGTCAGTGGTCTGGAAACCTCTGACTTTGTCTTAGTTTCACCCACACAGGTGAGCAGGGCTGGATGCCGGGCTCTGCAGCCAGCACAGCTGCACAGGGCTCCACGTTCAGAAAGGAGCTCCTCCTCTTGGAGTTTAATGCTCTGCAAATACTGTCATGAAATTCTTAGTTTTATCGCTGACCCTAGGTTTTGTAAGTGAAATCTAATGGGACAATGGAGCAGGCACTGGGGCTTAGGAGCCTTGTTTATAACCTGTGCTGTCTCCTTCCCCTGGATGTGTTCTCAGCCCACTTTCCCTGCCCCTCTGCAGTAACTGCTGACACCCACCACCCCCAGCAGGGCCTGGCTGTAGACATGGGTCTCTGAACTTGACCTGAAAATATCCCCGTGTCCAAGGATGTACAATATTGAACAGCAAATGAGAAAAACAGCTCAAGAGGTTGAGACAAAGACTATGGAAGAAAGGAAAAACCTTTTGTTCCCTTTGCTTTTTGAACAATGGACTCTGCATTTTTATTTTGCACAGGGTCCTATAAATTATACAGCTGGTCCTGACCCAAGGCCCTTCTATCCAGCAATAAATAAATTGTCTGTGCCCCTTGGTATTGTTAGCACACTAATGCTGCTTTCAGTTGCCTCTCCTCTGACCTTGTGGGCTTTGTGTCAGCCTGCTTGTCTTTCCTTCTACCTGCCCTGCTCCAGTTCAGCGAAACACTACCTGCTTTGTGCTGCAGTCTGACTTGATGTGGAATCCCAGGGGACTGTTGTGGCCCCTCAGGGATTCGTAGTGGAGGTGGGAAGAAGAGACACCAACTTATATTTAGGAATTTGAGAAAAAATAGGATAAGGAATTTTTAATTAATGTAATGGGAAACATGGCATGTCTTAGAATAAAAGCAGCTTAGTTAAAACTAGGCCCACTAGAGGGATAATATACACTGGGCCGTGCAATGTTTCTAATTATCAGTGCCCTAACCTGGAAAAAAAAAAAAAAAAAGAACTAAGACAAAACTGCACTGTAGGGATTAAGGAAGATAAAATGCTTTTCTGCCTGTGAAACCGTTATATAATTCTTGGCATTTCACAATGATAAAGAAATAAATATATGTGTGATATAAGATTAATAAAAGGTCTGTCCAGAAGGTATCCAGCCATGTAATATGAAAAATAGAGACATTTATTGAAGAAGATACAAAACATAAGTAACATCGTACATAGGACAATGATGCCTCAGTCCCCTTTGAAGTAGGCACCTTGGGACCTCACACAGTTCTCCCAATCGCCATCAGCTGCCCCATTGTACTTTCCTGAATCTCACTGACAGTCTGAAATCTCTTCCTTTTCAAAGGTGTATTAGTTTTTTAAGAAGCCAGAAGTTCAGGGCATCAAATATGAACTTTAGAGGGACTGAGTTACCTGTGTTGTTTCATGTTTTGCCAAAAAATTCTGCAGGAGACATGATGCATGAGCGGGCATGTTGTTGTGACAAAGCTGCCAATCACCAATTGCCCTTAGCTGCGGCTTTCTGAATCATCCACATAGTTTCCACAGGGGAATGTTCAAATTTAACGCAAAATTTGATGTAGATTCATTGCTCTACTCACTCAGTCATTTTGAATGTGCCAGCCACATAGTACACATGCTCACTCAATGATGTCTACCGCCCCCACTGACCAGTACAGTGAAGTTGTCATTGTTCATGCATGCACATTGCAGTCCACTCTCCTTGGTTGCCAGGTTACATCAATGTTACCTGAACCATTCTCATTTTATTAATAATGGCTGGACTTTTTCCAGATATTAAGTAGAGCAGGGCAGTGAAGCCTGGAAATTTAGACAGATACTAGCCAGAGACTCATTTTTTCTCTCTCCTGGTTGATGTCAACTGTTTTCCCACATTTCCTTCCATTAAAGCCCTTTCTTCAAGTTTTCCAAACCATAGAACAACTGGGACAAGCTGTGAGCATTCCTGAATGAGTATCAACTGTGCACTTTCTACACTCTTTGAATCCCCAGGAGAATGCAGGCTTCTGCCCCTATCAAGCAGTCATGAAGCTCAGTTAAGGGAAATTGCACCTTGGGGCACTTGCAGACACTGAGAGAGGAGACTTGGGAATTATACAAAATAGCAAAGTTCTGTAGATCCCTGTATCCAAGCTTCTTGAGAATGAAATGATACTTAATGGATTTATCAGTCAATGGATTGGATCCTTCCGATGGGCAGGATCTGTATGGTGCATTAATATCTTTCAAGGAGAGGAACAGATATCTATCCAATCCAAGCATCTGTCCTTTGTATAAGAGCCATAACCCCAATAAAGACAGAGCTAAGACTGGGACCCAGGCCTCAATAAATCCAACAAATTCTGATCACTAATTGTGCTAACTCTGAAGATACACTGGAGAACATGACTAGATATTTCTCTGCCATCAGGAGCTCTCACTCTGGGACAATTCACATTAATGAATTAATTAGTGTATAAATTAAATTATAACACTCAGAGGAATATTGCTTTCTGAGATTACAAAACAGAAAACAGTAACCTTCTCTGGCGGGTTGGGGTGAGTGAACCTGGGCGGTGATGGGTTGACCAGTACGTGGGGCATGAGTACAGTTAATGAGGAGGTGATTGGGAAAGGCAGAGAAAAGAGGACCAGATAGAAGTTCCTGAGGCGGGGTGTGTGGCAAATGTGCGAGGCAGAAAGCAGGTGTATGTGATTTGCTTGAGAAAAAGAGAGAAGGTGGAGTGTGGTGTGAGATGAGGCTGGAGAATAGGCAGTGGCTGAGTTACGCAGGGTCCTAAGAATCATGTTAATATTTCTCTTAGTAGCAATGGAAAACCATTGAAGTGTTTATTTTAAGCTGGATAACTAGAGCTAACATGTCATATTTGCTTTTAAAAAATTATTTTATTTTAATATGGACCTAGGCATGATGAATCAATATAGAATTCCTTTGAGCTATCATGTGTTAATGCCCATGGGGCCCCTGGTGAAAGGAGTCCCTAGGTCATAGGGGAAGCATGTGGGTCACCTGCACACAGCTGGCAGTTGAAGTCATACACGTGACGAGTTTCCTCAGGGAGAGTGCAAAGCATGAGAAAAGAACAACACACAGGGCTGACCATCCACAGCATTTAATGATTGAGGTTCCTGAAAGGTGAATCTGAAAAGAAATCTGAAAAAATGTGGCAAGAGAAAAAACAGAAGAAAAGCTAGTGTGATGTGGGTATGGAAGCCAAGAGACAGAATCAAACTAAATTATGAGGCCACTGTAATCAAAACAACCTGGTACTAGCATAAGAACAGGCATATAGATCAGTGGAACAGAACAGAGAGCCCAGAAATAAACCCATGCCTTTATGGTCAATTAATATTTGACAAGGAGGCAAAAACATACCATAGAATAAAGACAGTCTCTTCAATAAATGGTATTGGGAAAACTGAACAGGTACCTGCAACAAAATGAAAGTAGACCACCAATGTACACCACACACAAGAATAAACTCAAAATGGATAAAAGACTTAAATGCAAGTTGCAAAACCATAAAAGTCCTAGAAGAAAACATAGGCAGTAAAATTTCAGATATCTTGCATAGCAATATTTTTGCCAATGTATCTCCTAGGGCAAGGGGAACAAAGAAAAAAATAAACAAATGGGAATACATTAAATTAAAAAGCTTCTGCACAGCAAAAGAAAACATCGAGAATGTGAAAAGGGAACCCACTATATGCGAGAACATATTTGCCAAAGATACATCAGATAAGGGTTTAATTTCCAAAAAATATAAAGAACTTATACAACTCAACATCAGGAAGATAAACAATTCAATTAAAAATGGGCAAAGAATCTGAATAAACCCTTCTCTAAAGTGGTCATATAGATGGCCAATAGACAAGGAAAAATGGTCAATGTCACTTGTCATCAGAGAGATGCAAGTTAAAACCACAATGAGATGTTACCTCACAATGGTCAGAATGGCTATCATCAATAAATCAACAAACAACAAGTGCTGGTGAGGGTGTGGAGAAAGGGGGTCCCTTTTGCACTGTTGGTGGGAATGCAGACTGGTGCAGCCACTGTGAAAAACAGTATGGAGATACCTCAGAAAATTAAAAATGGAACTGCCTTTTGACCAGTGATGCCACTTCTGGGAATATATCCTAAAAATCCCAAAACACTAATTCAAAAGAATATAAGCACCCCTGTGTTCATAGCTATGTTATTTACAATAGCCAAGATCTGGACACAGCCCTAGTGCCCATCAGTAGATGAGTAGGTGAAAAGCTGTAGTGCATTTGCACAATGGAATAGTACATGGCTGTAAAAAAGAAGGAACTCCTACCTTTTCTATAAGCATGGGTGGACCTGGAAGTTATTATGCTAAGTGAAATGAGCCAATCAGAGAGAAACAAATACCATATGATCTCGCTTACATGTGAATCTAATGAAAAAATTAAATTAACAAACAAAATAGAAACAGGCGTAGATACATGGAACAGACTGACAGCTGTCAGAGGGGAGGGGGTCACTGGATGAAAGAAGGTGACGGGATTAGCCAAAGAACATATATGTATGACCCATGGACAAGGACAGCAGTGTGGTGATGGCCTGGGGAAAGGTAGGTGGGGCCCAAGTGGAGGTGTGCAGAGCAGGAAAAAGTGGGGACAACTGTAATAACATGAACAATAAAAGATAAAGAAAAAAAGTAGAGTTGAACATAGTGGAATAGTGTTTTGATCCATCAAATCAGAGGGTGACTAAATCTATTTTTTGGTTTAGTGACATGGAAATCACTGATGACTTTAGTGAGAGAGTTAGGGTGGAGTGTTGGAGGGTGGTAGTGAGAGTGGTCAGGAAAGTGATAGGTGGAGGGAAAATCTCTTTTGAAAAGCACTGCTTTGAAAAGATGAGGCGAGAGAAGAGGATAGCTGGATGAATTTCCCGCCACAACAGCATCCCTGCTTCTGAGTCTGAGATTCTAGATTTCTATTTCCGAATTCCCTGCTTCACAAAAATGCATGGGGCTAGGCCTTGGGTTGGTAAAGAGACATCTGGGGGTCCAGCTCAGGGCACTGTTTCAGGTTCTGCAACGCCAGTGAAATCCAGCCTCAGCAGATCCTCTCATGAAATGAGCCCCCACTGTCCTTATGTGCCACAGCCAGGCTGCTGTTGGGAGAGTTGCAAAGATAAAAAGATAACATTCTACAACTGAGAGAAGGACTTTATTTTGGTAAACAAATTACAGCTTTGGGAAATATATAAATACAAACAAGTGGTGTTTCTGTTAACATAGCTGCATTCGAGCGATGAGAATAGTTCCATTTTCCTAATAGCCTGTGCCATTAACTAAAGTAGTTTAATTCTTAGCCTGAACTCACAGACCCTGACACATTAGGATAAACAGACTGTATAAAATACATTCTTATTCATTATTCTCAAAATGGCTCTTCTATAAGGCTTCTTTTATTTTTATTGAGTGAGCTTTATGTTGGTGAAATGTTGTAGTCACCTGTCACTTTCTGAGAGCAGTCATTTAGCAGGTAATGAATGAAGTTCACAGGTTGCTGAGAAATGCAGATCAGTAGCTGATGCTGGGGGTAGGAGTGGAACTTCCTGATCGGGCTGAGAAAACACTCTTCAACGTGTCCTGGGTAAGGAAATAAACGTAGGGAATTTTCAAGGAAAAATACTGATGGATGTTGAATACCCAACAGAGGGACACTGTGGTGGCAGTAGAGTTAAATAATTATAAATGCATTTAAAAACTCTTATTTACTGACTATTATGCAATTATGGTGTCATATGCTGTGCTATGGTGTTTGCAAGCTCATGTAATTTAATCCCTGTAACAACTCTGTAAGGTCAGTGAGTTGTTGAACTTCCTTGAACTCCAGTTTATAAACCTGCAACATGGAAATAATGATGATGACTAAGCTTATAATATCAGTTTGAAAATGAGGAAAACAAATTGGAAACTAGCTCCAGACTTCTACTTTCAGCAAAGATAGAGCAACCAGCACATATATACTCTCTGGCCTGAAAGGAGCAAACACACCAGACGACATCGCTGACAAATGGTTTCCAACAACGGTTTTCAAGAGACTGGGAGGGTGACTGACCATCCCAATGAAAAAAGTTGTATCAGTGGAGAAAAAAATATAGTTCTCAACAAATAATGCTGGAACAACTGGATATCCGTGTGCACAAAAATCAGTATTAGTCCCTTCCTTCGACCATATCAGAAAATGAGCTGAAAATTGATCCTAAACATAAAAGTAAACTTTAAAACTATGAAACATCCAGAAAATAAAAAAAAAAACACAGGAGAAAACATTACTTTGGTATAGTAAAATATTTTTTTTTTAGATTCAGCACCAAAAGCATTATCCATGAAAGCAATTGCTAAATTGTACAGCATAAAAACTAAAAAATAATTTTACTTTTAGAAGATTCCATTCTGAGAATAAAAGGACCAACAGTAGACTGGGGGGAAAATATTTGTAAAACAAACATCTGATAAATAACTTGTATCCAGAACAGAAAAAGAATGTTCAAAATTCAATGTTAAGGAAACAAAGAATCCAATAAAAAATTGGGCAAAACGATTCAATAAACACTTCCTCAAAGAAGATATATAGATGACAAATAAGTATGTACAAAGATGATGATCATCATTATTCACGGAGTAGTTAGAATTGCTAAAATTAAAAAGCCTAATCATGCCAATTATTGTCAAGGATGTGGAGGAACTGACGTGCTCACACACTGCTGTGTGGAATGAGAAGTGACATGATAACCTCTTTGTCACACAGTTTGGCAGGTACTGGCTAAAACCTGTAAGAGTACATAGAAATATAAAGCTAGACTAGAGATGTACTTGTGACTTTGAAAACTAAGACATAAGCAAAAATTTTTATTACAACATCCTTATAAAAACAAAAGATTAGAATTAACCTAGTATAAAAACATACAACAAAGCTGTTGGAAAGACTGTGGCAGCTGTCTGTGTATTTATGTGGAATTGTCTCCAGATGGTTATTAAGTGACAGGAGCAAGGCACAGAGCAGCATGCATGGAACACAACAAATGGATAAGACAATTAATAGCATGTACACACATACCATATGAAAATAGATATGGGAGGATAACCAGCAAAACTGTGCATCCAACTGAGGTGTCCACGGAGAAGGAGCGGTATGTGGGGGTCATAAGTAAAAGGAAAACTATTTCCAGAATACTCTTTTCATACTTTCTGAAGTCTGTACCATCTGTGCATGTATCAATTTTTAAAATAATAATTTGTTTTTAAATTTGTTTTGGAGTTAGGCAAAACTCACAGGATGAAACACACGTAATTACAACTCAGTGACATCTAGTGTGTTCCCAGTGTTGTGCAAGAGTCAGCTCGATCTCGTTCTGAAACTTTCTAGTCACTCCCAAAGGACATCTTATACCCATTAAGCAGTCACTCCCAATTAATAATTAGTGTTTATTTTTACTTTTAATTTTCCTTACCATCTTTCTATTTTTTTAAAATTTTTATTGTATTTTCCCCATTACCATTTATTTCCCTTATATCCCTCCACCCTCTGCAATCACCACACTGTTGCCCATGTCCATGAGTCTTTTTCCTTTTTATTCAGTCTGTCCATCCCCTAGCACCCATCACTCCAATAATTAGTTTTAAAAGAAAATAAAAAAACCTGACCATGGCTTGTGAAGTCCTCCATAGTCTGTGCTCCCGCCTCTGCATCCTCAGTTCCAGTCGCAATCCTACTTTCTATGTTGTCATTATAGTCTCTTTTCTGTGCTCCTTAAATTTGCTGCATCTTTTTTCTTTCCTCGTTATCTTTTTGCACTCTGCTCCCTCTCTCTGTAACACCAAGCTCCCTGCTTTTCATCTGTCAAACTACTAATCCATGTTGAAGTTCCCCTGAAGGTCCTGGCCAGGTGTTCTGGCCTGGTTCTCTGTGCAGATGAGGATGCTCTCTCATAGTCTCAGAGGTCATGCAGCTGGTTAGTGGTGCATTTGGGATTCGGATTTAAAAAGGTTAATGCTTAAGCCTATGCTTTTAGTAAGCAGTCTGCTGACCATTCACTGGCCCAGAGAATCATAATTAATTCACACCTGATGGTAGAATTATGTTTCAAAAACAGAAGCCTTGTTTCTCAAATATATGCACTCTGAGTATTGGGACATATAATGTACTTGCTTCCTGCACAAAGCTTCAGGTCCTAGCTAGCACAAGAAATCCCATAGGCTAAATAATATAAGCCAAATAAACATTTGGGGAGTTAGAGTGAAGGGAAACCAAGCAGCCTATCCTACAGAAGGAGATAAGCCAGTCCTGACTATCATTTCTGTTCCTAAGCTTAAGACTGTTATCTGCCTCTTATCAATTATATGTGAAATTGAAGAGGTTTTAAGGGGAAGCCACACACAGATCTTGAAATAACCATGGAGGATTTTGATGCATGCTCCCTATTTTCATGCAGGAGAAAGCAAACCCCAGGAAATCTCACAAAATGGGCCAAACTCTCATTCTCTGATGGGCAGTTCCTTTGGGATTGAGGTCATGGGAAACCTTTTTGGGAGCTTCCCCTGAAGAAGTTAGTCACTGGTCGTTACACAATTTTAGACATCTGGAGTGCACCCCTGTGCTCTAGAAGCCTTCAGTGGCAAGGGGCCCAGTTTCATTGGCACCTAGCCATTCTCTTCGTTATGCTTGCAATTCCCTACATAGGCCATGCCATGGATTTTGCACCCTTTGGAAAAGTGAACACCACAGTTATATACCCTATAAAACTGGCCACTGTGGTGTAATTAGAGAAGAAATAAATTTCATCTCGATGACAGCCTGTACAACTGGGATGTAGAGAAGGTTCTGAGAACAGGGAACCTTCTAGTCTTTGACAGGGCGATTATTACCCTCTGTCAAGTTATATAGTTTTTTCTACAAAATCATTTCTTACACTTTATGCAGATATCAATTTTGCCATCAAGTATCACTTAGGAAAACGTTTACAATTTAGGAACTTTTACTTTAAAATTGGTGACAATGGCTCTTTCAACAAATGCATGAGATGCCATAACCATTCAGCCTCTCCTTTCAGATGGATTTGTGCGACTGCTTCCCTCTCAGTGCAGGACTCTGGAGACCCATGTAATTTGAGTCCTAAGGCGGTCGGTGTCTGAGATGGGGAAGCCAGGGGGACAAGGGCAGCTTTGGAAATGGTTTAGGAGGGCACCGTGACTTTTCTTTCAAAGAGAGAATTTTCCTCTCAGCAATTTTAACTTCTACTTTGTGTCTTTTTAATACTTAAATCAAATACCTTATTCTTCAGAGAATTTAGTATTTGGTTGAGGTTCCTGGGTAAGGGAAACATGTATTTTTGATGCAATGATGATGGTATGATAACTGACATTTAACAAGTACTCACTAGGCACCAGACACTGGCCTTGGTACTTTACATGTACTGCCTCATTTAATTCCCTTAACTACCATATGAGATGAGGATTATCATTATCCCCATTTCACAGAGTTGAAAATTGAGGCATGGGTTAAATCAGCTCAATAACTTGATTAAGGTCATGCAGTTAATAAGAAATATAACCATTGTAACTAGTGCATTTTACCACTTTCTATTTATAGCTACCAATTACTGAGTATGTGCCCTTGGGTCTCATAGAAATATTTTTTTCATTTGACTTTCACAGGATAATGAGTAGATCTCATTTTATAGATAACTCAAAGGAGCTTATGGAAATTAAACAAGTTGCCCACAGTTACTCTGTTTGTGTTAAACTAATTTTCAGTCTAGTAATGAAATGTAAGTCCCTTGGTTATTTCTCTGGGTGTCAGGTTTCCTTGCTGTCTCCAATGACACTGCATTTCGCAATCATCTGAGTATATACAGTGCCTTTTGCAGGTAGAAGGATTTATTGGGCACTAGTGGAGAGTTTTTCAGTCTTCGGAATTAGATAAAGACAGATATTTGGCACAAAAGAGAAATGTCTCTATCTTGGTTTGTCTCTGTGATGAAAAAAATTTCCTGCCCCAAATCTAATTGCATAGAATTGACACGTGAAGTGCAATTTTTTTATGTTTCATCTTCAAGTTGCTCTTCAAGAGTTTAAATCTTTGTTCCAGTAAGAAGATAAAAATAAATGTTGGTGCTAGATTGCTTATGTTAATGCCTTATTTTGATCACTGTGGAATTGGAAACTTTTCTTCCAGCAGAGTTGTCTATCAGAAAGATTTGGTTGTATTTTTCAAGTGTATTTATAGTAATGGTAATGTGCTTGGCTCTTGTTCTTTAGCACCTTATGCAAATACTTTGATTACCCCTCACTGTACTCAGAACATAGATACTACATTCATTTTATTAAGGCACAGAAAGTGAGAAGCAATTAGGAGGTTATATGGTCAGAAATATAACTGCCACAGGTCACATAGTCAGTAAGAGACTGAACCACTGACACCAGACACACTGCTTACTGGGCATAGCGATTGCACCATTAAAATCATAATGACATGGGCAGGGTGATGCAAAGGACATGCTAGAAGTGGAAGCAGTGGGTAGAAGACTGAAGGGTTTCTAGCTGTTGTAATATGAGGAGGTGATCAAATAAGAAGGGGTGTGTGTTGTACAGAGAGATAGAGATGGGAATCTCTCTGGCTTTAAAAGGCAAATGCTGAGAGAGAACATGAGCCACGGCAAAGAAGAGCGCTTAAGGGTACAAAATGCTGTTTGTCAAGTGGAAAGCCCTTGGGATTTAAATCAAAATGTTGTTTGCCATAATAGCAAACCATGTGAAGCTCAATTGCATCACTTACCATCTGTGAACTTGGGTTGGACAAGTTGTCCAATAGGGATGAGAATACTGTCCCAGCATCACTGAGAGCTATTAGAAAACGCAGATATGACCCTTTGGTACCTTTGATAAGTCTCTTATGATGTTATGTTGTTTCAAGGAAAAAGGAACAAAGACAAAAGAACAACAAGTCAGAAGAGAGTAGTAGTGACTATCAAATATTTAAATATGCCCATGGGAGAGTGGAATTCAATGTTCTTTTTCGGTACTGGTAGATAGTAACAAATTGCATTAGATTGGCATTTGTTTAGGAAAATTATAAGGTTACTTGTATTCTTCAGGGTCTATGATAATAACACATCTATATTAAGTGAAAATAAACTCCACTAATTTCCTATCCTTAGACCAGAGACCTTTCTTTTTTAGGCAGATTTGTGACTGATTTAAAAAAATGTATCCCTGTCCAGTGTTGTTGCTCAGTTGTTCAGAACATCATCCTGTACACCAAAAGGTTGGGGGTTCGATTCCTAGTCAGGGCAAGGACACATACTTGGGTTGCAGGTTTGATACCAGGTCAGGGCACATATGGGAGGCAACCAGTCAGCGTTTCTCTCTCACTTCGATGTTTCTCTGTCTCTCTCCCTTCCTGTCTCTCTAAAATCAATAAACATTTTTTTTTGAAAAAAGTATTTTTATATAACTAGTGCTTTGTGCAAGGAACTATGCCTTATAATATATGTATTCGAAAGGCTCCAGGGTCACTTAAAGTATTTGTCACCTTAAGAGATAGTACAAGTGAAAAATATGGGTCTTTTAAAAATAGTTCTTAATAAGAGGTGAAACACTTTCTTAATGAAAGCATTATGTTGCAATTCACATTTATTTGCATGTCTCCTTTCTAGGTCAGGGGTCTGTAAATGCTTTCTGTAGAGGGGCAGAGAGTAAATAATATACATTTTGTAGAGAGTTTGTGTTAACTACTCAGCTCTGCTGTTGTGGCAGCCACAGACAATATGAAAATGGATGAACATGCTATATTCCAATCACACTTTCAGACAGTGGACCCAGGCCGTAGCTTGTTAATCCTTGTTATAGAGTTTGAGCTCCATGAGGGCAGTGTGTCTGTCAGGTTTCTCAGTCACCCCTGCATAATCTGGGCAGAAAATGAATTTATTAAATGATATTGGCATCCTGGCTGGTATAGCTCAGTGGATTGAGTGCCAGCCTGCAAACCAAAGGATTGCCGGTTTGATTCCCAGTCTGGGCACATGCCTGGGTTGCAGGCCAGGTTTCCAGTAGGGGGCATGTGAGAAGCAACCACACATTGGTGTTTCTCTACCTCTCTCCCTCCCTTCCCCTCTCTCTAAAAATAAATAAATAAAATCGTTAAAAAAGAGAGAATACTGGCAGTTTGCACAATCTCCTAGAGAACCATTGTTGAATGCCACAGATAAGAAGCAGAACTCTTATCACACTTCGGGACAGATCCCAGGCACCTAAAGCTGCTACCAGAACTGTGTCCATCACTGTCTCTGGGCACTGGGCATGGCTATCTCTGTTACTGTGCCCATCAGTCTCCTCAGACTAGAATATGCATTGACCCTGCTTCTTCGCCTCACCAGCTATGGAATCCCAGTGTGAGTGACTTTCATTGGCACATCTGAGGCTGGGGATGTGAGTTTCCAGCATTTTCACCTTATATGGTTGATGCATGAATGGAGAATTCCCTAAACATAAGAAGGAGGTTCAGTCTCTGGGCAGTAAAGTAGATCGACAAATATTCTCTCTGAGAAAGACTGAATTTTCTTTGTATTGGTCTAGCATCTTGCCCAGTGTGTAAAAGATTGTCATGAAAAATATATTTAATAACAAAAAATAGAAGGACGGGTTACTAAAAGAGGATTCACTTTTAAATGTGACATCAGGGATGGTTATTCTCTTTCCACACTATATGCCTGGGCTCTTATAGACAGGGATGCACAGCAGGGAGGCAATGTTCCCATCTTCATGAGAAAACAATGGTCCGTCCCTTCCTTCCTTCCTTCCTTCCTTCCTTCCTTCCTTCCTTCCTTCCTTCCTTCCTTCCTTCCCTGTGTGTGAATGTTTCTCTATGCCAGACAACATGATAGATGGAAGAATGATTAGCATAAACAGAAGTGAGCCTGTCCTGATGGGGTTCTATGTATAGGTGAGGAGAAAGACATTAGTAAAACAGGAGATGATGTAAAATTGCAAGTTACTTAGTTGCTACAAATAGTGTCCAGAACATAAAAAACAACTCTTATAGCTCAATAACAAAAAGACAAACTACTCAATTAAAAAATGGGCAAAGGACTTGAATAGATGTTTCTCCATAGAAGATATACAATTGGCCAATATGCATATGAAAAGATGCTCAACATCATTAGTCATTAGGTACATGCAAGTCAAACCCACAATGAGATACCTCTTCATACCCACTAGGATGTTGGTAATAAAAATAACAACAATAATAATGATAATCAGAAAATAACATGTGTTGGCAGAGATGTGAAGAAATTGTAACCCTCTTCCATTGATGGTGGGAATGTAAAAGGGTGCAGTTCCTGTTCAAAATACTTCCTCAGAAAGTTAAACATAGAATTACCACATGTCCCATAAATTCCACTCCTAGGTATATGTCCAAATAATTGAAAACAGGTACCAAAACAAAAACAAGTACATGAATGTTCACAGCAGCACTATTCTCAACAGTCTAAATGTGGATCCCTTGGAACCCAAATGTCCATGAACAAATGAATGGATAAACAAATTGTGGCATGTACATAACATAGCATACTCTTCATAAAAAGAAATAAAGTACTGATGCACGACACAACATAGATAAACTCTAAAAATATTATGTTAAAGGCTAGAGGCCAGACACAAAAAGCCACATACTGTGTGATTCCATTTATGCACAATTTCCGGGAGAGGTAAATCCACAGAGACAGAAAGCAGATCGGTGGTTGCCAGCAGCAAGGAGGGACAGGGAATGGGGACTGACTTCTTATGAGTGTGGGGTTTTCTTTTAGAGTGATGAAAAATGTTTTGGTACTTGATGTATGTGATGGTTATATAGTATTGCAAGTATCCTAATGCCACTGGTTTGTACAATTTCAAATGATTATTTTATGTTATGTGAATTTACTTCAATACAAAGTAAATACAACAAACTTAAAAAATGAGTGGATGTGGGGCCCTGGCCAGGTAGCTCAGTTGGTTAGAGCATTATCCTGATACACCAAGGTTATGGGTTAGATCCTTAGTCAGGGCACATACAAGAATCAACCAATAAATGCATCAATAAGTGAAAGAACAAACTGATGTTTCTCTCCCTCTCTCTCTCAAAAAATAAAATAAAATAAGTGAGAGGATGTGGGAACTAGCTGGGAGGCTGTTGGATGAGTTCTGGCAAGAGATTAGAATGTCTTTGACTAGTTCTGAGGTAGAGATGGGGAGAAGCAAACCAATGACCAATTGAAGGTAGGGTGATGTCAGAGGAAAAGGGGGAGGGAAAGAACAGTCACCAACAAACACAGACTCTGACTGGGTTCCCGGCCAGCTTCGTGTTGCAAAGGGATATTAATGAGAATTCAGTCAGGTTGGACTTTCCCCCAAACTCATTATCTGACCCTTTAAAAAAATGAAATTATAGACTCATAAAACTGATTCTGGTTAGAGCCATTTATTTCTTTCCAATAAAACTTGAAGCTTTCATTTGATCCAGTAAAATTCTGAATACCATCTTTTTATCTCTCTCTTTAAAAATCCATTTTTACATGTTCTAAGATTATAATTATCTACTTGACAAATGCATTTCTAATTACACAATTACTTTATTATATAGTATCAGCTTATAAATGCCTCAGGTCTGAGATCTGCCTGGGAAAGAAATTATTTTATTTAATGTATAATGTAATTTCTTCTCCAATAATTATTTAAGGGTTGGAGGAGAAAATGAGTTGGTTTGAAAAGCTCTAGTGTAATTTTAGGACTGATGGGCCTGACGGAATAGGGATAGAATTGTGAGATGAGGCAGGGTGGATTAGTGTTCCTGATGGTCCTTGTTTGCTGTGAAGTGTGAGTGTATATTACCTGTGCGTACAAGTTCCCACGTATGTGTGTGTGCATGAGCATGTGTGTGCTTAACACAGTAAGAGGACGTGTCTCCACCACGAAGTTGCCTTGTTTTGTGTCTAAGTGGTGAGGAGGTCAAGATCAGTTACCGTCAATGTGGCATGAATGCATTCCTTCCCGAACTCCGAAATACTCCTCTGCCTGTCTAACAGTGGCTGTGATCCCTGGGTGTTAAACGGAAATGCAGAGAAGTAGGATAGGACACTTTGACCAGCTATTAAAAACTCAATGGGAGAATAATGGTCAAATCTCCTATATTCTCCAACAGCTTAGAATAAATTATAGGGGCAATAGGAGTTTTAATGGAAAGTACGTTGAAACCATAAATTGGGGGCCTAAGGCACTTCTGGGAACTCTGATGGACAAATGGAGTGTGACAGTTTGGGGAATGGTAATCAAAGGCCAACTTTTCTAACTTGACAGTTTTGTGGAGGTCATTATCAACTTTTAAGGAGTGTTGTTTGTATGGAAAGTCCTTTTCAAGGATTATCTTGGCTCCCACAAGAGACTCAGAAGTTGGTTGTTCTCTGGCTCAGAAGTGTGACTAAATTTTGGGACTGTTTTTCTGTGACAACCCTTAAGTCCTGATAGTTCCCTCGGGGATATTGGACTATTCGGTGGACTGGAGGGGCCTGCAGTGGACTCATTGCTCTGAAGTATTTATATTTATATCTCATTTATATTTATCTCCTAAATTAATTTCCTTTCTCTCTCAATCTCTCTCTCCCATACTCCTTCTCTCTCCCTCTCTCAGTTACTTTACATGAGAATGTAAACAAGCCAAAACATATCTGTATTTCTCTTGACATTTTTCTACCCATTTTCTCAGGTTCAATGTTAATGTTGTTTTCTGTGGAATATCTCCAGTGTGTGTGTAAGAGGGGAGGGGAGGAGAGAAAGAGAAAGTGGGGGGGGGGAGAGAGGGAGAGAGGTGAAGAGAAAGAGAGAGAGAGAAAGAGAGAGAGTAGAATTTCCACCCCTTGTGTATAAGAAACCAAGTTCCAAAGTTTCAGGAAGAGGGAACCCACTCTGTATGAACTGAACAATCTTGACTTCCCTGTTGCAGGGGAATGTGTCATCATTCAATGGATCACTGACTCTCTTGCTATTTTTTTCAGTGGAATAGAAATCTGTGTCAGGTTCCAAGTTTTACCCCTAGTCCTTGTACTGACTCTGTGTGGCCTTAGGCGAGTCAGTTGATCACTGGACCTTATTGCACTCATCTGTCAAAGGAGCCGTTAAATGCAGGTGATCTATTGCATCATCTAATTTAAAACAAACACAAGGACGGATTGTGGTTCCTCTGAGGTGGGGATGGGATAACCAGAAAGGGGGCACAGGACACTTTCTCTGATTCTGGAATATTCCATTTTATGATCTGCCTGTTGGTGACAGGGGTTGTTTAATCTTTCTGTACATGTCTTATTAGTGCACTCTTCTATGTGTATTTTATTCTTCCAGAAATCTTTTCAATAAACATATGCAGACCAAAAACATTCTATTCCTCTCAAATTATTATTTAGAAAAAAGACCAAGAATAAACACATCAAAAAACAACACAAAAATGATTTAAAACTTTCTGAAATAGCTAATGTCATGTAAGGGAGTGCAGTTTCTCAAGGAGATTGGAGGTGAATGGTCAGAGGAAAGGAAGCACCAGCAAAAACATCACAACAATTTAGGATGCACTACGCTGGATAGCAATTTTCCATCACCGAAATGGTTCTCTATCACAGGTTTCTGTTGAATATGGACTGGCTGCTACACAGTCTGATTTATTACAATAAACTAAAATCTGGTTTATTATAATAAACTGAAGTCTGATATATTTTAATAAACTGCATTCTGAGGAATTATAGTATTCGATCAGTTTCAGAAAGGAGCCAATAGATAGAATCCTATGTTGAAACTCAGCCACGTTGTTGTCCTTGAAATGCACTGTGACGGGATAATAATGTAATGGGAACACAGGGAAACCAGGAGGAGCTTAGGAATGGGATTGCAATCAGTCCTGCTAACACAGACCACATTTAGATAAATGCACCTCTTCCTTTTAAAAGGCAACTTGCCTTTTAAAAGGGCCCAGAAGTTGAGAGTTGGAAGGAAAAAACTCTTATTTCTCAAACACTGCTAAATCACTGTGGCTTGTGGTTGTGATGCTGTCCTAGAGGAATAGGATCCATTTACACCATGGTAGGCTGGTGCCCCTGCCTTTGAACAGATACCAGCATATCTCAGAGGCTTTAAGACATAGTTCTTGGCAAGCTTGGCAGTAAAGAGTGATTCTTTCTTTTTTTTTTTTATCCTCACCCAAGGACATTTTTTTTTTCCATTGCTTTTAGGGAGAGTGGAAGGGAGACAGAGAAACACTCATGCAACAGAGAAGGATTGGTTGGTTGGGTGTTTCCTGTATGTGCCCAGAATGGGAATCATACCTACCTGGACCAGGGATCATATGCACCTAGACTTGGACTTGAACCTGCAACCTAAGTATGTGCACTGACTGGAATTGAACCTGCAACCTTTTGGTTATGGGTCGATGTTCCAACCAACTGAACCATACCTGCCAGGGCAAATATTCTACCCTAAAGAAAGTGCCGAAATGCCTAGAAGTTGGTGTTGCAAAACTGAAATCTTACAAAATATCTAATTATGAGAAAAATATTGGTATAACATTTTTTGTACCAATATATTGGTAGAGTTGTCCAGTGATCCCTAGTATATTGGAGAATGCACATTCTCTATGAGCCTGCAATTCCACTCCTTGGGATGTACCATATAAAAATCTATACATGTATGCACACAGAGACATAGATAAAAATGTTCACAACAGCTTCGTGTGGGATAGTAAAAAACTGGAAAAAGCCCAAGTTCCATTCATATGAGAAAGATAAATAAATTATGGTATATTCATACAATGAAATATGATTCAGAGTTGAAATTTATTGAATTAGAATATTATATATGAACATGAACTTACCTCATTATATTCTGATTATAAAAGCAATTTGCAGACAAATACAGAAGGATACAATATAATAACATTTCATAAATTTTACCAACATGCAAAAGTAACATTGGAAAACACTTAGGGACTCACACATACTTTGTAGAAGTATAAAGAAATGGATGGGAATGATAAACCCCAAGTTTCGTATAGTGAACACCTCTGCGGAATGAGGAGGATGTGACCAGGGAGGGGCTCAGGAATTCAAAATGCAGGTCTTTGTAGTTGTTTCAGAGTTAATGCTTATATGAGCCAGTATACTTTCTGAATGACTGAAATAAATTATAAGACAACTTTAAAAAATTAATCAGAAAATAAGATTAGAATTCTCCTATTTCTCTATGTATCAATCTATTTTTCATCTAGTGACTGTGTCCTGACCTCCTGCTTTCTGTAGGCGCTCTTCCAGGGGCCGTGAGGGAAACGAGAGAAGGAAAAGGCATAGTCAAGGGCTGATGGTTAGTTGGGGAGACAAGACACAAGGAAATGCAGGCAATACTCTGATAAAGGAGGGATTTAAAAGGAAGACACAGCTTGAAGCAATGGTACACGCAGAGCCTGATTCCCAGGAATGTGGCAGAAACTAAGGGATATCATGGGTATGAGACATAAATCCACCCATTGCATTCCTGGCCCTTCTTTACAGGCTGCAGTAGAATATGCTAACTTGGCCAACGCTCCCACTCACGACCAGGTCGTGTCACACACTGCTTACCATTGTTAAAGCTTCATGCTGACGGTGATTTTCCTTCTGTGCTGTGTGTGCTTTGTCAATGTAAGTGTCACAGCTGTCCTCATGGAGGTGTAACAGTGCAGGGCTATCTCCATTAGTCATTCGGATGCCTTGAGTCAACAGAGCTCTTTGCAACTTCATTTAACACAAGGAGCATATAAGAACACATTGGGTTGGACCAGAGCAGCTTCACCCCTCTACCGAGGACGTATGGCAGGAAGGAGAGCTCAGTATTCCTGCTGACAACCCTTCGTGTGGGACCCAATGAGGGATGTTATGGGAAAGGCTAGACTTTCTGAAAGGTCCTCTTCAGCCGTGATATTTTCTGCTATAGCTTCCAAAAATAAAGGACCATTGAGTCTATGGAGGCCTCTAACACCCTTTTAACTAGTATTCCTTTAGTTACTGAACTTGATGGTCTTCAAAATAACAAGCTCCATGAAATTATTTTCTTTGATGGCTTATTGTCATCTCTCCTGAAACTCTATCTTGAAATTTGAAGTGGGCCTCAAATATCTAGTATTTCATAGTGAACCAAATTAAGTTCAAATTAAGTTCACCTCATCCAGACTTTCCACATATTTTACAGCCTTTAAACTTAGATCTTCACTCCATCTTTGTTTATCTGGGATGAGAAGTTACTAACTTTCTTCCATATTTTCTATGTATTATTTTATTTAAAAAGTTGAGATGTCCTCAAAAAGTAAATGAGACATGTTCTATAAATTCTTGTGTGTGTGTGGCTTTATATAGGGATATTTAGGGAACTGGATAATATGCTATGCTATCTCAGTTATGTCTTGTGATGGATTATGGCAGAGCAATTGTGGGAGAAATGCAGAATCAGGATTTTTGAATTCTGAGTCATAAATTAGGAAATCTTACTCTTTCTTTCTTTCTCTCTCCCCCCCATTTCTCCCTCCCTCCTTCCTTCCTTCCTTCCTTCCTTCCTTCCTTCCTTCCTTCCTTCCTTCCTTTCTTCCTTTTTAATTCTCATCCAAGGACATGCTTATAGATTTTTTTTTTTTTAGAGAGAGGGAGAGGGAGGGAGACAGAGAGGGAGAGAAACATCAATGTGCAAAAGAAACATCAATCAGTTGCCTCTTGTACACACCCTGATGGGTATCCAACCAGCAACCTAGGCATGTGCTCTGCCCGGGAATTGAACCTGTGACATGTTGTTGTATAGGCCAACTCTCCAACCAAGTTACACTGGCTAGGGCTTTTCCATATTTCTAATCCATATAAATATCTGTATGTCAAGATTTCATAAAATATTTAAGCTAAAAAGATACCTTGGACAGTACCATGTTTCAGATTTCCCAAAGCTAGTCCAGGGATTGTCACTACTGAGGTGCCATTATAAATTGCTTTTACTCAGAAACAAAGGATTCCATAATCAATTGTTTCTGGGATAAGCTGGGTGAATTAAAGTTAGGTAAGATTTTGTTCTGTAATGCTTTTTAGAGCCTTATAATGCTAACATGTAGGTGAGTCTCTGAGGGGGGATAGAGTTTGCAGCATTTTCTAAACATTGTTGTTCATGGAATTTTTGTCATTGTTTGTACACTGCTGCTTATAAGAAGTGTTTTGGGAAACACAGATCTAACTCAACTTATTATATTACCCAAGCAAACATTAAGGCATGTTAAAACAATTTACTAGAGTCATGCAATTGGTCAGTGCTGCAATTAGCAGTGAAAGAGGGAGGGGAGGGCACAGTGAATAACATTTTTCCAAACAGGTGTGGCTCGCATGCAGCAGACATCTGCAGTCTGTGTAATGATAATGTGAGAAATGTATTTGCCTTTGAACAAAGCAGAGAGTGATGTACCATACATATTGAATCATATCACCAAACAGGCCTCTCATCGGACAACCAGAAATAGTTCATGGTGGCAACAATCCTCCTGAATTAAATACTTATTGTGGCATCTGGCATAACAAAAATAGGCGTCTTAATATTACTAATAGCATTATCTATCTATCTATCTATCTATCTATCTATCTATCTACTTTAGTATCATACACTCATATACTAATGTATATTTTTATGGGTTAATAGCTTATTAAAAAGGAGAATGGGCCTTCAGGACCTTAAAATTTAGCTCGTTCAGTTTTTAGGTGAGGAAACTGAAGCCCAGATGGACTAGACAATGAGGTCTGGACTAGACACTGACCTTGTTTGAGAAGACCTGCGATGAGAATCAGGTCGGCCCCATTCTCACATGGTCTGGTGTTCCTGGTCCGTCTCGTGCTGCTGCAATGCCGAATTAGTGGAGATAACTCCTGTGCTACCGCATTTTATTCTCATCTGAATGTTCACTTGAGTTTGCAGGTTAAAGCATGACTCTGAAATAAAATGACTTGTCATTCCTGGGTGATTAGATCTCCTGTCCACTTAAATCCGGGAATGAAGACTGTTTCCCCTGCGAGTAGCATGAAGGATGAGAAGTAACTGTTTGTCAAATGCAGGATTCATTAGTCACAAGGCTCCTTGTTTAGAGATATTTCATGTCCACTCCCTTGCAAGGTGGGCGGATAGCTCTTCCTTCTTACACATACATGCCATTTGTGCTGCAAAGTCTAAAGGAGAGTGGTAAGTGAATATAAGTTTGTGGCACTCAGAACAAAGCAGCAGCAGCCCTCTGCAATGCAGTCTAGGCAACATGAGGTTGTGGTTTGCTATTGTCACTCTTTTTTAACTGGGGGGGGGGAGCGGAGAAAGGAATATCTGAGTTTGCTCTTCTTCAGGCCTGGACTATGTGTCCCCAGGCGTGCTTGGTGTCATCGTAAGTGCTTGACCGTCATATTCTCACTGTCATTAGGAGGAGGTCCTATGTCTTTTTATTGGTCTCTGGTAGTTCTGAGCCCTGGTCCTGTTGTCTGAAATGCTCTGGTGTGTCTCACTTTCCAGAGTCCAGGAAAACCCCACCCAGCCATGCCTGCTCCCTGCAAATTAGACCCAGGTTCCTCTCCATGCAGGATCTCCAGGGGCTCAGCGTGTCTGCCTTATCCTAGTCTGCAGTTTCCCTCCAGATATCTGGCTCTAAGGGCAGGCCATTTTACCCAGTGGCAGTAATCACAGGGCTGGCTGGCTATGGCCCTTGTCGCCTGGAGTGTTCTGCATTGATGGGGCAGGACTCGTTTCACTGAGGTGCTGATTCCCAAGCTTTGGCTCCTCCTACTTAGACCACCAGGATTAGCCTATGCCTTCCCCTGGCTAATCTTGTTTCTCCAGAGCCAGGTCCTTTTCTGCCTGCTACTTGGGCCTCTATTTTGCCATAGACACTTGTATTATCTATTAGCAACCTACTGGCTCCTTTAACTCTATGTCTTCTCATACTTGGCTAGCTTTGTCCTACTACACTGAATATCCTGGAGCATCATTCCATCTGGAAGCTGGGAGGATTTCAGTTGGTTAGGGCCTATTCTTGGGCATATACACTTGTCTGTTCAAGGTGATGCTGTCCCTAGAGGGCCGGTTCTTGGTACTTGTAATATTTTCAAGCATAGGTTTTGTCAATGTGCATCATAGAGATGGAGGCTCTTCTCTTTTGAAAAGTGGGAGTGACATTTTATGTGATCTGTAGCAAGATTAGTGTCAGAGGCAGCAATGAGATGGGGACTATTTAGGGTACCTGTCAACACAGGTGCAAATGATATAGCATCCATGCTCTTAGGACTTCCCCATCTCCATAGATGAATATGAGTAGACACCTTTACCAGAATCCAAATCCATCTGGATTTACTACTGCTTGTCTAAGAATCTCTGAATGGATGAAAAAGTACAATGTGGCTCTCTGTATATTGAGCATCTGTATGTCCATGAAATGCTCTCATGTTTTTATCCAAATGAGATGAGCATTGTGGGACCCTAATGGAAAAGTCAGATGGGAGCTTTGGAAGGAACGAGGGCCAGATTTATTCAATCCTTAAAACATAGACCAAGGCATCAGACTCTCATCAGAATATTTAGTTGTTGTTCCTCAAGAGCCCTGTTGGCTTCAGAGTTTGACTGCTTGAGGCTGACAGGCCCAGAGCACCCTCAGAAAGTTACAGATCATGGGTTATAATAACCTGGGTTACGGCGGATGCTTCTGTGTATCCCAAACCAGATTATGGTGGTACTTTCTTTGCTTTTTCTTTGAAGAAAGACAGAACGAAATGAAAATATAGAGTAGGCAAAATGGCCTGGAAAAAACTTTACTTTTATTTAAAAATGTTTCTTACTAACATATAATCATTAAGGTAATATTTAGTGTACAATATTTGCAAACTACAGGAAGAAAAGCACTTAGATGAAAATAAAAACCATCAAAACCCCACCAGAAGAGGAAATACATTCTGTTGTAAGTTTTTCTGATTCTTCACATATATAAAAATAGATAATGATATGTAATGACATACAGTAATATATAAATTTCCTAGCCAGCTAACTGACTGGATTAGGTTTGATAATTTTACATAGACTTTTTTCACTACACAGTATATTGTGCAGTTTCTTCTGTACTGTAAATATTCATATAAATAATTTCAATAACTGCATAAAAGTCCATAATAAGAATGTACAATTATTTACATAATCAGTTGAAAAGTGTTGAAAAATACTTAGACTATTTGTTTAAAAATGTAAATAATGCTTCGGTGCCTATATTAATAGAATGGACTTTGAGTATATCTATGACAATGTCCTCAAATTCTTGGAAGAAGGATTACTAAGTCAAATTATATATATATTTTTAAGAAAATCAACACATAAATTGCTTTTTAAGAAATCTCTACCACACTGTATTATTATTAGAAAAAAATCAAAGACAACAATTTTGATAGTAAAATAGGTAAATAAATTTTAACCTTTAAATATAGATATATCTTAGATTATTTATGAGGTTGGCATTTATTCATTTGTGATTTGTGTGTACATATTTTTGAACATATCTTGAACATATATCTGATATGGTGTTCAATTTGTCTTATTGATTAGTAGGAATTATTTGTTTCAAGGATATTGTATAACTATTTTTTCTATAATGTCTTTAAAAAATTTTCCAGTTTATTGTTTAGTTTCTACTTTTCTTAAAGATATGTCTTTTATAGTAATTCTTATAATTATTTTAGAAGTAAAAAGAAAACTTTTTTCTCTAAAATATCTATTTGCTGCATAAAAATTCAACATACACATGCTGACATAAAAGATAGTATTACAAAATGAATTTCCACAGAGTAGCACATTTGGCATTTGAGTTTTTATCTTTGCCATATTTCTGGACAAGAGGCACACCTAATTCACAGCCTATGTTCTCTCTGCCCAACATTTAGAGAGACTGATGTTCTTGCATGCAAACAATAAATCTGCAGGAAAACTGCCCATAAAGTCTCTTTCAAGATGCTTAGTGGTATAGACTTTGGTAGAAGGAGAAAATTCCAACTATATTGTTTCAACATTCTTTGATAAATCAGCAACTGAGGTTTGATTGATGGGCATTTCCCACATCACTGATGTCCAATGTCTCTGCAGTTTGCTTCTGGAAACTCTAATACATTTTCCCAGAGGAACTAAATAAAGTGCTTTTTCAGGTTATGAGATCTTTTTGCTTCCTGTATCTAATGCACACAGCAGACAGCTTGAAAAATGATCCCCCTTGAGATATATATATATATATATATATATATATTGCATATATGTGTATATCAGACATAGAGACAAATAACAACATAATAATAAATAACCATAAAATTAAAACAAACAGATAATAAGCTATTTGACTTTTAGCCCACAGCTGTCTTTAAATGTCTTTGCAGTTTTTTTTCTTGTCTATTCAAGATGACTTGATTCTTGTCTATTCAAACTTCAAGAGTACCTACCACCAGTTGGGGTTGACCAGTATGGGAGCCAAGTAGAAATGTTTTGTCCTACTACAAGCTTAAGATCAAATCCTCTCTGGAATAAAATCTTTCCTCAACATCTCATCCTAGTGTTTAAAATTATACAATCATCTCAGGTATATAGGGGGCCTTACAGGTTTTTTTGAATTAAGAGGTCCTAACAAAAATATTAAGACTGTAGATGTGTTCTCTTTTCTACCCCAAGTGAATGTGAAATCTTCTTTTCCCCATGCGACTAGAACATGATGGATTTGCCAGATCAGTGGCCGTACACTGTGTCTGTGAAGATCATGTGAATTTGCTTTAGCAAATTTGTCTTGGCAAAGAAACTACGTTTGACGCAGCAGCTGCAACTGGGCTACTACTGGGTTGAATTTGTATTTATTCACTGTCATCCTTTAAGTTCCACCTGATTTTTCCAGTGACCAGACTGGTATGTTAAATAGTGATATGATAGGAACTACCCCCACTTCATCGTTTAGGTCTATAAGGGTGGTACAAATCTCTGTTCTTCCTAATAAGACAGTGTCTGATGTTTTCATTTGGTTTTCTCCACTATGGTAGCTCTTAACCCATAGGCCAAAGAATTGGTTTGGGGGTCCTGCCAACTAGCAAGTATGTACAATTTAATTACAAATTTTGACTCTAGGAAAATGACCCTCAGTGTATCTTTAGACTAAGTGGATTCTCTGTGAGCTAAACCTGGGTCATGACTCCTTTTATTAACTGGCAGCTTACTCTAATTAGGTGAGGCATGGTGACACTGTGGGTCCCAAGATATTGATGTCAATTGAGGCCATGTATTCAGCAGTTTTTAAAGTGCTCAAATATTCCCCTTTCCTCAGTGCATGGTTACCCAATTGTATGGTTATAGTTCTTATGGTGAAGAATTAGGAGTATTAGGAGAAAAATCACATATGTTCACTGGCATACTGTAGGTCCTTTCTTCTGGGAGTTAGGACTCTCCTGCAGTTGGTTCTGGGTTTGGAAACTGCCTCAGATTTGGCAACTGGGCAAGGGATTGTGAATTATTGTTGGGAAAATTTCCCCCAGTCTCCTCATTACTCATTCTTTGGGGGTTTTTTTTGGAGCACGTGGAACTACCATGGCACTATAGAAGCTGTGTTATATGGACCATCTACAAGGTCAAGCCCCCTTGGCTTCTATTTTTAGTTTGCTTCTCAGCTCATAATTATTCCCACTTTGTTTTTATAATTAAATACCATTATCTGAATTCTATTATCTTAGGACCTAACAATTTATTGATTATAGTGAAATCAGTTCTTTTACCATTAGCACTGGCATCCAGAGCACAGCTACTCTTGACTGTAGCATCTCCCCATTTTCCCTTCACAACTTAATGGTTATGGTATAACATTACGGCTCATGGCAAATTATGTACTGGAAAACTGTTGACAAAACATAGATAGCTTTATGCAGAGCTGGGTTTGCCATTTGGATACAATGAAGAAAAGTGTTGACATCAATGGTGTTTGCAAATGAGTGAATAGAAGGAACCGTGGAATCTAACTGACTGACTAAGAAGGGGAAGACATTTTTTTTAAGATCTTGATTTTAATCCTTTGAATATATACTTAAAAGTTAGATTGCTAGATCATATGGCAGTTTTATATTTAAGTTTTTGAAGAAATTTAGTGCCGTATTCCATAGTGGCTACACTAGTTTACATTCCTACCAACAGTTACAGGGGTTCCTTTTTCTCCACATCCTTGACAACACTTGCTATCTTTCATTTTTTCAATAATAGTTATCCTAACAGGTGTGAAGATACACCTAGTGGCCATTTGAATGTTTCATGTTTATTACAATGTTATTCACAATAACCAAGACATGCAAACAACCTAAATGTTTATTGATGGACAAATGTAAAGAAAACATGTTATATGGAAGGAGACTTGACTTGGGGTAGTGAATGCACAATACAATATATGGATGATGTATTATGGAACTGTACACCTGAAACCTACAGAATTTTATTAACAAATTTCACCCCAATAAATTCAGTAAATTTTTTAAAAATGAGAAATATGGTATATACATAAAATAGAATATTTTCAGCCCTAAAAAAGAAGAATATTCTGCCATATGTGACAATATGTATGAACCTGAAGGAAATTATGTTAAGCAAAATAAACTACACACAAAAGGCAAATACTGCATGGGACCACTTACATGAGGAATCCAAGTCAAGTTCATAGGAGCAAAGGATAGAATGGAGGTTGTCAAGGGTAGTGGGAGGGGGAAACAGGGAAGTGATGGTCAAAGGTACAATGTTACAGTTACAAAAAATGAAGAAGTCCTAGGTATCTGTCCAGCTTAGTGTCTTCTGTACACAGTGTTGCTAAGAGGGCGGATTTGTGTTAAGTGTTGTTATCACACACATACAAAGGATAAATAAAGAGAGCTGCAGGAAACTTTTGCAGGTGATGATATGTTAATGGCATAGATTGTGGTGGTAATGTTATAAGTATATTGGTTTCTCCAAACTCATCAAATTGTATACATTAAATATGAACAGCTTTGTGTATCTAAATAATACAATAAAATGTTTTTTTTTTTTTAAATAAAAGAGGGTAATGAAAGACCTGAGTGTAATGAGAATAGGGAAAACATAAAATGGACGGAGGATTGAAAGTCACGATGAAGTTGTGTAATTGCTCAAGTGGGAGATCTTAGAGTGGGTGAGATAGAAGGATAGGAGATGGTGGCCAAAGAGTGGGTTTAAGGAGGCCAGCTTCCACTTCCGAACACCTGGTCAGGTTACCTTACACATACTGCAGTCCAAGACTTTGCTATGATGTTCATGTTTCCAAGGTCCTGAATACCTCCTTTTTAGGCACAAATCAATCTGTGAATGCTGTCACTTACTCTGACTTTAAACCACCTTGATAACAAGCCTGTGGACTACACAGACATGAATCACTAAATGGGCATTGTGTAGCTTCCATTGCCATTAGTGAAGTTTCCCCTCAGATTTATTCCTTCCTGCTATTGCTTTTGTAGAGTTCTGACCCTGCTTAGCTTCTGTACTCTTTACTCTGAATCTTGGCTTATTATATGTGGAAGATCATGGAGGTCACAGTGTATTTTCTTAGGTAATCATCATATTCCAGTGAGTCCCTTGTAGCTGCACCTATGGTGAAGTGGCACCCAGCTGGGTCTGCCTGGTTTTATTGGGCTGGCCAAAAATTCGTTTGTGTTGTTATGCAAAAGATGGCTCTAGTAGCACTTAGTTGTCTTAAACTTTGTTCAAAATAATTTTGTTAGAATCATTGTGATAGCGGTCATATCGGTGTGCATTTAAAAAAACATCAAAGTTGGTGAATTTTTGTGTAGCCATTTTAATATTGAAGATGGAAGAAAATATACAACATATTTCAGCATATTATACTTTATTATTTCAAGAAAGGTAAAAGCACAACAGAAACACAAAGATTTGTGCAGTGTGTGGAAAAGGTGCTGTGACTGACCAAATGTGTCAAAAGTGATTTGCGAAGTTTTGTGCTGGGGATTTCTTACTGGATGATGCTCCATGGTCAGGTGGACCAGTTGAAGTTGATAGAGGTCAAATCGAGACATTAACTGAGTACAATCAACTTTATACCATGTGAGAGATAGCCGACATACTCAAAATATCCAAAGCAATAAAATTATGGGTAAAAATGAAAAATACGTCTTTTTTATGGAAGCAAATGAAACAGACTTTCTGGCTGACCCAGTATATTGGGAAAGGACTAGAAAGCGTCCACAGCTTTGTGAGATTCACCCTTCTGAGGAGGCTGTCTCCATGAGGATCACGCTCTTCTCGTTTTCTCATGGTATCTTTCTGCAAGCACACAGTCATTGTCAGAATGTTTTTTTCAAGACTTTATTTATTTATTTTTAGACAGAGGGGAAGGGACAGAGAAAGAGAGAGAAATATCAATGTGTGGTTGCCTCTCACATGCCCCCTACTGGGGAACCTGGCCCACAATGCAGCCATGTGCCTTGACTAGGAATTGAACCAGCAACCTTTGGCTCACAGGCAGGTGCTCATCCACTGAGCCACACCAACCTGGGCTCAGTCAAAATATTCTTCTTCTCCTCTTCTTTTTACTTTTTAATAGAAACTTGATATGGAATTTTGCATTAATTACTTTGCTTTCCCTTTAGCTTCATGGATCTAAGCGTTCCTTCTTCTGTGGCTTCTGAGGAGTGCACAGCGTGCTGTCCTTCTGCTAACCTCCTAACTCTGGTCTTTTCCCCACATTTATCTGGGCTTTTCTCTTCCTTCGTCTCTGTGTCACTGTGCTGCTCAGTTTGGATCCCAGCCCCAGTGATTTCTCCTCACTGCAGGAATTCATCCTGCAAGGGAGTGTTTCCAACTCAACGTAGATCTTTGAGGATTCATAGGGTCTCAGATTACCCAGCCCCTCCAGATCTTACCACTTGCACTCACCTGCTGCTGGAGTTGAATGTTCACATCTTCTGTTCCCAGCCTGGCCCTCTGAGGTATCCTGTGAACACATGTTTGCTGCTTGGGAGATAACACATACATCAGATATTCCACTGCTTTCCTTGCTTTGTCCAGCAGAGTTATTGAGGCCACTGTGGTGCCGGCGTGTTGCTAGTTTCTTCCCATTCCCTTATATTTTGATATTTATGGGAACACCTTGTGACTTAATATTGTTGTAGGTGTTGTCCATGAATTTTCATTGCTGCCAATTGTTCTAATTTTATAGCAATTTATGGAGAGAATAAAA
Source organism: Tonatia bakeri (assembly GCA_004024845.1). Classification (NCBI taxonomy): domain Eukaryota; kingdom Metazoa; phylum Chordata; class Mammalia; order Chiroptera; family Phyllostomidae; genus Tonatia; species Tonatia bakeri. The sequence continues at coordinate 204,886 of PVIA01001130.1, forward strand.
CCTGTGGCAAAACTTTCATCTTCTCAGATAACTTGGATTATTAAATTTAATTTTTATAAAAACCCTGTATTCATCTTTCTAATTACCTTTTTTGTGTAAAATATTTTTTAAAAAAATTATTTCTATTTTTTATTGTTCAGTTACAGTTGTCCCCATTCCCACCACCCCCGTTACTCTCCCCTGTCCTACCCACCACCCACCTCCCACATTCAATCCTCCCCCCCTATTTTCTTTGCCATTCTAGAAGAACTAAAGCTTGGAGAGGTCGAGTAAATTTTCTGAAGTTGAACCTCAGAAGCTGTGGGAATCAGGCGTGAATTTGAGTCGTTTGCCCACAGAGTACACGCCATTCATCATCTGGCTGGGCTGCCGCTCAGTATCCTTTTAGCAATTTAAAATACTTGCTCACATTTCCCATCTCAAAAGACTTTCTTGCATACCCCTGGATTTCATCTCTCTTTCCCAGAGGATTTTGAAAGATCAAATACTGATAATAAGCCAAGAAGAGGAATGAACTGATGCCTGCCAGCTGCCTCACACGGAATGGAGCTGGCCACACCCCCAGTTGGTTTCCTGGATGTGCAGATTCCACAGGAATGACTGATAATCATTTCAAAAGATCTTTTTTTTCTGTGTGAATGAAAGCCACCGACCCCAGCTCACCAGCAAACATCTGCTGTTCCTTGATAGCTCTGCCAGACACTTACTTTAATTCTTCACTCTGCTCTGTGATCTTCACATAGCCGCCTCCCTGGAGCTGTTTATTCTGAAAGTACATGCTTGAAGTCTACCTCCAATAGTACTGATTTGTCAAAAGCTACTAGTGAATGCATTACTTTCTTGTGCTTGAATGGCTTTTACTGATGGCTTCACCTGCTAATGGTTTAGAGTATGTTATTCATTATATATTTTGGGAACATGCATATTAATATTCTTAGCAAGTAGCTTGGGAAGAAATGTGCTTATCTGTATTTTACAAGAATCTAATGCACATGCATTTCAAATCTGAATATTTTATTTGGAGGGATGACTATGATGATGTTGGTTGGGTTGCTTCTATCTTAGCTTTTGGAGTGCTTTCTAGGAAAGTGATTGGTTTTAATGTACCCCTTCCTTTGCCCTGCTCAATTAGTTGCTTTATGAATTGTTGATCTGTTTTAACTTGCAGAGGTGCCATAAAGTTACAATGGCCTGGGGACAGCCAAATGAGAGGATTGCAGTGGAGGGGGTACTGAACTGAGGCACTAGCAGCTGTGTGATGTTTGGTAAGTCACTGAGTCTAAGACTCAGTTTTCTTGGTGGTAAATAAAATACCTACACTCACCTTCCTCCAGGTTGTTATGATTCATAAGGAAGATGGTATATGTGAAAACCACAGTTTTACTTAAGAGATTAAGTACATGATTAGACATTCTGTTTGATTATAATTATTGGTTATTTAAAAAAGTTACTGTATGACCTTGAATTCATGACTTTGTGTTTTTCTTGAAAAAAAAATATTTTTACGATCAATTTCCAGGAAAACTGTTTCAGTAACAAAGATTATGAACACTCAACAAAACTTGTTAAATTGACAAAGACTGTCTTCATAAGTTTTAGAGTTTAACATTTAAAATGCCTACAGGTGAAAAACATGTGTTATTTCCCCCAGTTTATAGGTAGAGACACTGAGCCTGAGACAATTCAGTGGCCACTTGAGACCATTTACACAAGAATGCAAGAAGCAGTCAGGTCTAGCACTGTCTGCTGGTCCAGAATTTTGTCATTAATCCAGGGAAAATGAGGAGATTATTTCTGAGTATTCATCTCATTCTTCATTTCTTACTGATTACTTTATATTTATATTAATACAAACTTTTCCTATTCACACTAGAGGAGAGGTAACAAAGGAAGAATGATTTGCGAGGTTTCAGGGATTCAGACAGACATCACCATATCACTATGAAGTCATGATACACATGTTCATTTATAAGAAGGAGGAGGAGAAGGAAAAGGAGCGGCGTGCGTCCAGTTCTTTCTCAAGATGGACCTGACTATTTGGGGTTTTTTGCAGTTCCACACAATTTTAGAAGTATTTTTCTATTTCTGTGGTGGGGGAGGAACAAACTTTGCTCTGCCCTTAAGGTTCTTCTGGCTGCTCCAATAATCAAATAGACATGAGACAGATTAGTGAGATAAAATAACCAAGTTTAATACATGCATATGCATGGGCACCCCGCGTACATGAGAGTCAGAGACCCGACATGAAAAAGAGGTTCAGAGACAGAAGGAGGGTGGAGGCATATAAGACATTCTGAGCTGGACATGAGGAAGCACCTTGGGGGCTTCAAACAGTCATTGAAGGGTGCTAAGGAGAGTAGATGTTTAATAAATAAAAGTTTTCCCTGCCATGTAGATGGGTCAAAGGGTTGTTGCTGGTAATCTCTTATGGGCACAACCTGTTAGTCAAGTTCTTCTAGGCAGTTAAAGTGGGGGCAGAAAGGACAGATGTTTCTCCTGAGTCTGTGGCTAAAGTTGCCTTTAGCTCAAAACAACCTGCATACCAGAGGCACATCTTGGGGTGACTATTGTGAAAAACGCCATTGGAATTTTGACAAAGATTGCATTGAATTTATAGATGACTTTAGGTAGGTTGGACATTAATTCTTTCAGTCCACAAATATATCTGTAAGGTGGCTGGAGCTGAGAACAGGGTCCTTTTAGGATCTTGGGGATAAGGTGGGATTGTTTCCTGCAGGGTCTCTGTGCCTGTAGGACTGTTCATGGACTGTGGTTGGCATGGGCTATAGCCCAGTTATAGAGGCCTTTCAGAATCAACACTCTGAGTGTAGTGGGTTTGCCTCCATGGGTTTCTGGGTGGGGCTAGAGCCAGTTTATAGGGCACTTGAGGGTCCACAGTTGGTACCAAGGTTAGTTTGCCCAGTACCCAACACATGGTAGGTGTGACCCCTCTTAGGTCCCTTCACATGTGGTGTGGGTGGTAGTTCCAAAGCCAAACAGGGCTATAGTTGTGTCCTCAGGAGTTTGGAGCTATTCCCAGGTCTGAAGCTGGGACTGCAATTGGCCAGTCAGCCACCTGAGTGTGAGCCTGCCTTCTCAAAAAGGCTCTCCATAGTTTTAGACCCCGCTGGCCTTTCACCGTCTCCTACCTGGATTCCAGTGCCTCCACGAGCTACTTCTGTCTTTGAATGGGTGCCAAATTATGGTTGCTAAAGGGATTTACATATAAGGGATATTTTATTTGGCCATTTTGCCAGTGTTGTTCCAAAACAACCATTGTGTCTTTTTAAAATTTTTATTGAGTTTATTGGTTAATAAAATCAAATAGGTTTCAGATGTACAGTTCTATAATACATCATCTATAAATTGTGTATTCACCACCCAAAGTCAAGTCTCCTTCTGTCACCATTTATCCCTCCTGTGCCCTCTTCTACCTGCCCCACCTCCTTCTCCTCTGGTAATAATCATGTTGTTGTCTGCATCCATGAAGTTTCTCTTTTTTCCTTCTTAATCCTATCACCTATTTTATTCTGCACCCCTAAACTCCCTCCCCTCTGCCAATTGTCAGTCTGTTTTCTGTATCTATGAGTCTGTTTCTCTTTCGTCTGTTTATTTTTGGTCATTAAATTCCACAAGTCTTTGTCATTTTCTGACTGGCTTATTTCATTTAACATAATACATTGTGTCTTGATTGAAACAAAATAGTGCAGATGGCTAAAGAGGGCCATGGAATTAAAGGAGACAGATTCTAGGTTGTGGATTTTACATTCGCTTTATCTTCCTAATCCCGGGGGCGAGGGGATGATATGGATCAGTGTGGAATCTTATAGTCTTTTCTGGATTAGTCCTACCTCTGGGTGGGTGAGGCTGGGCTGAAACTGGGGAGTTTTGGTTGGTTCAGACTTGAAGCCCTCTTCTTGCTGTGTTCCTTCACTAGTGCCTTTGTGGTGTGAGTGAGGGTAAAAAAAAAGTATTTTTATTAATGACTACAGTGTCATTAAGGGCATAAGGAATTTGCCCAAGGTGTCTGAATAAGCATCTAGCTATCTGGCTCTACTGAGTCCATTAGGGTGGGTGGTCAGGGTCCCATGATGAATGCAATAAAAACCCTGGTTTGTGACTCAGGAAACAATGGAAGTTGGTGCTCATCCTGTTTTGGCAGTGGATTGTCATGTGACTGCATCATATTTGATAATGAACAGTCATGATTTTCCTTATGCAAATCTCTTTTGCCCTCCCTAAATGATGGTGGGCTTCTTGATATCTTTGTTCTTGTTACTTGCTATCTTCTACAGTGCCAGAGACTCAGAATAGAGTCTTTCTAAGATAAATCTTCCTCTCTTCTCTGTTCCAGATGGCTTCTGTAATTGGTTTGTTACTTTTGCAGATGTTATAGAGAAATTTAGAAAATAAGCCAACAATGGATTGTAGCAGCTAGTGCAAGGAGCTTTTTCCTGTTGATTATTCTGTTTGGAAACAAATATAATCTGTGTGTCATCTGAGGCCCTGTGTTCCATAAACAGCATTTGTGAGGTTTGGGAACTGCAAATTTATCATTTGGTCCAAGAAACTGGCCTCATCGCTTCTTGGAAGACTGGCTCCCTGCAAATGCATTTAGTAGGAACAAATCATATTTCCCATTAAACTGACTTCTGGAAAAGTTGTGTAATTATTTTCCCTTATATTTGCAATCACTTTTTATAGTTTTTAAGAGTATTTTGGGAGTATTTTGTTAATAATCTTGAAAAGAAAATCAGGCTGGCTTAATTGTTACTATCGTTTTTATTTCTATATCCCTGAGAGATATAATATGACTTCTCAAGGTCATATAACTTTCAAGAGGTAGAATAATTTAGTTCTTTTTGCTCTTCCATTATTACCATACCATGTTTCTCATATTCTGGAGTGCTGAGTACCATGAGATAGATATTCCACCTCAAGTAGGAGGCAGTTTTCACATTTCTAACTTTAGGGAAGGAAGCAGGGGTTAACTCAACTTTTCATTGAAATATTCTCCTTTCTTAAATGTTATTAAATCCAACTGTCCATCCAGTGTAGAAATCTTTCCTGCAGCATCCCTGACTGATGTCGTTTGGTCTCTAGCAAAGTGTTTCTAGTACTAATGTGGTGCTCATACATCACGTCTTGTGCAGAGATTTTTGGCAAAACATCACATCACCCAGGTGACTCAGCACCCCTACAGCCTAGATTTGGTGCCCTGCGACTTCAGGCTTTTCCCCAAACTAAAATCACCTTTGAAAGGGAAGAGATTTCAGACTACTGGTGAGATTCAGGAAAACATTGTGGGACAGCTGATGTCAATTTGGGGAACTGTATGAGGTCCCAAGGTGCCTACTTTGAAGGCAACGGAAGCATCATTGTCCTGTGTACAATGTTCCTTGTATCTTCTTCAATGAGTGCCTGTTTTTCATAATACATGGCTGGGTACCTTCTTCACAGGCTTCACATATCTGCCTTTAGTAAAGTGCTTGAGTGTTACAATGGAGAGATTGTGGAAATATGTTTAGAGCAGCCATTTGGGGAATGGTTATAGAGGGCTTCATGCTTTAGAAGTCTTAGTTGATAGGTCATTTATGTGAAAAAGGTAGAAACTAAATTGGTACATAGAGGTGGAAGACATATAAAGAGAATAAGTAGAAGCTGTATTTTACCTCTAACTAAAATATTTAATGAGTTATATTGATCAAAACAGGAAATGCATTATGCATTATACCAATTGAAGGGGAAACCTCAAAGTTAGTAGCTAGAAATAAATTCTATTGTATTAATAAATTTTGAGGGGAAGCTATATAAACTGTATAATGGTCATATAAGAAATCAACAACATATAGAGAAGACTTCATTATTATGCCTTGTTGCTACCATAAGTAGAACAAAAAGGAGTTCATTTGGAGCCTAATCAAGTAATCTGAGGGGACCTGATTTATGGTAAACTGCAAGTGTCCCAGGCCCCGTTACCCTCAGTGACCCCTCACATGCAAATATGCAAAGCCTTGTAAAATTGTCAAAACCATTACCTGGGCTAGTACAACTCTTAGTCTAGCTAACTACACATTGGGAGGAGGCCTGGAAAGAAATTTGAAAGAGCTGCTTTCTTGAGTAGGATCGACAAAATTGATAAACCTTTACCTAGACAGACAAATAGAGAGAACATAAAAAAAATAACAAAAAAAGTAATGAAAGAGGAGAGGTCATCACTAATGCTACAAAAATTAAAAGAGCTATAAACAAACTTTGTGGACAACCTTACACCAAAAATTAGACAAGGTAAATAAAATAGACAAATATCTAAGCAGACATAAATTATGAAAACAAGAAAAAAAAGACCCAAATTCATCTATTACAAGTAAGAAAAATAAGTTAGTAATTATAAATCTTTCTACAAAGCAAAGCCCAGGCCTAGGGGAGTTTACTGATTGAATTTTGTTAAGTATTTAAAGGAAGAAATAATACAAATGCTTTATAAGCTCTATCCATAAAAAAGAGAATACGGAGCATGTTTAAATTTGTTCTATGTAGCCAGTGTTACCTGATACTAAAGCCAGTATTACCTAATATTAAAAATTTATAAAATGATATCCCTTTTTAATGTAGATGCAGAAATCCGAAGCCAAGTGTTAGCAAATAAAATCCAGCAAGATATAAAATATTAATACACTCTGATCAAATGACATTTATACCAAGAATGCAAGGCTGGCTTGGCATATGAGTGTCAATTAACATAATACACCACAGTAATGGAGTGGAGAACACTCATGATGAACTCAGTAGTTTCAGGGTAAACATGTGAGAAAATCGAAATCACACTAATGTCTTGTGTCTTTATGTAGGTCACTTCTTTTATGCAAAGACAGCTTTACTAGGCTAATTTGCTGTAACACTCAAAGAGACAGGGAGGTTAACAGTGGGGTTGTCTTTTCCATAAAGAAGCACCTGCCATTCTTGAGAAAAAATAAATTTATATTTTCCAAGAATTCCTTAATTAGGCAAGCTCTTTTATGAACATCTGGCTTCTTTTCCACAACAGAGTATTCTTTAAAACAGATCTAAATTGGACAAGGCTGAGTTGTCATTTTCTTGTAATTATCTTACTGGTAGGTTGGGAAGCGGACATACAACAAGTTGTCTGGAGCCTGCAGTATGTCAGGTGGAAGGTGTGAAAGGAAGCTTATAAACTACGAATCGCCTTGTCATCTCTCTCACTGGAATTGGAGCTCCTGAGAGGTCATCCTTGCATCATCTTCATTGTGGTTTTGAGAAAGTCAGGACCATCATTTATATGTCAGTTGAGTTTTTCCTTTTCTTTCTTTTAAAAACATGATAACCTCCTAGGATCTTAAAATGAATCAAAAATAGAAAATGGTTTAGTCTGACAATGAGACCATTAACTCACAGATAATGGTGCTGCAATGGGAGGGTGCCGATTCAGCAGCTCGGTCGCCAAACTGGGCCACCTCCGATGAGCCGTCTCCTCACTTCTGTGCCTGTTTAGTCTGTCTTCCTGGATGCTCCTTGTGCTTCCTTTCTCTTTCTTTTTCTTCATTTTTTTGTTCTGGTATTGTTTAATATAATAATTTGTATGACTGTAAAATTATTTAATATAAGCACTGGGTAAAAAGGTCACTTTTGATTTTTAATCAATATGTCCATGGTAATAGAGTTAACTTATAATTATTAAATTTACTGTAGTTATTTACCTGGTTGTTTACTCTGCTACACAGTGGAGATTTACAGGGTGCAGTTATCTCAGTCATGTGTATATGTCATATATGTTTATGCATCTTTTTCTTTTTGAAGTGCACAAATTACCCTTGCCTCCACGGTGGTGGTTCATGGTGTAGGAATGAATCTGTGTCTGGGAAACTTAGGGATTTGGCCCCTTCCGTGTTCTTGAACTAGTTTCCCAATTTTTACCATTTTGTCCCTCTGGTAGAGACTATTCTTTCTACCTTCAAGGTATGCAGACAGTCACCATCCTATAAATGGACGCTTGGAAATATTTGGCTCCTTTAACCCTCAATATGCTTCAAGAAGAATCCAGAATCAATGTATAAGTGATGTTTATCTCTTACACTGTCATTCAATCTCTCTCAGCTATTTAAAATTCCCAGTTAAAACAACAAAATGCTTATTTTGCCCATAAAATTTTCTACCATGTAAACAATCAAGCAAAAATATCTCAAATGTTAGTATTTGTTTCTTGGCTAACTTTGAACTCTTTTTTTTCTCTCTTATTTTTTGAATGATGGACAGATCATATATCTTTCCTGAAGTTTCGTTTTGCCATTGGTCAAATGGGGATAAAAAGGCCTGTTTTGACACAGAAAGTCTAAAACACTTAGATATTGAAACATGAACTGTAACAGAGTGGTAGTATATGAACATGAGTAGGACTATTTATAGTCATCATTTATGAGTGCTCACTATGTGCCAAGCAGTGTAAGGTGCTTTAGCTCCTTTATCGCACCTGGTATCTTATAAGGCTTGTAAGGCAGTATGTCTAGTAGATGGTAGCTGTTATTAGATCTGCCTCTGTCTGGCTCAAAACTCAAGATTTTAACTCCTTTGCTCTACTGACTTCCAATAGCACAATGTCTTCTATCTGCCAGGTGTTCCAAGTGTTAGAGAGAGTTTACTCTGCCTTCACGGAACTTGGCCTCTAACAAATGTAAAGAAATGTTAAACATGCTGACATATTTGATTGGGAAGACAAAATAAGCCTAGATAGATGTAGGGAGTTTATTACTTGCATAATCAGCAAAAGCAAGATCAGCAATGGTGTCAACTCCCCATGTCCCTTGTCCCACAGGATGACTTGGAAACAAAGAGGCCAAGTGACAGGCAACACTGGTGGGGAGTCACCCTGTTGCTGAGGATTCAGTTCCAGGCTCCAGCTCAGCAGGTAGCCTGCACTAACGTGGGGCAAAGTGAAGAGCACCATCCCTCCCCAGAATGAGGGAGGCCGGTGAGAACCTGTTCCATGACAGCCTCTCTCATGTAATAGGCGAGTGAGAAATGGCTTGTAGCAGCTCCTCACAGGACCAACCATCCTCCTCTAGCCTGGGAGGGCCACAGGATGCTCCACTAAGTCTTGGGTCAGCCTGTGGTTGAATTTTGTCTATGTCACAGGTGGCAAACACAAGGCCTGTGGGCTGAATCCGGCCCTCCACCTTGTTCTATCCAGTTCGGCACCTTGTTTCTACCCAGCGGCAGTGCCAAGCTCTTGCTTAACTGTTAAGGAGTAGTCACATTTATACAGTCCTAAAATTACATTTGGACCTTTGAAGGCAACCGCAAGGCTGATGTGGCCTCCGGTGAAAATGAGTTTGACACTTTGGGTCTCCATGTTCTCTATGAAGACATGCAGGTTCATTAGGGACTGGCAGAGCAGTTCTATAAGAAATGGGCAAAGTTCTGCCCCATCTAAGACTTTGTTTCTTCTGCACGCTTTGCTCTCCTGTCCTTTCTCTTCCTACCTGTGCCACACTGCTGACAGCCTGCCACCTTGCTGTGGGCTCCTTGCCATCGTCACAGATGGGCCTACTCTGCGGGAGTAGGGGAATCATGTATGAGAATTAAATGTGGTCATTGAAACTACTGCTGTTGTTGCTATAGAATAAATTAGTCTACCTGCTATGTTGAGTCTTTTAAGCAATGTGCTGTAATTTAGGCATTTTATATCTAGAATTTTCCAACCACTTAAAAGAATGTAGTTTAGGCTAAAATGCACTGAGAGAAATCTAGCTTTACCTTTTTCTATGTGATATTTTTACAGAAAGTATTTTTTTTTTACAGAAAGTAGCTGAAGTGTCTCTCAGTTTGCTAATGCTATTCTCAATCATTAATTAATTATTCTATATAATGTGGATTGTTTATCATGTGTTAATCATCACACTGGGTGCTAGAAATATAGATAATATAATTAAAACAAGCCCCCTTGTCCTTAAGCACCTCCCGTAATATTAGACATATGGGAATATAAAACTTTAGTGGTGTTCACCCTTTTAGTTAGTTTTTGGCATACATTCCTTAGACAAGGGAATATAATATTTCCAGAAATGTACATGTAAGCAAAACATGGAATTCAGAGATAAATTAGGTGTCTTTGTTGACTAATGAAATTTGAACTATATTAAAGTGGCTGACCTGGAGGAACTGGGCACTCGACTTTCATACGTGGGTGGCATAGTGGTTAACATTTTAAACCTAGAGAACCTTGTTAATCCCCGGCGTTTCGGAACAACGAACGAGTAGGGAAAAGGATTTTACATATTTGGCACCTATGCAGGGTTGAAAGGATTTGAATTAACTGCACTGGATACTTTTTTAAAGAAAATTCAAACAGCCCTGGTGGGTGTAGCTCAGTGGATTGAGCGCGGGCTTCGAACCAGACATCGCAGGTTCGATTCCCAGTCAGGGCACATGCCTAGGTTGCAGGCCATGTCCCCCAGCAACCACACATTGATGTTTCTCTCTCTCTCCCTCCCTTCCCTCTCTAAAAAATAAGTAAATAAAATCTTAAAAAAAAAATTCAAACAATACACAGGTGCCCAGAGCCAATGTTGCTCCCAGTCTGAGCCGCCTACTCTCTTCTTTTGAGCAAACAGTGTCCCTGGGCTGCAAATCAGATGGGATCTAAAAGTTGTCATTTGGCTGACACTCTTCCCCCTTCCTTGGTGGTAAAATTACAAATAACCAGCATGACCAAATGTCCCAGTTTACCCAGGAGATTCCCTGTTCACGTCTGTTTGACCCAACACCTTGTCTAATCCACATCCCCTTTCCCCATGAGAAGGCCTTTACTTTGGGTGAATTGTATGACCAATCAACAGAGCTTTTTTCCACATTTTCCAACAATTCCTAAAAGCCCCAAATAATCATGGTTCTTCACACATTCTAGGAGGAGATTTGGAGTCATAACAGGAAGTATCTGTTTTCCTGCTTATTGTAGTTAGTGTCTCCTGCCAACAAAGACATTTTCATATACTCAGAAGCCTACTAAATATGATATTTACCTTATTGCTTTACAATGCAGAGTGTGTTGATGGAGCAGGCAGACATAAAATTAAAATAAAGCTCAACCACATATTTAAATGGATTCCCACTCCTGGCTCAGAAGGACTTTAACAGATCATGGTAGCTAAGCGTTAAGTAGCTATAAAGAGTAACACAGCTGAAAACAACCCACTGGACCATTCCTACTTTCCAGGTTGCTGAGTGTGGCTGCCTCTCCCTAGAGAGCTGGGAGGTCTTGGGCTGCAATTTTAACAAAAAAAGCAGAATCTGCAAAGGCTGTTTCTTAAAAGAACAGCAGAGCATTGAAGACAGCAGCTTTGAAATGATGTAGATCTGGGTTTGAATCCTGAGGCTAGAAATAATTTCTAGGGAATAGTTTGCACCTCAGTTTCCTAATCTCCATAGAGTAAATAATAGGAATTGTTTTACGATGACGAACCCAGAGTGTCAAATGTTTCTGACACCCAGAAGGAGTTTATGAGTGTACATTTAGGACCATTTTTCAGTTTGGGACTGTGGTGTTCTGCCACCCCTGTCCTTCCTCTTTGCTCTTCCCTTTTCTTTTGGCTGCAGCCATGTCTGGGCTAGCCATAGCATTGCTGTGCTATTTGTAGCTTCAAAGAATACATGCAGCTCTTTGAAATCTCCTGTGTTTACACTGTGTATGAGGTGGTCTCTCTGCATTCTTTCTCATCTTGTGTCTTGTTTGACTTTTCAGCAGACTTTATTGGGTATTTTCAACTTCCTTGCCTTATGTGGGGTGTGCGTATGTGTACTTTTCATCCAGCAATCATTATCCAAATAGTTGTGTCAGGCAGATAAGCAGAATGGCAGCCTCAGATACCTGCAGCTCTCTGGCTTGTGTGTTCTTTGCTGCTGATCTGAAAAATGCCTCAGGTCCTCTCCTTATCCCTCTTTGTTTGGAATTCAATCAAGCATACATCTGTGATCATCACTGTAACTACCAAACTGAGTTTTGGAATATTTTGTTCTTGTTTTGAGAAGCACTTAGGAGGCTGAATTTCAAGAATCAATAGTAACTCTCTTTGGGTAGAAATGGAAGCCCTGTGGCCTCTCTTTGGTACATGGGCTGGTCCCAGAGCATCCCTGTACTTAAAAATTGTCCACAAATGGAATGAGAAGTATCTGAGGAAGGAGGAAGCAAAATGATGAACCAAAATGTCCCAAATACAAAGGCAATGCTTTATATCCATTAGGTTATTTAATTCCTGCAACAGGAGAGTGAGTATTATTACCAACACCTTCCATTTGATAGGAAGGAAAATAGAAGACTTGAAGTGCTGTGATTTGTTCAAGATCAGATGCCCAGTAAGTAGCAGATGTAAAGCTCTATCTTTGGTCTGCATGCCTCCAGTTCCTGTTTTCCCCCACCATGTCTATTATATCATATTCAACACAAGATAAATGTTTATATTCAATACAATAACTGATTATACTGATAAATTATAATAACTGCAAACTCCAATTATGCCTGTTTTCTAAATAGAATATGTAGTCAGTGCACATGGAGAATTTACATAATGCAAGACAACAGTACAGCATTGTAAGAACTGGATATGCTATTTAAATGGAACAATGTTTAGTGACATCTCTTTATATACAGTCATACTAATGCACAAAAATACACTCTTCAAAAAGTATGATCAGTGATGTATCCAATGTTCACTTCTTTTCCAATTGCCCTTCCTCTTAAGACTGAAGAACAAAGAAAAAATTGTGAAAAAAAATCTCTGATTGTTCCACATTTTCCCGCACATAGCTGCTCACCCACACCACTCTGAACAGCCAGCTTTCTTATCCAGGTGGATCACTTAATTCTTATAAATGGTGTTTACTTACTGTACAAATCTATAATTGGCTTCTCAACATGAAACACCCCAAAAGGAGTTTCCATACATAGCTATTCTTTTCACATTAATTCATTATTTCAACAAATATTTATTAAAATGCATGGTTGGTTTCAGTAACTGCTTTAATTGCTGTCAGTAGAGAATTGAATAAAGAAAGAAAAGAAAACAAACACAAAAATCCCTCTGCTCTCCAGTAGCTTATTGTCTAGTGACTGGAGACAGATAATGAATGGTGGGGGTGCAATAAATATGTGTATTATACAACATTTCAGAAAATACCTGAGGGGAAAAATGAAAGAGAGGGATAAGAAATGCTGATCTGTGGGGCGTCACATTTATAATGGTTGTTTAGGAAATGCCATGTTGAGATGTGACATTTAAGTTGAGACCTGAGAAAGGTGGAGTGAGCCGGGGGATGCCTGTGGAAGAACATTCTAGAGAGAAGGAAGAGGTTGCAGCAGTGTTTTCCAGCCAGCAAGGCTGGGACTGAATGGGCAGAGGGGAAATTGGTAGGAGTTGCAGCCAGAGAGATAACAAAGGGTCAGACAGTGTTGGGCATTGCTGCCCATTTTAAGGACTTTAAGGACATTTACTTTAAGAGCAATGGGGAACCCAATGGAGGTTTAGGGCAGAGAAGTGACATGATTTGACCTAGCCTTCATGGAATTTGGTGGGCAATTGTGCTCAGAATGGACTTCATTTTGTAGCCTTTACTAATTCCATTGTTTTTCCCGCCTTTTTTTTTTCATATTTAGCTGAACCATCTGGAATGAGGCAGTTCTCTTGAACTGTAAAAGGACTCAAAGTCTAGACTGAAAGCTTTTGAGAGGAGAAAGTGTCCTTTCTTTTTATCCTTTTATTTTCAGTATCTAGCACAGTGCCTACCACATAGAAGATACTAAATATTTGTTTAATGCTTACTAATTAATGCAGGGAATTTATTATAAATCTCTAACCTGTCATTTTCGATATTTATATACTTCTTTTTATCATGGATATCTTATCTCTTGCTTATCTAACCTTTCTTCTTGACCTGTCTCTAGTTTTCATTTTCATATAGTTTCTTTTAAATTAATATATATTTTCTATAATATAATTTTTTATAAAGCTTTTGCTCTTCCTTTCACTGACTTCTTAGAAGACTAGAGATTCACTGAGTTCCTTCCCCTGCCCTCTCCCTCCCACAGATTTAAATGACTTTGGAGTTACTTTGACGAGATGAGAAACTCCAAACTATGAAAATACAACCCAAGCATGTAGTTTCATTGGGTTCTATCACATCCATGGAACATACTTGATGCACAAGTTATGTGTTTTCTCCAACATTGAGGTCTTTTCTTGCACCCCAATCTGGAGAAGACTTCTCTACGTGTAAAATAGTATTAGAGAAGTAAAAGTCAAGGTTACTTTGCAACCATTTTCCCCTTTCTGTGCCAGATAAATTTTCTAAAATCTTACTTAAAATGCGGTTTTCACCATGATGCTACTCTCCCTCCACTATTCCACTCCCATCTGCACTGCAATTCTCTAACATTTATTTTCTAAACATGTGCTGACTCTGCCCTTCAAGACACATATGGGTGGGTACAAATGAGAAGATTTGTATAGAATGTATGGATAGAAAGGTGACTTTGAGAAGGTGTTTTAGGACTAGGGTTTTTTAAATATTTCATCTTAAGTAAGCAGATTTACTAAAGGTCTTTAGAGATTCTGCTTTGGTTTCTATTATGATGGTAATCATAATAGAATAAGCTGAATATAGTGATACATTATGTAATGACTTAAAAGGCCTCAAAGATGAACAGATTTTAAAGCAAAGAACAACATTGTTTAAAACTATTATTAAGATTTGGGATCAGGGGTCAGAGTACTAATGCTCTCCACATATAAATATAATTTTTAATTGAAGTAGCATGTATAAAATTATAATGGATTCTCATGGCAAGGAAGATTAGAGATAATTGGTTATGTTGTTGTATCAGCTCTGCTATTGAACATCTGTCTGTTTTAGAGGCCAATCCGATAAGTGTCTTATTTGACATTCTTTTTTGTGTGTCCTTGGCGTATGCTTTGGGTGAACTGAACCCTGATGATTGCAGCAGCCTCTCAAGGGCACTGATATCCCAGATATTGAACACACTAGCTGAGACTTATTTTCTTTGTCCCTCTGGAGACTGGTAAATCATTGCTCGTATGAAATGCCTGGGTTTGCAGGCACCGAGATAATGATAGTATCTGATCTCACTATCACTCTCTAACACCTACCCTGCTTTGCTATGTCTCCAATTATGTGACTGTATTCGGTATTGTCATCAGGGACTTCTGTGGACATGGTGTTAGTGATCTTACCCACTTTCAAGAACAGGGTCTCAGTTTTTAATGGAAAGGGAAGAAAGTTGTTGATAGTACCAGCATTGAAGCCTCAGAATTTTGGAGAATTTAATGGACTACTAGAAAACAGACTCCAGATTTTTTATCTCATGTGTTGAATCATTAAAAATTACTGTGTTTCTCTGTGTGAATATATGTGGATTAATCTTTTAGCCTTCAGTGAAAGTACCCATGAATTTGCTTCTGAGCTATCAAGTGATGATTTGCAAGCCCTTTCAGGAAATGGCATAAAACTGTATAATGGAAGAACTTAATGGCCTGAAGATTTTCCTTCCCTTTGCTTTAAACTATCTGGTTTACTTCATTAGCATGGATATCACATTTGAAAAACAGTGTGGAGTAGACTTTAAGGGTGCAGACTCTGGTGCCAGGTGACTTTCCCTCCTGCTATTGTTTTGAAGGAGGAATGAGGTAACGAACATGTAGGAAGTGCTTAGAACAGTGCCTGGCACAGAGTGGGTACTCAATAGGTGTTAGCTCTCATTCCTTATAATATAGTGTATGGTATTATGTTGTGGGTGTAATACCTTACCCATCTGCAGTAGATGCCTGCTGTTTATTCTTTTTGCTTTAGAAGGATCTCTTGAATTTTCACTGGGAACCATGCCTTCTACATTGTGTATGGTCTTGTTCGGACTCTCAGTCACGGAAGCAGTACCACACTTAGATTCAGGTGAGAGGGACCACCTGTTTCAGGAGCTCTGAACTTTGGATTCCTTTATGTTGGCGAGGACCGGCCAACATGGAGGTGCAATTCAGACAAGGTACCACAGCCTAGACTGAGATCCATGTGACCTTTTGTCCTTTCTTTTTGGGGGCATTCTCCAACCATCTACCTCATGTAGGGGGTTGACCACATGACCCAAGGAGCTCTGAGACTGACAGTGAGATTGTCCTAGGGGTTCATCGTGGGTCTGATTTCAGGAAAGCAAGTTTGGTAAATAGAATGCTCCTGCTGACAATCACAATATTTCTTCGGCAAGATTACATGAGATTTGTCTCTGGAATAGTGCTCATATTCTGATTCTGGGTGATGCTTATTCATGTTGAAGATGAGATGAATTCAGGGCTCTGGTCTGCAGGTGGTCTACAAGTAACCCTTGGGGAAGAGCTAGTAGGGCCCTTACCGTCTGTGTCTGAATATGGGGCTGCCTCTGGCCAGCACCATCAGAGGGGAGTGGTGGTGGCAGCAGAAGTCTTTACCCTGTGTGCTCTCCACTCAGGAAGTTCCACAATGTTCAATATTTATTTGTGTCTCTGTGGCACAAAGCATGCAGTCCTTTGGGACTAAACACAACTATGTATTCTGAGTACTTTCAAGACTGGTGCTTCCCAATGCCAACTGTTCAATCTAACTGAAGTTCTTCATTGCCTCTAATCTCACAAATGTAGTGAAAAATATAAATCTATTCCAATTGTACTCAAAGCTGAGCTGGAAGTTTTTGCTTGAGTAATAAGATAGAAAAGTAATCAAAAGACAGATAAACTGGAATGAAAGAAATAAAAGAGTCCCTATTTATAGATAACATGAATCAATAAGGAACCTACAGAAAAAGCCCTAGAATTAATACATGAATTTAGTCAATTTACAGGATAAGGTCAAAGCATATAAAACAATTGGGTATTTCCATACTAGCAATGTACATTTGGAAACCAGAATTAAAATTTTACCATTTAGCCCTGGCTGGGTGGGTCAGTTGGTTGGAGTGTCATTTCATACACCAAAAGTTTGCAGGTTTGATTCCCGGTTGGGTACTCACCAAAGGCAACCAATCAATTTTCCTCTCTCACTTAAGTGTTTTTTCTCTCTCTCTCCCTTTCTTCCTTCCTTACTCTACCTCTAAAATCAACAAACATATCCTCAGTGAGAATTAAAAATCTTTTACCATGTACAGTACATGAAAAATAATAAAATATTTAGGTATAAATCTAACAAAAATATATAGGATCTGTATACTGAAAGCTATGAAATACTGATGAAAGTAATATGAACATCTAAATAAGTGGAGAGACATATCATATTCATGGACTAGAATCATCATAGGAAACATGAGAATTCTTCTAAAAATTGTTTTTAGTTTTAACTTAATACCTATAAAATTACAGCCAGATTTTCAGTAGAAACAAATAAGCTGTTTCTGAATTTTATATGCAAATACAAAACAACTAGAATAGCTAGAACAATTTTGAAAAGGAATAAAGTTACCCAATTTTAAGATTTACCTTAAAGCTATGGCAATCAAGATATGGTATAGACAAAGAGGTAGATATATAACTTAATGAAACAGAATAAAGAGTCCAGAAATAGGCCCTCAAAAATACAGGTATTTTATTTTTGATCAAGCTACAAAAGCAATTCGATCAACATCTTTTTCAGCAAATGGTGCTGGAACAATTATATATCCATAGGAAATTTTCTAAGAAACCTAAAGGAAAAACCTTGATTTAATTCACATCTGTACAAAAACAAAGTCAAAATGGGTCATTCGCTTAAATGTAAAATGTAAAACTAAAACTTTTAGAAGAAAACATAGGAGAAAATTCTCCATAACTTTGGTGATGAATTCTTAGACATGACACCCACAGCATGATTCATGAGTTTAATTAATTGACCTCCCTCAGAGTTAAAAATGTTCATTACACAAAAGATGCAATTAAGAGAATAAAAAATAAGCTATAGACTCAAAGAAATGTTTGCAAACCATGTATCTTACAATAGATTTTAATAGAATATAGACATAACTTTCAAAAATCAAAAATAAGAAGACAAAAAGCCCCAATTTAAAAAAAGGGCTGATGACATGGACATACCTTTCTCCAGAAAGGATACAAAGATAACACAGATGCACACAAATAGGTGTTTAAAGTCACTAGCCATTGCAAACTGAAATCATGGTGAGATGCTACTTCATGTGTAACAGGTTAAAACAAAGCATTCAATACCAAGAGCTGACAAGAAACGTCTAGAAACTGGAGCTCTTCATAGATTGCTGGTGGCAAAGAAAACTGGTACAGCCACTCTGGAAAATGGTTTGGCATGTTTTTGGGTAAAGTTAATGTACTCTGCTGTGGGGCTCACCAATTCCACTCTTGGGAAAGTATCTTAAAGAATAAAAATATATGTTCATGCAAAAGTCCCTACATGGATGTTTATAGCAGCAGCTCTATTAATAATTGGTGCAAACTGGACACAAACCAAATGTCCATTAGTAGGTGAATGGACAAACCGAGGGAGAGCCCCACAAGGGAACACAGTGCAGACTCAGCGATGGAACAGAACAGAACAGAATCAGGATTCAGGCAGCTCCAGTGAGTCTCAAAGGCATTGCAGTGAGTGAAAGAACCTGCTCTCCAAAGGTTAGTACTGTGTGAATACACTTACATAACATTCTCAAGTGATAGAACTGTATGTATGGAGACTTTGCAAGTGTTTTCTAGGGTTGTTATTAGGAAGACAGAGTGAATATAAAAAGACAGTATGAGGGAGGTTTGTTTTGAAGTAATTGAAATTCCTGTGCACTGATTATTGTGTTTACATGAACATATATATTTGTTAAAATTCATAGAACTGTACACTACCACGGAGTCATTTTTGCATAAGTTTTAAAGATAAAATACATTGATAAAAACGGGAAGACATAAACAGAGAGAAGATATTTTCCACCCATGTATCTGATAAAGGATGTGTGTCTAGAATACATAGCAACCTCTCAAAATTCTATAATATAAAAGCATTCAACTCAATTAAAAATAAGTTTGAACAGTATTTCAGCAAAGAGCACAAATATCAAATATTCGCTTAGCATCATTTCTTATTAGAAAAATTCAAATTTAATGACAACAAAAAATCACTACTCACCTATTTGAGTGGCTGAAAAAATCAATATGACCCAGTAATTCCATTCCTAGGTTTTTATATGAAAAATAAAAAATTATGTTCACACAAACACCAACATCAATGTTTATGGCAGCTATATTCATAATCACCCAAATTTCAATTGGTGAGTGGGTAAATGGACTCGGGCACACTTTTACAATTGGATACTACTCTGCAATAAAAAAGGAACCGGCTAGTGATACAAGTAATGATATGGAAGAATCTCAAATGCACTATGCTAAATTGTAGAAGCCAGATTCAAAGGGCTATGTTGTATATGATTGCATTTATATGACACTGTCGGAAAAAGCAAACATGTAGGGAAAATACATACTAATGCTTGCCAGGGACTAAGATGTGAGGGGATGTTTGATTATGAAGGGGCCTGTGGTAGCTTCGGAGTGGGAGGCAGAGCGCTGCATTGTGACTGCATTGACGGCTATCCAGGGACGTGCATTTGTTAAGGCCATAGGCCTGTGCGTGACCGAGAATATATCTTCTACCTATAAATGATACTTCAGTACACTGAGTTGAAAGGTATACTGGGTGATGAATGCTTGGGGATTGGTTATATTATTTTCTTTATTTTGTATAGTATATATTGGACAACCAAAAAGTCCGTGTGGTTATTTTTCTGTAAGATGGCTCAAGTGGCCATCTTAGTTGTCTTTAACTTCATTTGAAACAACTTTGGTAGATTGTGTTATGGCAGCTAACATATCAGCATGCATTTAAAAAGACCTATCAAAACTGGTGAATTTTTATGTAGCCATTTTAATATTGAAGATGGAAGGAAAAACAACATTTTTAGCATGTTAGGCTCTATTTTTTCAAGAGAGGTAAAAATGCAAGTGGAACACGAAAAATGATTTGTGCAGTGTA
This sequence comes from Tonatia bakeri, assembly GCA_004024845.1. Taxonomy (NCBI): domain Eukaryota; kingdom Metazoa; phylum Chordata; class Mammalia; order Chiroptera; family Phyllostomidae; genus Tonatia; species Tonatia bakeri. The sequence continues at coordinate 224,944 of PVIA01001130.1, forward strand.
TGGAGAAGGTGTTGTGACTTTGAACATGTCAAAACAATATTTTTAAAAAGAAGAAAGATAATTAAAAAAAAAAGTGGTTTGCAAAGTTTTGTGCTGGAGATTTCTTGCTGGATGATGCTCCCTGTTTGGGTAGACCAGACGAAGTTGATAGCGACCTAACTGAGACATTAAATGACAACATTGTATGTTTTACCACAGGGAAGATAGCCGACATACTCAAAATAGCCAAATCAGTGAAGTTATTGGTGAAGATGGAAAAATGTGTCTTTTACTTTATGGAAAAAATGATACAAATTTCTTTGGCCAATCTGATATTTGAAAAGTAAAAAGCAAACAAAAACCAAGAAGGCTAACACCTCCTGCTGGCAGGAATCCAGGGAAAAGATGTTGATACATTATTGATGAACATGTAAATTGCCACAGAATTCCTTTAAAGCAATTTTGTAACAGCTGTTAAAGCTTCAAATTACATAAACCCTTTGTCCCAGAAGGCCCACTGTTTGAATCTCTCCCATAAAAGTAAGAGCTCCAGGTTTTTAACAGTGTCTAGGATGAGGTACAATTTGGTTTACAGTTGTTTGTTTGGAAACGGATACAACAATTAATAAATAATGATAACAGGAGGATAAGCTCTGTGTTTCATACACTGACAACTGTAAGCCGGCTTCTGTCCCGCCCTGGGTGTGCGAGGATGGGCGTCGCAGCCCGTCCGTAGCGGAGAGCCACTGAACACGGAGAATGTCTGAAACGGGAGCACTCCAAAGACACTCCCTAGCCACGCATATGCCTTTATTGTCTCCCTCTGTCCCAATGGCACCGTGGCTTAACTTAATTACAGCGCAGCTATAGTTTGGAATATTATACAGACACTCAAAAAATAATGAATTAGAGTATTAGTTTACAAATCTAATCAATGACAGAGTAGTGTTTTAAACCTAACTCTGCCTGTCTCCAATGTCTATGTACTGAGCCTCCATGCGCTACTAAGTTTTTTATTTTCCCTACTCCCCCCCCCGCCCTCCATGTTATGTTCTTCCTCGTCTTCACTTTGTCTTATTTAAGGTGGTAAGAGCTGAGGAGCTGTGTTTAGGATTGAAGACTAGAATACAGTGCTGTCAATAGCTGGGCAATTTTTTTCTGGGAAGCTGGTCCTCGTTGTGCACCTGGGCACCCCAGCTCACTGGCACATGCAGTGAGATTTGAGAACAAAGCCCCAGATGGTGTTTCTGTACCCACCTCTGTCCCCCATATCTCCCTGAGGAGCTCATGACCACGGTCCCAGCCTCTGAGAAATCCTGGTGCTCAGTCATCTCTCCTGCTGTCCTTGCACTCTGCAATGTGAAAAACCACCACTTTACAACAGCAAGTGAAGATTAAGTGGGGGGAGTGCAGTTTGGGAGACCAGGTCCAGTGTGAGAAGGGCTGTCTTCTGGTGGGAACCCATTCAACTGCAGTCTGGTGATTCCTTTCTATGAAGTAGCAAGACTAATCCATGCTGGGGAAGCCACCATACTAGTAACTTCCCTACTTGGGGAGGGCTGAGGATGGCTGTGGGTAAGCGCATAATGTTTTTCTTTTCACTGGATATTGGTGCTGGCTGCATGAATGTGTTCAGTTTGTGGAACTTCATCAAATTGTACACTATCATTTCAGCATTTCTCTTATGTACCTGTTATAGTGTAATAAAAGATTAAAAACAAATTAACAACAACATGCAATGTTAAACCCCATAATAAATGATAGTTACTTTATACATCATCACAGAATCTCAGTGGCTTCATATAATAACATTGTGTTTCTTACTCATAATTCTGAGACTGTTGCTGTCAGAGAATACTTCTGAGTGTCTCTCCCCGAAGCACTGACTCAGGGACCCAGGCTACTTCTATCTTCACACCTGTACCATCAGCAATGCTTTCTCATGGACAAGAGATGATACTGGAAAATCATGATGGGCAGATTTTTAGGGGTCAGGACTGGGGGTGGGGAACATCATTTTCTCTCACATCCTACGGGATGAAAGTAATTGAATGACTTCAACTGGAAGCAAGAACATTTAGTCTTCCATGTCCTGTTATCATTTTGATAAACATGTAACATTATTTTTATCTTGCATAGACTCTACTTGAAAACATGAGATGCAATCCATTTTGAGGAAGACAGATTGGTATTTGAAACACAAGTGAACAAGTGACTGAATGATTTAAGGAGGCTTCACGGAGAAGGCAGAATTCGAGTTGTGCCCTGACAGATGAGGGTGATTTGAACGGGTGGAAAAACAAGGGAAAGCTTTGGTTCTGGGGACCCTTGACTTGTTATAGATTTACCTTTACAAAGGACAACATGGGAGCATCAGTATTACATAGCAATCGGTGGACATATCCCCTATTTGCAGAGGACCCCTTGGAATGAAAATTAAATGAAAAAATTGGAGTGAGAACTTGCACTTGCCTCTACTGTACCTAGGCACCCACAACCTGTTTTCCCCATTAGGAATATAATCATCTTTTGTATGATGGTGCTTCAGACACGAGAATTTACTGATCCAGTTAAGAGCATTTGGTCATGTGCCTCCCTCCTCCCATGATGTGTTCTCACCACTTCATCATGTCCTGCACTCTTTCCCTCTGTTTCAACTCTTTTTCTCTCTGCTTTGCATACATTATAGTCTCGCCTTCTCTAATAGATTACTCTCTTTGAAAACATTTTTTCTTTTCCTCCTCAGCACTAAGCACAGCGTCGGAGGCATAATAGTTGTAAAAAAAACTAAGACATTTTTGACTCATTCAGTCTTGGAAAATATCTGACATTATAGTCTCCCTTCTTAACTTCTCCCCCCAGACTTTAATACAAGAACCACAAAACACCACTATCATGAATTTAAATCTTTGAATCCTTTTCATCTTGACAGTTAGTCAGTGAAGGAGCAAGAGGCTAGGTGGCAATGTTTATCTGCAGGAAGCTACACACGTTTCTGACCTTGGGGGACGAGGTGCAGAGCTGAATTTTGTGAAAAGGTGGCTGCCTCCCACTCTGCCTTTTCCATGCAGCCCCAAGTGACCCACAGTGCACTGAATGCTCTGTGCTCCAATGTGTTATCCACGTAGCACTTTGTCACACTGACGGTTTGCAGCCCTGCATGCCTGCATGTGCACTCAAGACTGGCTCCCAGTTTCAGAGCTCTCACTTTCAAGACTTAAGGTAATTTGGTACAACTGTGACTATCTCCTAGAATCTCCTTTGCCAACTTGGAATCGTAGACGAGCAAGGAAATAGCAATAAAATATGTAAAATCCAGTATGTTTCCAATTGGTGTGCTTCCAAGAAAAGAATCTTTCCTCTATGTTAGACTGGCATCTTAGGCTAATTGATGATTCTGTTAAATAGACCAATTGAATAAGGGGAAAATAAACCAAATTAATTTTTACTTTCTAGTATGAGACGTGCTCTCTCTAAGGATGTGAATAATTTCATTCCCATTATCTTAAATGATTATGTCACTAGACATCTTGGCACACTAGACACAGTGATAACACATGCCGAACAGCCATGTGTTCACTGCTCCATCACCCCAGTCCTCACTGGTGTCCTTTGTCTTGAGTGTGGGGGCCAGGTTCTGAGTTTCTATTGTATTTGTCATGAATTTCCATAATTAAGAGCATAATGTGTGTAATTACACATGAGATCCTTCCAGGGCCAAGGACAGAAAGCCCAGACAGGGATTTAAGGTGTTAAATTAGGAGATTGTTAACTTTCCAAACAACGAAAAGATGGGTTGGTGTCCTGATCCAAGCAGGTGGGAATAAGAACAAGCCTGGCAAGTCTTTGGGGAGCCTTAGTTCAAGCTCTGTCCGTTTCAGGACTACAAATGCCCAGGAAAAAGTTTCCCTGAAAACATACTGCTCTTCTCGCCCTTCCTCACTTGGATCAGGAATTAATTTACCAGCTAAGACCCTTGAGTCACGCCAGTGGTTCTGTGGTTACCCAAGACCCCCAGGTGTTTTGAACCTCAGTAGTTCTATTTTGCAGTCTCCCTACGGCTACGTTTCGAGAAGGCCTGGCCATGCCTGCACTGTCACTACTGAATGTCTTTTTCAGTTTTGCTTTCTGGCAGGACTTCAAAGTTGCTGACAACAGTCCCATCAGTTTCAGAATATGGGTAAATGACAACTTCCATTAATTTTGAATCTGTCCCCTTCCTGGAATCAGCCCAACATTGGCTGAAGAATGAATTGGCTGGGTCCGAAGTCAAGGCCAAGAGGAACACAGACACAGGATTAGACCGAGGTGGAAGTGAAGGATGAAGCAGAGGAGGAGGAGAGCTACAATAGTTCCTGAGGTTGAGAAATTCGGTTGGATAATTAAGTACATTGGGGCTGGTGAAAAAAATAGCAAGATAGCCTGGAATTTAGGCATTAAGAACTGTCAGAACATCAAGGCTTGGCAAACAATGTCTGTCCCCAGCAACGGTGAGGATGTGAGGAAACGGCGATGGTAACTGACACTTGCTGAGTGGTTGTTATATGGAAGACACAGCTTTAAACTGCTTCATACACATTTTCTAATTTAGTTCTGTGCACATAGGGTAGCCTTTACTATGATCTGCATTTTACGTATGTGGAAACCAAGGATCAAGGAGATGTAATAATACCTTGCCCGATGTGACTTAGGTAGTAAGTGCTCATATAGGACTTAAACTCTGCTCTGTTTGATAATATAGGAGGTGCTTTCGCTTTTGCTCATTTGTTTTAAATATTGTAGCAAATGCTCTTGATGTCCCCAAATCTCCTTTACCAGTTATGTGGTAAATGCTACATCCCTGTGAGCTTTTCCTAAGGGTTTGTTCCAGCAAACTGTTCAGAGGACTATCTTGGGGCTGCTGGAACTACTTGGATCCGACAGACCAGAAGCCAGAAATGCCTGGGAGTTTAATTCCAGTGGGAGAGTTGTGAGGCGGTCCTGAAGGAGGATGAAAGCCCAGCTCCCTTGCCTTGAGAAGGGACAAGGTCTGCAATGAAACTGTGCTCCAGTGCTCCCTGCAGCGCCAGAGTGAATGCTAGGTTGATGCTGAAACAGTACCCTGCCTGGCCTCCTCCCTCGTCTTTCCTGCTCCTCTCACTCCCTTCCTAGTTTCTCCTGGTTGCACCCCCTTAATAATTCACACACAATCCTTGCCATTGTGCCTGATTCCTGGGCAATCTGAGCAGTGACAGTTATGCTTTGGTCCCATGAAAAGTAATATAAAATAATAATTGAACACAGCTAATGGAGAAACTTTAGAGATTGCTCTGCATGTTGATTTGGCCTCTCAGTTACTGTCGTTTTATTCATTCAATGATTCATTCAACAAAGTGTGTCTTTTACCAAGTGCCTAAGACCAATACTGATGTATACACACCCCTTCAAGGGGATAGGCAAAAAATACACTTCTCAGCATATACATTCAGGGCACCCAGAAGGAATAGAGGGAGAAGTCCCAATAAAATTCAGTCCTTTACATTCCTGTGCATCATTTAAACTTCCACAGTGTAATTTCTTCTAGATCTGAATTTATGGTTTCAGGTATTTTTCCTGGCTGAGTGGTGTATGATACAGAGAATCCCGAGGAAGGGGGTTGGCTCAGACTAGACACATTCACCCACAGTAGGTTTAGTAAATGCCTTTCACACAGTAGTAATAAAACCAGCCCTCCTGCAATTTTTAGAGATAGGCCTTAAGAACAAAGGTGAGTTGTAGAAACAAAAGGATTCATCGAAGGAAGTTTTATTAGTAATATGGTTGATTACAGAAGGGAGATTGTGCCCTGGCTACAAGTTACTCTTCTGCTCCAAATGTATTTTGTAATTTGGTGTGAGAGTAGAGTTTGGAATAAAATTCTAAAAGGGGGGTGAGTAAGCTCAGAATTTTGAACCTGGATTTCTTCCTGTGAGAAGCCCCTCAGATGTGTGAGTTACAGATGTTGTTTTCAAGCAGCGCTGCCTCTTACTCTTTTTTCTGCTTTCCTCAATTTCATTATGTAAAAATTCTCACTCTTAGAGAATGTTTCATCTGTAACACAATCTCTCTACTTCAAAAGCTCAAGGATATCCCTGCCTTTCCCAAACATGCCTTTTAGTTATTTTCCACTTTATTTCTTAGTGACATTTTATTCATTTTTTTCTTAATGAGGTTTACTCTTTGCCCATCATTCTTTTTTAAAGTATATTTTATTGATTATGCTATGACAGTTGTCCCATTTCTTTTTCTCCCTTTTAACCCCCTCATTCCAGTGTCCCCTCCCTCCAGCATCCCCTCCCCACCACCTTAGTTCATGTCCATGGGTCATACATACAAATTCTTTGGCTTCTTCATTTCCCATATTATTCTTAACCTCCCGTCTGTTTTATACCTACCATTATGCTTCTTATTCCCTGTACCTTTTCTCTCATCTCCACTGATAACCCTCCATGTGATCTCCATTTCTGTGATTCCATTCCTGTTCTAGTTGTTTGCTTAGGTTTTTTTTTTTTTTTAGGTTCAGTTGTTGATAGTTATGAGTATGTTGTCATTTCACTGTTCATATTTTTGATGATCATCTTTATCTTAGGTAAGTCCCTTTAAGATTTCATATAATAAGGGCTGGGTGATGATGAACTCCTTTAACTTGACCTTATCTGGGAAGCACTTTATCTGCCCTTCCATTCTAAATGATAGCTTTGCTGGATAGAGTAATCTTGGATGTAGGTCCTTGCCTTTCATGACTTGGAATACTTCTTTCCAGCCCCTTCTTGCCTGTAAGGTTTCTTTTGAGAATTCAGCTGACAGTCATATGGAAACTCCTTTGTAGGTAACAAAGGAGTGTAGGATACTCCCTTGGTGTGTTCTTCCTTGAGTCCAACTTCTTTGGGACTCTCTGACCTTCCTGGACTTCCTGGAAGCCTATTTTCTTTGCCAGATTGGGGAAATTCACCTTCATTATTTGTTCAAATAAGTTTTCAATTTCTTGCTCTTCCTTTTCTCCTTCTGGCACCTCTATGATTTGGGTGTTGGAACATTTAAAGTTGTCCCAGAGGTTCCTAAGGCTCTCTTCATTTTTCTGAATTCTTGTTTCTTCATTCTGTTATGGTTGAATGTTTATTTCTTCCTTTTGTTCCAAATTGTTGATTTGAATCATGGCTTCCTCCCCTTCACTGTTGGTTCCCTGTATATTTTTCTTTATTTCACTTTGCATAGCTTTCACTTCTTCCTCTATTTTGTGAACATACTCAATCATTTCTGTGAGCACCCTGATTTTGAACTCAGTGTTTTGAACTCAGATCTGGTAAGTTGGCTATCTCCTTGTCACTTAGTTCTTTTTCTGGAGTTTTGATCTGTTCTTTCATTTGGGCCATATTTCTTTGTGTCAGTGCACCTGTTACATTGTAAGGGGCAGAGCCTTAGGTATTTGCCAGGGCTGGGCAACCGAGATCACTGCATTGTGGGGCTATATGTGAGGGAGTGGTTTGAGAGGGATCAATGCTGCTTGCTCAGCTCTTAGCCAGTTTTTAATTACTTCCTTCACTACCCAAAAGCAACTTGGGCCCTTCTGGTGCTGATTCATAAATGAGTTGGCTTGTGTATGTTCTAGGACCCCAGGAGTTCTCTCACTGCTACAAACTCCATAAATTTTTACAGCCAGAGGTTTTGAGGCTTTATTTCTACATGCTGGAACCCTGGGTTGTGTGACCTGTCTTGCTCCCCAGTTGGTCCTCCCATTTTATCCACATACAAATGTGGGACCACCAGATCCATCAGCTGTCACCTCAACAGCTAGGTCCTCCAGCTGCCACCTTGTTGTATATCCTCTTTGCCCCAGCTGCCTGTCTCCACCCCTCCTACCAGTCTGGATGAATGTTTCTTCTTTAACTCCTTGGTTGCTAGATTTCCATACAGTTCAGTTTTCTGGCAGTTTTGGTTGTTTTTGGTTTTTAAATAGGTTATTGTCCTTCTTTTGGTTGTGCAAGGAAGCAAAGCATATCTACCTATGCCACCATCTTGGCTAAAGTCTTTACTCATCATTCTAAAATTAACACTGTCATGTCATGTTGCATACCCTTAGTTATATAAATAAATATATATGAAGCAAACAAATAAGTTCAGGATTGTCTACCAACTGACTCATAGAGAGCATTTCTGAATATGAATACATATTTCACTACCAGAAATGTCAAGGAAAGAACCCAAAATCATTAGCACCAAATTCATTTAAGTGTCAAAATGAATTCAACATGTAAAAAAACTATTGAAGAAAGAGAGATTCAAATTTGTATGCATGCCCATGTAAATTAATGAATGAATCATCTTTCTAGGACTCATCTTGAATAGACACATTTAGAAATAACATAGAAACCACCTTTCATAGATTCAGAAAACATAAGGCAATATAAAAGTTGGTGTGGAAGAACCACCAGCTCACAAGGTCGCAGTCTCAGAGGCAGTGGGCTGGAGGAGCTAGGAAGCAGGGCTCAAGGTGGAGGAAATCAGTCCTGAGTAGCCAAAAATCCATGGTTGGTGACGAATGATCAGTTCAGTGATAATGATGCTTATGATGATAATGATGATATTAATGTGATAGTGATTGCTAAAATTTCTCTTTAAGCCAGTCTCTGCTTTATACGTTGTTATTTTATTTACTTATTTAATTTTCAGAACTACTCTACCAAGAAGATAATATTATTACCAGTTTGATAGACATGAATAGTCAGCAGAATGTAAATAGGTTGCCCAAGTCTTCAGAATGAGCAAGTATTAGCCAAGGCAAAACAGTGCTATAATCAAAAGCTGAGTTCTAAAGGAGCTCCAGCTGTGGGGAACAGGCTCAGTGGACCTTGATAGTTTCTTTGGCATTTTTCTGCAAAGTACCTTAGAACTTCCCCAGGGGTCTTTTTTAGGATGCACACAATTCTGACTCCAAGAACGGCTGGCCCACTGCAGAGAGAGGGAGCGTCGTGACTCCGAGCAATGAAGGCTGTGATTCTGAAGCTCCCTTGCTCCCCAGGTTTGGGGACTCCCCAGTGAGTGGCTTTTACCATTCATGCCAAATAAACATTTTGAAGTCAGACTGTAGTAACCGTTATCTTTACCATAAAGGTGATGAGTTTGGGATTTCTTTAATAAAAAATGTCATCTATTTCTTTGTCTTGCTGGATAAGTATATAAAACTTCTCCCCACCTTTCTTGCTCAGTACTTGCAAGCACCTTTGATTGCTCATTTGATGACACTGCATGTATATTTCTGAGATGTTACAGTTTTTTTAAACTTTTTTTATTGTTGTTCCAAGTACAGTTGTCTCCATTTTCCCCCCACCACTACTGCCCACCCCAGCCATCCCCACCTTTCACCCCTGATCCCAACCCCCCACCTTGGTTTTGTCCACATGTCCGTTATACTTGTTTCTGAAAACCCCTCCTCTTTTTCTCCCCATTGTCCTCTCCCACCTCCCCTCTGGTTACCGTCAGTTTGTTCTTAATTCCAATGTCTCCGGTTATATTTTGCTTGCTTGTTTGTTTTATTGATTAGGTTCCACTTTTGGTGAAATCACATTTAAAAAAAATAACTTTAAAGTTTTTGTTCTGAAACCACAATAAGAGACACAGTTGAGACACATCTCCCTTCAGGCGACAGGTTCCTCCATGTGTTTTCAAAACATAAAATCTCTATCACTTGCTATTTCATAGCTAGGTTTCATCACCTAACTATAAATTTAATACCTTCACATTATTGTAGGTGGCACCTCAGTGTGAGATTTGGCAATAACAGTGCAATCTAATAAATCTAATGAAAATGATGAGCTTTCTCTCACAATGCTGGCATTGAAATTTTTGGTTAATTGACCAATGATTTATTCTCACAGGTGTCAGAAGGAGAAGAGTTCAAGTTCTTCTATATGAATTAATAATAATAGATATGTGCCATTAAATAATCATAAATATTTCTATACAACACAGCTAGAGTGCTTTGTGTGCTGTAGCTGAATAAATCACTAAACTTGGCCATATTTTTGAATAGTTGTTCAGTAAATATTCAACTAAGAAAGGGAGGAGGCTTCCACAGGGATCTGTGAGGCTCATGGGGATCAGTGTTCTTGGTCACTGGGCTTCATTTTTGCTCATGACACTTTCCTTGATTGTGCAGACTCTGATTAGCAGCTCCAACTTCTCCAGTTTTATTACTACCACCTGCTGTTTTTGACCAGGGTCCTCCCTTCCTGAATCTTCTGTGGAACTCAAGGTTGTATCATAGATGGTCTTGTCTTCTAGTCCCTAACACAAGCACAACAACAACAGAGGATTTGTAAGGTTTTTGCTCTGTTGGTCACCACAAGAATGAGATGGGAAGTAAAATGATGACTGTTTCTTTCCCTCTACTCAATGAACACACACACCAAACCATGGTGGGGCCTCAGCAATGGAAATAGTCACTCACAGGTGAGGGAATTAAGCTTGCAGCAAACGAGCTGTTCCCTTTACCCCAAGTTCATTGCTTAGGCACATAACGAGCTTTCTTCTGCTTCCTATGATGAGCCTCCAATGGACTAGGTGGTTGAGGATGTGGGTACAGGTTGTCAATTTTTGATACAAAATCAAAAACTACAAAAAGATCAAAGACAAGGATCATTAGAAGGAAAATTACAACTCTCCCAACAGTCTCAGATCTAAGTTCCACTACAGTTCTGAAATCTTTATTCCTAGTCCAGTGCCAAAGCTAACTTTAGCAACAAACAAACAAACAACAGTCCCTTTAAGATATGGGGCAGGAGAACATGGACAGAGGGAGGAGTAGCTCTTGGGAGACAGGAGAGAGCTTGGAGACCTGATAGTCACTTGGCCAGACAAATCTCTTAAACCATGATCACGTAGACAAGTATCAACTTCACCTGCTTTTGGTTCTCTCAGAACATTCTTAAGATTATCCTGATCTGAGAGTTAGAATCAGATCATTCGTTCCACTAAGGATATGCAAGGCACAAAGTAAGGGGAAGCCATGAAAACAGTTTAAGCAGAGAAGTGACAAGATCTGATTTATGATTAATAACCTCACTCTGGCTGTTGTGCAGAGAGTGGATTAGAGGGCCAAGAAGATAGGCAGGGAGAGGAATTGGGAACTGTAGCAGTGGTCTTGGTGAAAGCTCCCAGCCAGCCCATTGGAAGGTCATTTAAATAGAACTCAGACATTCCTGAGACAGTGCCCACCCACCTCAGAGACTGAGCCAGGCTCTGCCAGATTTGAGGATGCTCTCCAAGGTTTCAGTAAGAGAACACTCTCTCCCGGTCAACTTTTGGGCAATCATTTGCCTCCAAACATAATTTCTTGAGAATTTCTATTTCTGTCTTTTTTAAATCCTCACCTGAGGACATGCTTATTGATTTTAGAGAAAGGGGAAGGGAGTGAGAGAAAGAGAAAGGGCTAGAATTATCAGTGTTTGAGAGAAACATAGATCTGTTGCCTCTTGTACATGAACTTGCAACCCAGGTTTGTGCCCTGACACGGAATTGAACTCAGAGCCTTTCAGGTTACAGGATGATGCTCCAAGCAAGCAAGCCACACCAGCCAGGGCTATTTCTACCTGTTAAACATACAGAGAATAAAAAGGAACAACTTGGCATGTTTATGGGTGCAAGTAATAGGAAGGCTGTAAAAATCTTTCAATGTAGAAATAATTACCCCAAATCAAAGGTATGAAAGTGCTGAATGGCTCTCATAAATATGTTTTGTATCATGTAAATCTTGTTAAATTTGAAATTTGAGAAATGGTATTTCACTGGGAAGACTACATGTAATTTTCAGCCACATAAATTTATGCTCTCTCAAGCTCTAAGCAGGTGTCACTTCAGCGTACAGTCTAATGTGAGAAGCATTAGCCAGGTCACTGTAACCATGAAATGCATCAGATGAGGAGCTGTCTCTTGTGTCTGGGCTGTATCTTCTTAGTAATGTTACACTGACATTGTTAAAATAGCAGATATTATGGAGCTAGTTCTGCATTTCTGTTCTGATTGCTAGAAAATTGGCCGCTGCCTTTCATGAAAATGGATTTCTAACATCCATAAAAAGTACTATAGGACTATGGGGAACGGGTCTGAACTAATTCTGCCTGAGAGGATCAGGGAAGTCTTTAAAGAGAAGGTGATGTTAGGCAGACTCTTCTAAGGAGGGGCATGATGTTCCAGGTGTGTCAATGTGGGTGGAATTGGGTGTCATCCATGTAGCTGCATATGGCACATAGAAAAGCTGTGTTTGTTTTTCCATTCACAGAAAAAGAAAAAATATTTTTTTTGAATAGAATTAAGCATTTTCCCGTATTACTGATGAAATCAGGTCATTTCTCCATCTCAGGGTGGGCATGGCCCTCTCCATCTCTCTACCTCCCTTTACCACAGTCTGAGCAGCCTTTAGGGCTTGGCTTCATGAAGCTTTCTGTGAGCACCTTAGTTAGAAAGTAAAATTTCCTTTCTTTCTAATCCAGAGCACTCACCTTTATGGAACATAAAGATTTTTCTGATCTGAAACATCTTTATAGCACCCCAGGACATTGGGCAGAATTCCTCATACCTGTGTGCCAGGACTGTGCAGTTGTCACTCCCCAAATTCTCTTCTTTAATTCTGATAATTATGTTATTAGATGCAGAGTGCTGTCACTAATCTCATTTATAGACCTGGGATATAAAGTTCTGTTCAGAGAATATTTTGTCCCAAACCATGTAACCAGAGAATAGCAAAACCAGAATTAAAACTCTGAATGCAATGCAATTAAAGATCTGCCTATGGTGGATGAATGCATTGAGGGACAATGTTGCTGATTCGAAGTTGCTGCAAATTCTTTGAACTTCCATTTTGAGGTTGGATCTTCTGTCTCCTTTGCTGGAATCTGGGCGGACTCTGATTGCTTCCACTTATAAAATGCAGTGGATTGACATTATGCCAGTTATGAGTCCAAGTCTTTAGAAATAGAGCTTTATTCTCTTTACTGCCTTGGAGTCCTCAGACATCATGGAAGACGTCTGATGCTCTGTTGGAGAGACTCCCTGAGAGGCCCTGAGACTATGGAGAGGGAGAGGTTTTCAGTTGAACCCAGCCTTCCCAGGCGTTGAGGCACCAAGCATTTGAGTGACATTATTTGGGCCCTCTAGACTGGCCCAAGAGTTCACTGAATACCATTGAATGACCCCAGTCAGTGACTCATAGAGCATGGAAACCAGCTAGGTGAACATTTCACAAATTCATGAGATATTCTGAGCCACTGATACTGCTTTAAGCTGTTGAGTTTTAGGGTGGTTTTTTTAATGCAGCGGTTGGTAGCTTAAATAGCCTGTTCTATCTGGAAACTTTGCTTAGGCACCTGAAAATGCCTTTCTGGTGTACTTAACTCATGGCAGTGTTATATGAAATATTATGGAAGAATAAACAAAATTAGAAGATGGATTCTGACTTTCAGAATCTCATTGTTTTCTTGTCCTCTGGTGTGTGCACATTGGTGGTGGTGAGGAGGGAGGTGTAGTATATCACAACCCCTGGGGGTTAAATAGCTGACACTGAACAACATCCCCAGGTACAGGTGCCAGGTTCCTACCCTCTGCCCCGAAGAGTAACCATTAATCTTAGAGTAGGGTTTTGGAGCCAGAAGAGATTTTCAAAACCATTTAGTCATTTATTTTACAAATAAAGAAACCGAAACCATGGAAGTTAAATCACTTACTTAAGTAGAGTGCTGGAAATAGAACCGATAGGGGAATGAATTATAATGTTGTATTATGTATATGAATATATAAATCAATTGCTAAAAATTGATGTTACCACAATTACATATTAATGCTGCACAGTGAATGAATAAATTGAGATTCTCAATCAAGAAATGTAATGAGCTACCAGTATTTCTCCAATTTATCTGCACATTAAAACCACCTGTGGTTATTTAAAAAATCACTGTTCGAGCATACATTATAATTTGTTTGTGGGTGGCTGGGGCAACTGGTCACTTTTTGCTAACAACCTGGATAACTAGCAACAACTCTATTATTAGTAAGTAGTGATTTTGGAGTTTACAGTTTAATAAACTGATATAATATTAATAGCACTTTTCTGTCATGATCGTGCATAATTTCTTTTTCAAGTAATTTGTATATCTTTATTGTTTCTAAAATTATTTTTCTAGTGTTGAGCTATATCCTCCAAACATGCACTCGTCTTTAACATGTACTTAATACGTATTTAACACAAACCTTTCTCTTTTAGTCTTAATCTCTTGGAAAAGAATGATACTTTCTGTTGTCCTCTCAGCCTCCAATGGAAGATCTATATGCAAAACAGGACCAGCACTGTCTGTTGTAGGGTCATTTCACACTAAGCTGATAAACGTCCAAGAAGGAGTTATTTGTCAAACATATATATACTTGAATAAATTAGCTTTTTGTGAGGAGTGTGCTGGATTTATTAACCAGCAGTTACTAATAATTTATCACATCCTCATTTGTTTGAAATAGAATTCTAAAACAGCCCCAATTAGATTAAATAAAAGTACCAATATCTAGGACTAATGCATTGGAGGAAATATAATTATAGTTCACTGCCATATCATAAAAACATTATGGTGGTTCTAATTGCCTAATGTTTGCTAGTGTGTTTTAAAATGGGCATAATATACACCATTTATTAACATGCTTCTTTACAAATATAAGTTTTAAAAAAGGTTGAGCCATTTGGAGAAACTAGTTGAAGAGCACACTGGGGAACTTAAGCAACAGACAATTGCTTGTGAATCTAGAATGATCTGAAAATAATATGTTTTAAAAGAATGGCTGATATTCTCCATTGCTATACACATTACTCCTCCTCTTAGGTTTTCCTGCTTCGGGGATGATTTGAAGGAATCTTTGTTTTTTCCTGAGATGTGAGATTAGGATTTACTACATCTTTATAGGATGTGTCTCTGAAATGTTCCAGTACTCAGAGGAAAATAGAGCACCCACTATTACAACACTCAGGGATGAAGAAATGCTCTGTCTAGATGTAGTGGGTGGTTTCAGTGGTGTTGCTGCTGTCTCTGCATTAGGGTCAGTGGGTTGGTTTTTGTTCCCATGGCCCAGAAAGGCTGGCAGTATAGCCTAGTGGTTAAGTGTACAGGCTCCAGAGTCAGGTTGTGGACTTCCTATCTATGTGAGCATGAACATATTTCTTAACTTTCCTTTGCCTCCAGTGTCTCATCTTAAAATAGAATTAATAATAGGGAGCTGGGTGCGGGCAAAGCGTGGTTGGTTTGAGTCCGCTTGAGGGTGGTTGATACAGTTCCCCAAGGGCCACACGAAGGATCCTGGCAGTTGTCCAACTGTTCAGTGTTCTAACTTGCTGGTGGGTACAGGTCTCTACATGTGCTCAAATTGTGTAGAGCTGAAGACACATTCACAAACGAGTAGAATTAGCTGCGGCAAGTATAAATAAAAAAGGTGGATTGTGTTAGGCCAACACACTGGTTGTTATGCTATAATTTTGCCAAATGTTACCACTTGGGGAAGTGTGTATGTTGTTTTTCCAGCACCGTGGTAACAAAGCACCACCAACTGGGTGACTTAACACAACAGAATTTGTTCTGTCACAGTTCTGGAGGCCAGAGGTCACAGGTGATCAACGTGGTGGCAGAGCCATGCTCCCTCCAAAGCTTTTAGGGGAGAAAACTTGCCTCTTCCAGCTTCTGGCAGCTCCAGTCATCCCTCAGTCTATGTCGGCATCACTTCAAGCAGTGCCTCTCTCTTCACATCACTGTCTTCCTTCTTTGTGTCTCCATTGCTGCCTGTTCTCCTCTTCTTGTACGGATGCCATTCATATGCAATGAGGGTTCACCCCAATGACCTCAATTTACATCTGCAAAGACTATTTCCAAAAAAGGTCATATTTACCTGTTGCACAGTTACTGGGAATTAGGACTTCAATATATCTTTTGGGGGGTAGGGTTCAATGCTTAATACTGAGTAAAGGGCCCATAGGAGCTATCTGTATTTTTTCTTATGCACTGCATGTGGACCTACCATTATCTTAGTAAATAAAAATCAATTAAAAATAAAAATCTGTAGTGGCGGCCAATATGGTTGGCGAGCAGCATAGGTGCACTGTAAGAAATACGTTTCATAAATTGGGGGGTGTGATAGGTGCCATATGAAGAGGGGCTAGCTGGTTTTGTGGGGCCAGGTCCCAGGGCAGATTACAGTAACCTCATTCACCAGATCACTCAGTAAAAACAAACAGACAAACAAACAAAACAAACACACCTCTGTGACCCTTGCCCCGCATCAGATACGTCCTACAATGCTGATGTGTTTGAATGATGATATAAATTGATAATTTCTGTGTGTGATTCAGGAGGAAAACCTCAGGGTTTGCTCGTCCTAGAACTTACCTGGGGTTTTCCCCATGGAGAAATTTTCCATGTTTTTGGTGGAGTTAGTGTGAAAAGAGGGTGCTGGGGCTTGGGAGTCTTCAGATCAGCAAAAGGAAAGATATTATTAGAGATAAAATTAATGCACACTCATAGGACAGTTGAAATATTTCCATAAATCTACAAAAAAGCTCAAAGTGTAGTTACACACATAATTGTTCAGTAAATATAAGCAAGTATTTTTTTCATTCGTAATTCATCAGCTGATTTGAATACAACAATGAGTCACTCTTACCACTCCCAAGTGTCTGGGGGCATTTGGGGGAGAAAATAAAACTGACACGCCTCCAAAGCGAGGACTTGGAGATAATGCAGTAACAAAGTCTCCAAGAACGTTAAAAATGAGAACATTTGTGCAGAAATAAAATTTTGCTTTCAAAACATGCTCTGGCTTTAAACTCAGACATGGTTAAGTAAAAGAGAACTTGAATTCCTGTATGTATTGATCCGAGAGTTAATATGATCTGGGATAAGCTCTTTGCACCTTTTAGGGCTTCAACACTGAATCAATTCCTTCCTGCTAAATGGAAATGGAGGAGATTGTAAAGATCTCGCAAGTCAGGCAGGCGACCATTTTTCAGCTGTTTCAGAGCTCAGAGTGAGGCCAATCAATTGGCCCAATTGAGACAGACAAGTGTTTAATTTGTATATTTTAAAGCCTCAATACAACATTTACTTTCACTTTTTTTCTGCTTAACATCTCTATTTTTGTGCACAAAGATAAAGTCCTTATTTAGAATTAAAAACATCTCTCCTCCTATGAAAATTATTTATGTAAGCATTTTGATGAGAATGTACCTAAACAAGGATATACTTTTAATTAGCCCCTTTCAGTGGCTCATGTTGCATAATTAAAGTTCATTGAAGGTAATTCAAATGAAGAGCTGTCTTTATTTATTAAAGTGTCATTGAAAGCGGGTTTAAATTGGCATTATCCTGATTACCTGTTCTTAGCGATGGCGCTGGCGATGAGGAAGTGACAGTGGCATCTGTCTGGTGGGTGATGCAGGTTTTTTGTTGCTCTTTTGTGTTCTTTTTGTTTTGCTTTTGACCCTCAGACTTACTATTTGCAGTTTGCTATCTCCCAAAGCTCTAGTAATGCCCACTCGTTCACATCAGATCCTCTGGGGTAGCCAGAGTCCTGGCTGCTCCGAACTTGAAGGAAACTGTCCTGAAAGAAGGGAAAGTATTGAAAGACATGACTCTGAATTCATATCTAGCCCAAAAAAAGAAGCCAGGCTCCTCATCATTTTTACTCCCACAAATGTCTGAGGCCTCAAACCTCACAAACTACTTATTCTAGTCATTCATGATACACACAGACAAAGGAATCACCTGATAATTAAGCTAAGCCTATCTCTGACTGAGGCAAAATGCAGGATCTGAGGAACCCAGGTCAACTATCATCTATGAACCCTCTCTGTGATGCTTTTGTGATTGAACCCCAATATTTGAGTCCATCTGCTTGCATGCAACAACAAAAGAAACACACAAGCAGGAGTTTGCAGTGTAGAAAGGAAGTAGCTTACAGAATCGGTCAATCTGGAGTGTGGGCGAGCTCATGTTCTGAAAGATCTGACTGAAACACCTGACTGGTTACACCTGGCATGCAGGTTACAGATTCGATAGAACAGAATCACATGAATCTGGGGGTCGGGGGGGTTCCAGGTGGTGCTGGAAGCTGATTAGTTAGAAGTGAGATAAGGGTAATAAAGCATTCCTTCAGGTCTTTGGGGACCCATTGACAGAAGTATTGTTCTAAAAGGGATTTAAAGAATGAAGCCTTTTTATGAAATATATTTAAAAGATTATTTAATTAATAATAATCATAACATTTTTGAATATATTATACACTTTCATAATTTAAAATTCAAAAGATATAAAATGATATAAAGCAAAAACTCTCCTTTTCACTCCTAAGTTCCAGCAGTCTAGGGTTCCTCTCCAGAGGTAACCACTATTGTTAATTTCCTATGTGGTCTTTCATTTTTTTAAAAGATTTTATTTATTTATTTTTAGAGAAAGGGGAAGGGAAGGAGAAAGAAGGGAGAGGAACATCAATGTGGTTGCCTTTCACGTGCCCCTCACCAGGGACCTGGCCTGCAACCCAGGCATGTGCCCTGACTGGGAATCGAACTAGTGACCCTTTGTTTCGCAGTCTGGTGCTCAATCCACTGAGCCACACCAGTCAGGGCTCCTGTGTGTTCTTTCAGATATATTTTATGTATGTACACAAAAGTGTATGCATATACTTTTGTACTTCTATCTTAAAATACATATTGATTTGCATCAAGAGTTGTTATTAACAATATATCCTGGGGATCGTTCCACATCAGTAAGAGGGAACTCCTTTATTCTCTTTTATAAATTTGTATAACATTCTAAGATATAGATGTACCATAATTTATTTGCTCCAGGCACTAGTATGGATGTTTATGTTGTTTCTGACCTTTAACATGTAGTGGTATAACTGTAGGCTAAATACCTGAAGAGAAATTGCTAGAATAAGGTTATATGGATTTACCATATGACAGGTATTGCCAAATTGCTCAACCTAAAAATTACACTAGTTCATGGTTAATCCACCAGTAAATAATGTTTCTCTAGACCCCTTCAGTGTATATGTGTGACCATTATTTGTGTTTGCTAAAAAAGTAGTTAGAAGTGTTTTATTATAGACTTATAATGTATACTCACAATGGAGTGCAGTATTTTTTTTAAATTTTAAATTGGGCACAATTTATTTACAAGTATATATAACATATCTACATTGTATAAGGCACTCAGCCAGCTATTACAGGTTATACAGAGATACTTAAGTCATAACTCCCCCTCCAAAGGCCTTGCAGTCTAGCTTGGGGCTAAAATAATGGATTCAAAACTATAATAAAAAGCCTAGATATTATAAATGTCTCCAGAACATGTAAAATACTGTGGGTCTTCAAAGGAGGGTAGGATCCCATAAGATGAAATGATAGTAAATTACAAAAGGCTTCATGGAGAAGTGTTAAAAGGTTGAGCTTGGGAGTGGGATGGGCATTCAAATGGGAAGAAATGCTTTGTGAAAGTAGGTCCGTGGACCAGTGAGAAGCAGTGACAAATCTAGTTTGATAAGCATGTGGAATTCCCAAGGAAGAAGAAGAACTGGAACTATGAAGATAATTTGGGTCACATTGGGAATAACCTTGACTTGAAGGTGTGCAGGCAGTGAGGCAAGATAGCAGAATTTGGGAATATGGCTCGGGTAAAATGACTAAAACTATGATTTTTGAAAATTAACCATATGTCTAAATTGAATATATTGATGGGCATTTATACCTGTTCACCAAGCGCTTTGCACTAAGATTCAAGAAGGAAAACACTATCCCTGCTTGTCAGTAGCTTTCAGTTGTATCGTGTGTGTGTGTGTGTGTGTGTGTGTGTGTGTGTGTGTGATTATGGGCAGGGAAGAGGTGAAGGTGAGTGGTTAATGAAATTGCATCTGGAGCCATCTCCCCAGGTACTGGTATCTGAGCATTGCAATATTTAAAAACCAGTAATTGGTCACTTAGGTTATTTCAGCCTCACAAACTCATGCCAAAGACTATGATGTTGCCATCAGTTTATAGCACAGTTTTACAGGAGAAATACTTGGCATGTCCACAACCATCTGCATTGTCCCCTTGAACCTGTACTAGGAATTGGAAGGAAAGAGGTATTGACAGATTTTCAGGCCAACACAGGAAGTACATGCTGAGTTGTCTGGATTCTTGCCTAACTTCTCCCTTTCTGCAACCTGGATGACATATGACCACAAATACATTTAAGAAGAACATATTAATACATTAAATGAGTATGGTTAAAAACATAAATAAATGATCATACTACATTAGAATCAGCTTTTTTAGTTGGAATAGTTAAGAATAAACAAGAGGGTGGAACATTGAAGCTGAATTCTTTCCACATCCTTTCCAGTAATCCACACCTTCTTCTCTTCATTCTGCAGGCTGTAATTTATAAATGTGCCTCCTCACCCTTGGACCATTAATCATGGCTGCCTTTGGCTGTTCTGATTATCAAATGTCAGGGTTGACATTTTAATATAACACCGTTCTTTTTATATTATTTCACTGAATTGCATTCCTGGGAGAATGGGAGCATGTGTTAGCAAAACCTTTTAAGTGGCAGATAGTGTTAGTACTTTCTTTGGAATAATGTACCTAAGACTCCTGCCTCTACTCAACTGTGAGAAAGGAAGAAGCATGTTATAAATAAAGATATACAAACAAAATAGCAGGCTACATCTATCTCAATAGGGTAACCTCACAAGGAAAGCAGTTAGTTTAAAAGAGATCCAGTTTTGAAGCTTTCATTAAAGTTAGAAAGTTTGAACATTTAGGGAATAAAATTCCCCCATATTTTTGATGTATAATGCAAATTCCAGCCATTTGCTATGGGAGAATTAAAAAATGATGAAGAATGGCTTCAGACAGGGTGACGGTCTGTTTGGAGGACGATGGTGTCCACACTGGTGGTGCTGGGCACGTTAGTGTGCACAAGTTGCTTCACCAATATAGTATTTATGTTTCAATGGGCAGAGATAGAGGAGGATTTAGCTCAGAATCAGTTCACAGAAGTACACAAATTAGTAATTGCTGAACCCCTTGAAGCAAGTGGTTGAAGTCAATGTTTAGTGTAGCCTGTCTTCTCTCCCTTTCCCTCCCTTCCTCCTTCCTTCCTTCCCTCCTTTTTTCCTTCCCTCCTTCCCTCCCTTCCTGCATTCCCTCCTTCTCTTTCTTTCTGTCCTTTTCCTTCTTCCTTCTTTCCTCTCTTCCTTCATTCCTCTCTCCCTCTTTCTTTCCTAATTTTATTGAAGAAATTAACAAATAAAAATTGTTTATATTTTAGGTATACAATGCGATAATCTGATATATGTATGTATTGTAAAATGATTACCACAACCAAATTATCATATTTATCACCTCACATAGTTACTGTTTAGCATGCTCTTTCAAAAGTCCTGATACTCTTTCCAACACACTGCGATATATTTAAAGTGGAGGGTTTTATTTAAATAATTTGGGGACTGTCAGCTGTGGAGTTAGGATAATGAATTAATTGATACATCAAGGATACTTTTTATGATTTTGAGATTAAATTATCAGGTAGCATATTTATTAAGTGTTATATACTTGATATTATAAAGAACAAATGCAAACTTCTCTAAATAGAATTAGAGGTTTTCTTAGAAACAATTGATTGTAAATCTTTGTGGGGTTCTACCCTAGGGCTGGGAAAATACATGCCTTTTCACAGAAACAGTAAACTATAAGACTGTAATGATTTTCTAGTTTCTAGTCATTTTTTATTTCTTCATTACAAAATGAAAATTGGATGCATCTTTATGTAGAAAGTACATGTTTTGATTCCTTTGACTTGTGAAAATGGTTTGTTTTAATTTTTCCACAGTTCACTTCTGTGATTAGCATTGTGACAAAGAGTTTCTACCTCTGGTATACCCAAACTGTGCTTTTCTTTCTGGACCAGGAGAACCACCTCTTCACTTCGATGCAAAAATTCATGCAAACAAAGACCACTTCAGCAGTAGGGCACGCACCTCTAACCTTAGGTGGAGAATAATGTAGTATTTGTGATGTGGTGGCTCCAAAGTCTCATTGTACAATCCAGCATTTTTAGTTGGGTTGAGATAAAGGATTTTAAAAATTATATTATTTAAAATTTGAGAAAATGTCTGAAGCGGATGGACAGAGGCGATATATGGTTGGACCACGAGGAGAAAGGAGAGAAGACAGGGAAGAACATTAAGTAACAGAAAGTGAGGAAGAAGATTACAAGAAAATGTTTGGTGTGAGAAAAGATTCCAGGAATAGAGGGAGGCTGCTTATGTGGGAGGCTGATCAGGGGCGAGGCTTGATAGTGAACTGTTTGTATTTATTTTAAGCAACAAGATCCCTCCTGTCTTTGCTTTGGATCTCTTCTAGAATGACAAGTCAGGTGTAACACAAAATGTCCATGCTGTTCTTCACAAGAACATGGCGTATACCAATCCTGTTCTGAAGTGCTCTGCAGGCAATTATGGAGTTTTCATTAGATCAATTTTTAAAAACTCATTAGGTAGTTTTATTTAAAAATTTTTAATTGTTGTTCAAGTACAGTTGTCTCCATTTTCCCACCCACCCCCACCCTCAATCCTTCCCCACTTTGGTTTTGTTCATAGGTCCTTTATACATGTTCCTTGAGGACCCTTCCCTTTCTTTCCCCTGTTATCTCCTCCCCCACCTCCTCTGGTTACTGTCAATTTGTTCTTTATTTCAATATTTCTGGTTATATTTTGCTTTCTTGTTTGTTTTGTTGATTATATAGCACCTCAAGATATATCTCAAAAATTTCCGCACAACCCTATTGGA
This sequence comes from Tonatia bakeri, assembly GCA_004024845.1. NCBI lineage: Eukaryota > Metazoa > Chordata > Mammalia > Chiroptera > Phyllostomidae > Tonatia > Tonatia bakeri. The sequence continues at coordinate 247,796 of PVIA01001130.1, forward strand.
TAGGTACTATTTCACTCCATATTAAAGATAATGGCATCAAAGCTTAAAGAATTTAAGTCACTTATACAAAGCTTCACTATTAAAAATGGTAGTGATGGGGTTTGTATCTAGATCTGTAAGATCAGAAAGTTCTTAATTTTTATTCTGATTTGCTAGGACACTATTAGAATAAAGTTTTTTTTTTTAGAAAATTAGAATTAAATAAGTACTATTTACATTTTAAAATGAGATTTAAAAAAAAAGAGTAATAGGCATCAAGATGCTATAATTTGTGCCTTCTACTCACCACCTAATGCCCATGCAATTAACCAAGCTATTATTGAAGTAGCTTTGAAATGTACAGATGTGTGTTGGCAAAAAATTGTATGAGAGTCTGTGGTAAAAGTCAGCAGTTTTTAGGCAGAAAGGAAAAGATTTAGAAAGAAAGCGCCATTATGAAATCAACTTCTTGCTTAAGGTGAAAATCTTATAACATGCAGGAAAAATATATTACAAATGAGTGTAGGTCATTATCTAGATTTTTGCTCTTGTGTTTATGTATTAGGTCTTTTTATTTGTTCATTGTTTTATTAATGGACTTGAGCCAATGAACAAGGTGGGGAAAGCTGCAGTAAGCTGCAGTACCTGTCTGAAGAATGACTTTTTATTTCACATCCAGATATAATACGTCACAGAAAGCACCTTAGCATGGGTAGTATTACTATGTGATTAAAGGATAGGACATTTTTCAGGGAGATAAGCAAAGCCAGATTCATCCATACTGGAAGGAGAAAGTCACCAGATTGTTGAGCCCTTCTCCAATGTATATTTGGATATATTATGTCCAAGGTTCTATTCTCAAAACATTATGCTATATAAAGGGAAAGTTAGTCTGTCATTTATGTAATCTAAAAAGACAGGTACTATGGCACCAGATTGAGGTCCCCTATTGGAGATAAGGATATTGAACAAATCTGATACATTTTTTATTTCCTATAGATCTGGCACATACAGAGCATTCAGTTTCTAGTGAGTGCATGAAAGAGTGGCAGGGAAGTGCAGATGAGAATTCTGTATAAGCAATGGTGCCAGGAATCAGAACTCATATGCATGATATATGATTATAGAATAATTATTTTACATGAGGATTTTGATATACAAACTGGCTGTATTTCAGACATCACATTTTGTTGTATATCAAACCCACATAATTTACATCTGCATGAAATTTTGAAAATATCCACTTTAGTTCCTGTGAGTGGGGGTGGAGTGTGTCTCTGCCCACAGGCCCCCCCACTCCCTGGCTGCCACAGATGAGAATAAGTCTACCAAGACATGATCTGCTTGGGGAGGAAAGGTGGCCGATCTCTCAAAGGAGAAGGGCCAAGAGCCTTTTCCTCTATGGGCTTTTATTGGGTTCGTTTACACAAGAATTCAGGTAAAGCACATTAATCATTGCCAGGCAGTAAGGATCAAACAATGGATAACAAAAAACTCTGAGGGCCTATTTTGAGTCAGGGTCAGATAGCTAAAGGGCTGTAAAACTTTAAGGAAGAAACATACTTCTTGTTTGGACTCTTATCATTTAATTGAGAGCATTCTAAACAAAACAGGTTTCACAGGATTTTACATATTCTTTCTTAGGCCCAAATCGCCTGGGGAACCCACCCTTCCCAGCACAGGGTCGCACCACCCTCTGTCATTGTTTCAGGCTTGGGTGGAGCAAGGGAAGTAAGGCAGCCAAGAGATTAGGAGATTTCTTGCAGAAAATGAGGACTCAGTCTTTGTCAAAGCCGAGGGGCGAGGGTCCATCACCCTCTTTTGCTGTAGCCCCCAAAGTCCTTCCTTGGGGGTCTCCCATGTGATCGTGTCTGTCTTAGGTTGTTCCCCCCTTGAGGAATCTTACCTGTCATTGGCTAACTGACCAAGCATTGGGGGCCAGTTATGGATGAAGTAAAAGGAGCAGAAGCAGTGATCCTGCCAGGGAGATAAGCTTTTGTCTCCTTGGTGGCTTATGGTCCAAGGTTGCTCCCTCAGCCTTAGCGTTAGCTGGGGTTATAGCTTCTGAAACCAGGCAGGGTGGTTCCCAACAAGTTCCCATACTTTACAGATGAGAAAATAAAGGCTTGGAGAAATTCATAATCATATAAGTTCACCCTTCAGATAACAGAAGAGCTAGAATTAGAATACAGATTTTCTGGTGTTCCCTTTAGTGCACAACTTTCCCCCCAATAATTTGAGCTCATACAATAGAATAAAGTAGTATGTAGTTTTTTCTCCAATTTTGATGACATGTGAAAAGACAAATCACGGTATGAAAAAAAAAATTGCAAATTATACACATGAGGAATTTGTACCCAGAATACATAATTCTTACAATCCAATAATGAAAATACATATAACTCAATTTAAAATTGGAGAATGAATTTGAATAGACATAACTCCATACAGGATATATGAATGGCCAAACGGCACATGAGAAAATGCTCAATATGATTAGTGATTAGGGAAGTGCAAATAAAAACCGCATGCTGCCACTTCTCACCTGCTGGGATGGCTAAAATAAAAAAAAAAGAGAGAGACAGACAATGACAAGTGTTAACAAGAACATAGAGGTGTTGGAACTTTCATACACTGCTGGCAGAATTCTAAATTGGTGCAGCTACTTTGGAAAATAGTTTGTTCCTTAAAATGTTAAATGTAAAGTCATTATATGACCCAGCAGTTATACTCCTAAGTCTATAACCCAGAGAAATGAAAATGTGTCCACACAGAAAGTGGTACAGAAACGTTTATAGAAGCATTAGTCATAACAGAGAAAAAGTAGAAATCACCAAAATGTCTGTGCACTGATGAATGGATAAATGAACTGTGGTACATTCATACAGTGGCGTTTTGCTCAGCCATAGTAAGGAAGGAAGCACAGATACATGCGGCAACATGGATGAACCTTGAAACATTACATTAAGTGAAAGAAGCCAGACACAAAAAGTCATATGTTGTACTGAAAATAAGCAAAGGCTATGTTTTTTTCAGAGCTTGTTGTAGCAAGGGAGGCGGCTCCCATCACTTGCATTTGGCAGAGAATCAAAGGCAGGCAGCTGAGCTGGGAAATCTTTATGGTGGAAAGAGGGTGGAAAGGTGGTGGAGGGCTTCAGGTATGCCCTGATTGGACATAGGGAAGTTGTAGGAGGGCTACTTAGAAACAGGGCATTTTAAGAAACTGATTAGGAGGTAAAAATTTGGCTTTCTTTGGTTGGTATTAAGTTGGAAATGGGGGCAAGAATTAGAAAAGTGTCGGTTATTAATCAAGTCCTGGACATTTTGGGCCCCTTGTTCTGGGATTTATTGTCTGACTTCCCGGACTGGTTAGTTTAGAGAGAGGGTTGACTTCCTAGACTGAATGCTATAGGCTGTGGGTCAGAGGTCGGCCTTATTGATAGCCTGCCTCAATTCTGTGAGTGTGCTCGGTCTCCCAGTTTATCATATGAAATGTCCAGAACAGGTGACTGCATGGAGACGGAAAGTGCATTAGAAGTCATTAAGGACTGAAGGGGTGGAAAGGTGGGTGATCGTTAACTTAATTGGTCTTTCTTTTCAGATCGATGAAAATGTTCCAAAATTAGATTATGGTAATGGTTACACAACTCTGCAAATATACTAAACACTACTAAATTGTATGATATATAGGTAAACATTGTTATTTATATTATATATCAATATCTTTAAAAATAACTCACTGATAAATTTTTATTCATTTGAAATTATAGTATTTTGAATGTATTGGTTAAAAGCATTTATAATTTAAATTAATTTTAGTCTCTTTTTATTTTTCTTAATCCAAATACTAGGAAATTTAAAATTACATATGCGGCTAACATTTATTTCACACTTTGGTCTAACAAAAGTCAGGCATTGAAAATGTGATGACAAGTGTAAACAGGGTGACGGAAGGGGAAATTTTTTTGCTGTTTTTTTGCTGTACCATTCTTTTTGCTGTTTGAGCCCAGACGAGGAAAATGAAATCCCTAAGAATTTGTTGGGAAGATGCAGGAGCTACAACCTGCACCTTTTTATTCCTGGTTCAGAACTCTTCTTTTCCGTTCTGTAACTACTTCCATTGTTCGTAAAGGACTACAGGCTTCTATTAGTTGTTAGCATCAACACAACTTTGAGGGCTTCGGACCACAGTGAGTCTGATGAAAACTGTGGGCACTCTTCTCAGGGGGGAAAAAGTAACACGTTCATGAGCGGTGGTGAAATCTGTGGTTTTGTCAGTGTAGTATCAGTCACGCTTCTGGTAACAACAGGTGCACCTTTTGGGGGAGAAACGTCCTTCCCCCCACTCACTGTCCTTGTGACTTGAGAGTATGGCGTAAGAGATACTCACCTTTTCAGATCACAGTGATTATTAGTTCAGTGATGAATGCTTTACTTTCATTGGCCCAACTTGGAGGTTTTAGGAAGGAGAAGCCTCTTTTGCTGAACTCAAAGTAGAAAGTCTGAGACTAAAGATTTTGGGGGCTATCACAGGGAGACAGGAGATCTGAGAGATGGAAAACAACACAGAACTCTAGCCTTTTATTATCGCTCTGGCCTCTGGATCCAGCTCTGCTTTAAAATATGTTTTTAGATAAATAAGTCAATACATTTATTTGGGGGGTAAGCTACTTTGCGATGGATTTTCTGATGTTTACAACAGAAAGAACCCTGGTTGTTATCTGAACTAAACACAAAGGGGTTCTGTCGCGTCATTCAATACATACACAGACTGGTTTAAGTATCTCTGGAATATATCATTGGCAAGATAGAAGGGTTGTTTTGTGGGCTTTGAACAGTGTATAATCAATCAGCTTGAACTGTGCATCTTCTTTGTGAATCACCCTGGGTGCTTGTCTGGGGAGGATGAGACTTACCAATGGGAAGTCCTGTAGTTTCTCTTTTCCTTGTGAGGGAGCAAGGGTGATTACCCATCACTTCTAATAATTAGGTGAGTGGTTTTCAATTTAGACTTTATCAAAACCACCCAGGTATTTAAAACACAATCACCCTTGGACCACACATTGAGAATACGGAAATAAGAATGTGTGGTTTTGATTTTCTTCCATGCTCCCCTGCCAAATGTAGTCCCAGTGTAACCTCAGAGCCACTGTTAGAATTTAGTTTGCACAATTGTAGATGAAATAAAGTGTCTTGTAGGATTTTATTTGCATAGAGTCCTCTGTGAATAATAATTGGGAATCTAAGAAAGATTTGGTTAATTCTGTGGTTAATTCTGCCACCTGAGTTTGGAAACTGTGAGACTATGGCAGAATTCTCTCTTAACTTATGTGTGAGGGGGAAAAAGGCCTTTTGTGGCAAAGCGGGTTCATGGGCATCTATATGTCTGCCCTGCGAGACAGGCATCTGATGGGCAGTAATATCTATTACTAGCGGGTTTTCACTAGCGCTATGCTTTAGCTACTTTCTGGAAACATGTACCCCAGAGCTGTCCAGGTTTGCAGAGGTTTAAATAGCTTTAACTGGAACATGATCAACAAAAGAAAGAAGCAAACAAAATATAACCAGAGACATTGAAATTAAGAACAATCTAACAATAGCCAGAGGGGAGTGGGGAGGGGACAGTGGGGAGAAGGGTTTTCAGGAACTATTATACAGGACACAGGGACAAAACCAAGGGGGAGGATGGAAGCAAGGGAGGGAGGTGGGTTTGGTTGGGGTGGGGTGGGGGAGTGGTAGTGAGAAAATGAAGACAACTGTAATTGAACAACAATAAAGCAATTTAAAAAAAATTACTATAAATAACTTTACACACATTTTAAATATATCTGTTAAATATGAAGAAAAACGAAATAGCTTTCTGATGGTGTTGTGTGAGGAGGGAAACATTGAGGACTTCATAGAGCAGCCAGTGGAAGTGACCACTGCAGGAAGCTACTGTGTGACAGCTGCTTGGAATAAGGACAAGGAAGCCACAGCTACACTCTCATGGGAGCAGTTGCTGCGAGTTATTACCGATCTTTACTGAGCACTGCCTATACTCAAGGCTTTTGCTAACTTCGAGGGTGCAGTCAAAGAAGGGAAGGTCTGGCTCCCTCCCGTTCTAGGAAACCTTGAGATCTGGGAGGAGACTGAGCAGTCTTAAGTCCTTGTCTACTGGGGCAGGAAACGATATTATCTTATGGGGTTCTTGTGAAAATTAAATACCGTAATCTTTTATAGTTACAAAACAGTCCTGACACATGGTGAAATCTAAATAAGTGTGTGGCTGGTGATGATTGCTGTCGTCTCATCGTGAACCAAGAGGTGGGAGATAACTGGCATGCTCTTGACAGGAAGAGAGCTGGACAGCTGTGATCGCCGTCTTTGGTTCAGTTGCACCCCACTGAGCTGGGCACCTTGAGTTCATCGGGGGAGTGTCTGATTTTCTTGGCTTGCCCCAACTGCAACTAGGGAGTCATCTGCTTCCAGATATTTTCTAAATTCAAATAAGTGTGTGTGTGTGTAAAACATTCATCCAAGAAATTATAATTGCTTACTTGGTAAGTTTCCCAAATGTGACCAGTCTCCAAATACGTGACTTATGTGATCTATTTTCCTGGGAGACTGACATTTATTGAGCTTTCATTCTGTTCCATGCACTGCAGTAAGAATACTTCATTTCATGTGGTGTTTACATAAACTGTATGACACACACACTATTCTTATTTCTATTTTACAGACGAGGTGAATGAAGCAAACTCTTCGAGTCACATGGCTAATAGCTACTAGAGCTGAGACTCAGTTCTAGCCATTTCTGCTCCACTTCCTTGTTGTAATGTAAAGAATGTTTATTTGAAATTCAACACTTTTTTATTTTTTATTTTCATGTCTTTTGTCATGCTAAATTAAATTTAAAAGTTTAAAATATATTTTGATTTGGATGAATTTGATTTATTAAATGCAGCTATTTTTCTATTTGTCTAAATGTTCTTAATGAATAGAAAGACAATGTAAATGATGTTCAACAAGTGGTAATACTATTTTCCCCTTTTTGGGATGTGAAACTTTCAGTGATTTTATTTTCATTCTTTTTTGTATGCTTCTACTTATTTGTTAAATTAATTATTACTTCTATTATTTATTTGTTAAAGTTTTAAAAAGATATTTTGTTTTCAGAAATCATTACTAAAGAAAAGATCACTTAATTACTGTATTAGTTTCCTGCAAAGTGGCTTAAGTGATTGAGATTTATTTTCTCATAGCTCTGGAGTCTAGAAGTCTGAAGTCGGTATCACTGGGTTACAGTGAAGGAGTCAGCAGGGCCCCAATACCTTGGGAGGCTTTCCTGGACAATCTAGTCCTTGCCTCTGTCAGCTGTAGGCTGCTGGCATTCCTTGGTTTGTGGCTGCATCACCTGAGTCTTCATGGCCAGTATCTTGAAATGCTCACTGCTCTGTGTTCCCATTTCCTTCTCCTCTATATGTAGTCAGAGTTCCCTCTGCCTTTCTCTGATAAGAGTAGACGTAACTGCATTTAGGGCCTTTAGGGCCCAGCTAGATAGTTGAAAATGATCTCTTCACCTCAAAATTCTTAATTCAAAACATCTGCAGTCTTTTCCATATGAGGTAATATTTATAGGTTCCAGGGATCAGGACCCAATATGTTGGGGGACTGTTATTCAATGTACTATGAGTTGTTTCCAAAGGGAGAGTGATAACCAATGAAGATCCCTTGCCTGCTTTTTAAGTGGAGTCATGTAACATGAAGCTCTAATTTCATGTCTTACATGTCTATATTTAGATAAGTGCATGGCCAATGTACCTTGCATAGTTCTAGTTTAGAACTATATTGTGTGCTAATTACATTAGCATATATTATACACTAATAATTGTCTACAGAATTGTTAATATACCCTCTTTACTTTTAATAGTGTCTTAGTCCATGTGATAAATTATGCAGTCACCCTGCACATGCTACAGCATATGTCTACACAGCCAGGCTCTTTTAAGTTTACGGGAATCATGATCTTAGGGCTGGAGAACCTTGCTGGAGACAAAGTATGGCCACTGCATTCCACCATACACTTCCTCCAAAAGCAGCTGCCAAATGATCGTGAGAAGGCATCTCAGCAGACTGGGGCTGGAGCCCAAGTGCTTTCCCAAGGGGTCGGAGGGTGTGTGCAGGCCAAGTGGCTGATGACAGGCGTTTAAGCTGCTGAATGCTCTCTTGCTTTTACATGCCATTGTAATGGTGTCTGTAATTGCAGGGCAAGGGCAAGGCCATTCATCTCCTGATACTCTCTGCTAGGCCACATCTTGACATCTTCTCTCCCTACTACCACCATCAATACATGTGTTTGACACTTGGATGGCCTCTGGGCACATGTTCTTAGAAGGTAGATGCTCCTTCCATATTTTTGTCCTCTTCTGTCTTCTAAATCATACTGCTATGAATGATCACTGACATTAGAGGACAAGAACAAGCTCTGGTAGGAATGTTCTGCAGAAAAAATCTCCAGCCTCTTCGACTGCAGATCATTTGTTGACTTCAGACAATTCTCTTTGGTTTCCCCCTCCCTTCCTTTCTTTCATTAAATATCCTTTCTCATAAACCTACTATAGGTACTATTATCATATCCTCTTTTGTAGGTAAGGTATCATAGTCTCAACGATTTTAAGTCTTTACCCAAAGTTTACTCAACTATAGGCTTAGCTGAGGTTCAAACCTAATCTATTGACTCTGGAGTCCACACTGTTACCTATTCTACTCTACTTCTTACCTCCCCAATGGGTATTAATTTAAACGTGGACACCTTTACCAGCTAAAGGTCCAGGGAGGGCACCTATGTCATACTAACAACAGTCAGGGCTAGCTGTATTCTGGAAGCTATGGCTGATGGCAGTTGAGAGCTAGGCTCACAGATATGAGTAGGATCGGAGAACAGTAAATAAAAGAGGTCAGTTGGTAGCACTTAACTCCAAATAAATAGGCTAGGATTTGAGGAGGATATATTTGAGAAAAGTCCCAGGAGACTATTAGGCATTTGAAATAAAGATAAGAAAGCCAGAAAGGAAGACATCCTTAGCAGCTTATGAAGAGGCTCTCACCTCTGGCAGTGGGTGGGCACAGAAAGCTGAGGCCCAGGCACTGAGTCAGAGAGGCTAAGCTCCAGAGAAGGTTAAAAGCCCAGCCAAAAGAGGTCTGCTGTGCTGAGGACTAGCAACAAGAATGGGACCCTTTCAAGGGAGGTGTTGCCGTCCCAGCTTCCAAGAGACAGACTTCAGTTGTCAGCTCAGTCATGAGTTTTGCTTGACCACAGAAATATTTCCTCCAAGGGCATGACCAAAAGCCTGCCATTTTGGCTCAACATGGGACCACTCAGTCCATATCTATCCAAAACTTCTGGTAGGGTTGGCCAAGGTCTTGTATGACCTACTTTGCAGTTAGACTTCACCCTCTTACCAATCTCACTTCTTCCGACACTCTTCCACAGGTGTTGATACCTAGCAGATATCTCACATGCCAAATTCCATCCTTTTATCTGCTTCTGGAACACTGACCTGCAGTAGATCCTGAGAACCCTCAGGCCCAGCTCTCCTTTGGACAGAATTAACACTCTTCTTTCTCCCATGCTAAGGAAAACCCCTTCAGTTGGAGCGGCAGAGTGTCCTAGATAAGTACGAGAGGTGGACCCTTTTATGAAACACCTATTTCTAGACACAGTCTGAATGACCACCCAGAGACCTCATTCCTCTTGTCCTTGGTTAGCTTCTCATGACTAAGCACTGCTCTCTGGAAGCAGACAGATGAAATACAAACTGTAGATAACTTAGTTTGCTAGTGCATGATCATTCTTGGATTTCTGATGGCTTATTCACACAAGAGTACATATTAGATCAAAATGTTTTTCAAACCAACACCTTCAAAATGCTTCAATACCGGTAACTGAGAGCTGCCAAATTTGAAAATCAAAAACATCACTACTACCTAGTCTTTTGGATAGTAGGCATTAGCCAGTTCCAGAGAATGACATGGCTCTGGGTCTTCTCATCCCCCTCCCCAACCATTGAAACGTGTAAGAACGAAGCACAGTCCAGCTGGGCAGTGGCTGCAGCTGCCTGGGGTTGGTGTCACTAGGTTGCATTATAAAGAGGACCCCTTCAAGAGGGTCAGGAATCTCAAGTCCTCCATCCCATTTCTATCTTGGAGAATGGCTGTCCTAATCACCTCGCTGTTCTCTACCATTAAATGCCACACGGGGAGGTGTGTGTCATCTTTAGCGCGGCTACAACTCAGGGCCTCAGGCTGCCACCGTTTATGGCATCAAGTCAGATTCAATAGGTCTCTGTTTGACAGATTTAATGTCCAACAACTCTTGGGGAAAATTTATCCAAAGGGCCTGAAGATGAACAAATTTGCCTGTCGACAAAGAGGGATGAAATATTTCCACACAGTGTTCGGCAGGTTATAATCCATAAATCTGCCAGCAATCTTTACCCTCCACGTGCATGAAATTATGCAAGCTTCTTTTTTTCTTTATTGTCATTTTGAGTTATGCACTCTGTGTTGTAGATAGATCAACTCTGCCTAGGCAGCTAACTGAGCCATTGGAAGAGAGGGATGTGTTTTATTTTCACATCAACCTGCTCTGATTCAGTGTTTAGAGTGACATATAATCAAGCACTGAGTTAAAAAAAAAAGATCCGTATTAAGTGTAGACCACTTTCCGTCATGACCAATGAGATGTCATTGGTGCTATTGACAGCACTCTGGGCTGCACAGATTTCCTATCAGCCTAAAATCCTGATGATATCTTCTTTTTTTTTTTTACCCAACTACAGTCATGTCCTGCATAACAAGGTCAACAACAGACCACATATATGACCATGGCATTATAATGGAGCTGAAATATTTTATTGCCTAGTGACTGTAGCCATCATAATATAGCAAAACACATTCCTCATGTGTGTGATGATGCTGGTGTACAGTGCTTACAGAGTCCACAGGAGTGCACAGTAGTGTCCGAGGCCTTTGCGTTCACTCGCCACTCACTCACGGACTCTCTCAGAGCAACTTCCAGTTCTATGGGCTCCATTCAAGGGAAGTGCCCTATACGCTGTACCATGTTTTGTCTTTGATACCATGTTTTCACTGTACCTTCTCTATGCTTAGATATATAAATACTTACCCTTGTGTTACAATTGCCTACAGTGTTCAGTATAGTAAAATGCTGTACAGACTTGTAGCCTGGGACCAATAGGCTGTTCCTTATAGCCTAGGTGCGTATTAGGATAATACCGTGTAAGTTTGTGTAAGTATGCTCTGTGATGTTCGCACAATGACAAAATCACCTAACCAAATCACCTAACCATATCCCTGTCCTTAAGCAGTACATCACTATACTTAATTATTAATCATTGCAGAGAAAAATTATGTAAATTTTTATATACATTATATAAATAATTTAGCTACGATGCTTTTCCAAAAGAACCAAACTTGAACCTAAATTATCTGCTACAACAACATAATAATTACCACTGTTGAGAAAGGTTCCCATGTACTGCTCCTCGAGACCCTACTTGACAGTCATTTGCCTGGAAGAAAGCACATTTTTCTTATTCCAGTATGGGCTGGTGGAAGGCCTGCTACTGTGTGCCCACATGCTGAAGGTTTAATGTACCATCATGGTTAATTTATGTGGCACTCATGTAAGGTAGATATTATTATCCCAAATTTGTAGCTGCAGAAGAGGCATTGTGGAGTGATGATATGACTCCTCCAAGGTCAGATAAGCGGTAGAGTGGAAGAGTCGTTTCAAGTCTTACTCTGTGGAGCTGCAGAGACTTGGCTTACGTCCCCTCAAATGCAGGGGCTGCACTGCTCACAGAGATGCCTTTCTATGCAGAGGAGCTGTGTCTTTCATTAGTCAGATGAGAAACCAGTTGGCTTACTGCAGTTCTCCCAAACTGTTGTTCACACTTTTATTTATGGTCTTCCTGGGTTATCCCGAAGCATTAGCAAGCATGAAATGAGACTTTAGGAAAAGAAAGGTTTGCTTAATTGGCTCCTTCAAATCCTTGCTTTTAGAATATTAATTCTAATATTAATAGATAGGGGTCCTGATCTATTTGGAAAGGAAGGTAAACAAGTACAAATGAAGGGGGTGGAGGGAAGCCATGGAAAAACTATAGTGAGATTTCGTGGGACTGTCACGTTTCACAGAACACCAGCTTTGGGGATATCAGACACCAAACTTCCAAAGGCTGGCTCTGGAATGTGACAGCTCTCTAAACTTACTCTGTTTCTTGTGAGCTCGAAGGGCCTCTCTGAACACACATTCTGTTAATTCCCCTTGATCTGTATCCTCTAGGACCTTATTTCTCTATGACAATGTTGTGTACATGAGTTGGTAACCTCCACTTTTATGGATTTCTCAGTTCTACCATCTGGAATTCAATTTCACTCTGTTCAAATTCCCAACAGAAGGGTTCTGGATTTTGAGCCAGACACTGGCTAGTCCGTGGATGGACAGACTCTAAACTCAGACGTTACCCTTGGGCTGGGTAGGAGAGGGTGGATAACAACGTGGCGTGTGGTATTCCATATCCTCCTCAGCGTAGAGAGGCCAGAGACCCAGATATTGGAAGGTCATTAGCCCCTGCACATCAGCTTTGAACTTCCTTCAAGGTCTATTTCCCTCTCTCTACTTCACACAGATTTCCCTATCTGTTCCTCCAGGTGGCAGATCCCCTTTTTCTCTGATGAGCTTATTGGGTTGGCAGTAACACTTAAAATTATCCTCTAAGCTCTCATGTGACACTTTGAGATGATGTTTTTCATACACATCCCTGAGCCCCAGTAATCATACCCAGTTTTGATCTTTGTTCTATAAGGTGTTGCTTTGTTCTGTAAGTTATTGCTACTATTGTTGCTACTGCTGCTGCAGCTACTACTACAAATAGCTACCATGTATGAGAATGTACAGACTACCAAACACTCTTCTGTTCTTCACATGCATTAGCTCATTTAATCCTGAGGTCTGCATGAGGTATGGTGCCCAGCACAATGTCTGACACACAGTACATCCCCACAAGTGTGGCTATTATATTTTCATGGCTGTTACTGTCAGGTGAATTAGAAAACAGAAAATTGATTTGAAATGATGAAAATCTTGGCGTGTTTAGGACACCCTGGAGGTTTTCATCTTCCAGACAGCTCCCCCCATGACCTTTGCCCTGCTCTCATTTCCTCCAGGGCTTTCCACTTAAGTGGAACTAACCCAAAAGGAATTTCCTCAGGGGCTTCCTGAAGGTCGGGATCTACCCTATGGAGAGCTCTCCTCAGTGAATCTGGCTGAGCCCAGGAGGTCCTGATTGCCTTAGATCAGAGCCTGTATCACCAAAACGCAATCTGACTGTTGTCTAATTCATAAAGCCGTCCCTGCAGAGAGAGGGCAGCCTGCTTGACCTCTGGCAGGGACAGCCTTTCTAGCTGTCTCCAAGTAATAGCTCATTTTTAATTGATAAGATGCAAAGACATCTTTATCATTTACACCAAATTCAATGAACTATCTTGCTAATCAAAATAGCGATACCAGAAATATCTGTTGACTCCAAAGGATGTCATCACGAACCAAACATAGCACCATAACTAGTTGAATAAGCCAGACATTGACATCTTAAGCACAAACAAACTAAGAAAATACTCTCAGTGAAGCCCAGGCTGATGTGTCTCAGTGGATTGAGCACTGGCCTGTGAACTGAAAGGTCACTGATTTGATTCCCAGTCAGGACACATGCCCGGGTTGCAGGCCAGGTCCCTGGTTGGGGCCATGTGCAAGGCAACTGATTGATATATATTTCGTGCATTGCTATTTCTCTCCTTCTCTTTCTCCCTCCTCCCCTTCTCTCTAAAAGTAAATACATAAAATCTTAAACAAACAAACAAACAAAAAGAAAATGCTCTCAGTGAAATCTCTGCAAGAGCAACATGGGCAGCTACCAAAGCCTGTGACTCCTTGCTGGATGCTGCTCCAATCTTGTGCAGATTTGATGTCCTGGCTCCACATGGAAAAGGAAGGCTAGCATTTAATTACTTGTTATTGGCCTTTTATTTGAAAGAGCACTTGAAACACCTGGAGAGTAGAAAAAATGTGACTCTTTCAATGAGCACTTAGCCAAGAAAACCGAGATGAGATTTGTGTAAATGCCAGGGTCCCAAGGTCTTTCTATGTCACTCTTGCTGGGGTGGAGAGCTCTTGGAAAGAGATCATCAGAAGTTTGATCACTGTTTCTCACAACTGCAGTTTGGAGAACTATTTAACGAAGGGCTCTTCAGTGAACTTGAGAAGTCATTAAACTACTGCTTCATTGAAGATGACCTTTAACTTTCTTTGAACAGACAGAATCAAGAGGGTTGCTTTCAAAAATATATATTTACTTGGGAAAATAGAATGAAAACAGATTAACAGTTCAGTGAATAATTACACAGGGAGCAATGATAAATGGTAAAGAATTGTACAAAACTTGGCAGAGTTCACTTCCATTACCTTGCTCGGCCACCACAGTAGAATCAGGGAGATAGGCAGCCTGTGGCAGGGGATGCATTGTTTCTCAAAGACTGCCCACAGACAAACCTCAAGAAAAGAACTCAGGGTTAGGGGCGGGTGTTGAAGTGGGGAATGGGATGGGATTGGAGGCTGCCAGTTTAAAATGAAGATGTGTGAGGGTTCCCTTCTCCACATCCTTGCCAGCACTTGTTTGTTGATTTATTGATGAGAGTCATTCTGACAGATGTGGGGCGATATCTCATCATGGTTTTAATTTGCATTTCTCTGATGATTAGTGACACTGAGCATCTTTCCTTGTCTATTGGCCATCCATATGTCCTCTTTGGAGACATATATGTTCAGGTCCTCTGCCCATCCCTTAATTGGATTTATTTTGGGTGTTGAGTAGTATGAGTTCTTTATAAATTTTAAATATTAACCCCTTATCACATATATCATTGTTGAGTATCTTCTCCCATTCTGTAGATTGTCAATTTGTTTTGTCAGAGATTTCAACTTTGTAAAGTGTATAGGATTGTCTAACCACTATGCTGTACACTTGAAACTAATACAAAATCATATTGAAAGTAAAACAATAAAATAAAATAAAATGATTTAAAAAATGAAGATAGATGAGCCCCCTTTGGAGTGACTTCCTGCATTGGTAAATTTGTAAACAGCGTATTGGGCATGATTGGCTTTTCCTTTGAGGAGTTACCTGCCTTCAGGGAAAGGGTGCTTCTGCTCCCCTTTTGGACGTGGCTTTTATTACCTCCTCCTCCAGCTTGGGAAAGCCCGCCCTGGCCCAGGGCCTCTTAGCACACTGATAACCTTTCTAATAGTGGGGTGTAATTGGCACACCTATTTGTTTTGCTTTGTTTTGTTTTTATGGTAAGCTCTGCCCCCACTTTGATTTTACCATAATAAAACTAATATACTGAACTCTCTCATTAGCCTTACTGTTTTGTTCAGAACCCAGGACTGGTCAAGGAGCCATCCTTTTCTCACTTAAATTTTGTTACTGTTCACTCATTTTTACAATGACAGCAATACAGTGACATCTGCATACTTTCTTAGACCTGTCTAGACCCAGCCCATTCATTCTGCATAGAGAATCAACTATTTTATTTGATAGTGACTTTCCTCCAGTTACAATCCCCCATTGATGTTAAACTCTTTTCTCTTGCAGTCCTTCTTCCCTCTGATATTTCTCTTCACAAATACTCCCCTTTTCCTCAAGCTAAGGTCTATTGTTTTTATTGATATTATTAATCTTTCCTTAACATAGATAAAGTTGTTTGTTCTTCGGCTGTGATGCGTGTTCTTTCGTCATTAACTGGTACTTTGAAAACACCTCTTCTAATAATATGTCAAAAGAAACATAAGAACTCCTTGGTAGGGCGAGTCTCTTCTTTTAAGTTCCAGGGCAAACAATCCCCACTTCTATGAACTTTCCTATTATTCATCAACCAATAGTTGCTCCTTCCATTTGTCTTCCAGAAACTGCTCCTTTTAACATTATTGTCATTGTGCCTCATACAAGTAATTTGTGTGTTATTATTTCTCTTACTAAATTGAAGCCCCTTAAAGGCAGGGATTGTAGGGGTTTTGTTTCCTTTGTATACACCTGCTTTCTAAGCCAAATTCAGAAAGGGTTTGTGATCTAGCATCAAAGGCCTCATGCTTCCACCCTCAGGACCAATATACAAGGCCCTTTGGTAGAAGCTTAGCATGTGGAGTACTAGTCAGACTGGGTCAGAGCTACACATGGCAGCTCAGAGGAAGTGCCCGCCTCAGATGGAAGGGGAGGGGGAGGGGCATTGCACAGGGATGGAGCCAAGCTCACAGTTGCTGCTGCATTGCTGACCTGAGTGGCATCTGTCCATTAGCATGGAGTAGATGAAGGGTAAAATCGAAGGGCTGCTCAGCTTCCTACTTCGGAAATAATTGTAAACAGTCTGTGGGAAGAGCAGTGAGTCCAAAGTGTTTGCAGTGTTTGCAGATCGACCCAATCTGCAATCGTGCTTTGGACAGGAATTTCTATCCCAAAACAAGAAAGTTTGTATAAAAAGTTTGGGTGTTTACTTAACTACTGTAGCTAAGAAAAATATTTGTATTTGGTGCTGATCAGGCAAGAACAAGGCAGCAATTCATTCATATCTTAATTACAAGGTCATACTAAAACAAGGAAATTTAATTGCAATCAGTGTAAAATTATTTATTTATAAATGGTATTATATGCATTTGTATTCCTGTAATACATGTTATTCCAGCCTGGTACTGTATGTGCCTCTTTGTGCTATAAAGTACAAGGTCATTAACCCACAATTTCACTTGCTATCTTGTTTACTTCATGGTACTCTCTTATGATTAGTACGGAATTGTTAAGTCCTGTTAGGTTATTCATTTGTTACAACTTAATTTCTCTGTGAGCCTCTATAAGATTCTGATTACAGCTACTTTAGCAAGTGTGATCTGCACTATAAGTGGCTGGCTTTCTTTAAATATCTGGAGTAATGGGTTCTTCTCTTCAGCTGTCTCTCCTTCCTCATCTTTGTCCCTGGGTGCTAGTGACTCTGGAAGCTCAAAACAAGCTCTGAAACATCAGCATTCTTGGCACATTTATGAACGCTTAGAACACAGCAAAGTGAATTGTTGATAAATTCTGTAAGCAAAATGCTACTCCTCTTTCTGAGCCAGTGCATGACTAAGCTCTGGGTGGTCTGGTTTGGTGAGCTGAGCATGTATGGTTAATATGTGTAACAATTCTAGAGTGCAGTGGAAACCCCCAAGTTGATAGTTTCTCCCAGATAAAACCTGTACCAAATATACATGCAAACTCAGTCAAGAGCAGCCATCACTGGGTGCTCTGAGGATCAAATGTGTGGATGGGCCAGCACACATCTGCTGTAGTGCTGGCGGAGTGACTGAATATTCCTTGGAACAGGAGGGAATGACTATTCATTGAGGTTATGCTATCAATGTGCCAAGAACTATCAAACTAGGCATTTTTCATTTGATATCTCAATCAAATTTTCCAACACTCAAAACTAACTGTTATTAAAAAATTTCATTTTTAGCCGAAGAACACTGTGACTGAGAGAGGGAAAGTTACTTGCCCAAGATCACACGGTTACTAGGTAGCTGAGTTGGGTTTCAAACCTGGCTCTCCTGGACCCAGATCTCTCTGCCTGACAATACCCCACTGCAGTTGTCCTTTTCGAGTCTTTACTGCAATTTTACAAGGGTTGGTTTTCCTTTCTGAGGATGATTCTAGAAGTGGTCCTTTCCCCTGCCAGCAGAAGGGGAGCCAGTGTAGGGCAGTTGCAGAGAGAGCCCTGCCGTTGGTCACTCCTGGGGAATGCCTGTTTCTGAATGACCCAGTGCTTTCCATTTGTGGAACAGAATGCCTACACTCACTTCCTAGCCATTCAAAGCAAGGTTCATTGACTCTTTTTTTGAAGATGAATTTTACTTCCTGTCTTTTTGATCATGACCACTTTACAAAAACACGTTTTTTTTTAACTTTCTGCCCTCCCGCAGGATGGCAACTGCATCGTGGCTGTGGCATTGACGCCGATGTTAATGATGTAACCCCTGCAGTGGCATCAATGCACATGTCAGTAGCAGGTTAGTGTGATGCCTCTAATGTTGGGTCAGTGAATGCCTCTTCTGGTAATTATTTGTTATCCTGGACGTGATTGCAATGTACCTTTAAGGACAGTGAAAAGTATACGACTCTCTCTTCCTCATCCAAAGGTCTATGCTTATCGTTCTGTTTTCCATAGTCTTGCCGGCTCCTTCTTCGCTGTCAGCTGTCACCTCTCCACTGTCATATAGTTAGTGCTCAGCATATGTCTGCCAGTAGGTGGCATCTGCTGCTTCTGATGTGGACGCTGTAGTGAGTTAGGGAACCAGATGTGTTTCATTATTCAAATTTCGTGAAGGTTCAAAGCCTCTCTTAGGAGTGAGCAAATATGTTTAAGTAGGAATTTGTGGCATTGTTCACAAGGAAATAACTCAAGGACACCTTTCTTAGCGAACTTCTTGGTTTATATCTAGTTTTAGAAATCGACAAATTATCATGGGAGACACTGCTGGTGTCCTCACTATATCCCTTTGGTTCTTAGCTTTTTACTGCATGCTGGCCCACCTTGGACTTGCCTTATCTGCCTCTGTCTGTCCCAGGCTTTTTCTGACCACTGGAACCTGCTCTGCTTATAGATTAAGCAGTTCAGATGAGTTGGGGAACTACTATCTGCAGCCTAGGGGAAGACCCTAACCCAGTGACAGATGGGATTGGTGCCTAAGTACTCTATGCAGGGAAACTCTAAGGTGTACATTCCCTACTGATTCCCACACTCTCCTAACTTGCTTGGTAACTCATCATTATTGACCTCCTACCCTTTGCTGTCTGGGTCCCCTATTCCCCTACTTGATATGTGCTCCCAAAAGATAAACCACCTGCACTTGGCTCTTTGTCTCAAGCTGTACTTCCTGTAGGTATTCAAACTAAGACACAGAATTACAGATAAGTGAAGTGTTTACATTATTTGTTACAAGTGAATCACTTTGGCTTTAGGAGATTACTATTTGAATGGCAGAAAAACTTTGAATTCGTTTCAGTTTTCATTATCCAGGCTGTCCCTGTGTCTCTCACCTACCCACCTTATAAGCATTAGGCAAGACATACTTTTCCCAGTAGATGTGGCATCCTCATGACAGTATAGAACCGAGTTGGTATGTGGGCTTTGTGTGTCTACCCCTTCGGAAGACGGTGCTGAGTCAGAATGTTTGGTTAGGGGAGCTGAGCAGCTGCTGGACTTCAGCGTGGAGTCAGCCCCCGGAGGCCAGCAGTGAGAGTTTGTTGGCACCTGTGGCCTTAATAATAAATAAAGGTGACACCGCCTAAATAAATCATCAGTTGGCTCTTGTGGCTCAATACAGGGGAATTTCCACTTTTTTTCCTCCCTTAGCTTGCTCAGGATCACATTTTGAAATGCCAGTTCTACTGTAATGCAGCCAAAGAAAGAAAATAATTTTAAACAACAAACTTTCCATCTGGCTTCCTTCCTTCAAAAACACCATGGTCGAGAGTGGGAAGGGTGAGGGCAATGGCTCCTCCCTCCAGGGAAAGAGAGAGCCAAGAGAACACAGACTTCACTAGAAGAAAGAATAATGTTTTTAACAAATGGTGCTTGAACAACTGGTATCCATGTCAAAACAATGAAGCTGGACTTCCTCCTTGCACTGTACACGAATTTAACTCAAAATAATTCTAACCTTAAATGTAACAACTAAAAGTATATCAAAAGAAAACCCAGGAGTAAATCTTTTGACCTTGAGTCAGGCAATGGTTTCTTAGATATGAAGCAAAAGCAAAATGACAAAAAAAATAATTTGGGCTTTATTGAAATTAATGACTGTGTACTTCAAAGGATATCATCAAAATCTAGAAACACAAACCACAAAGTAGGAGAAAATACTCACAAATCACATTTTTGATAAGGGACTTGTTGCAAGAATATATAAAGAACACTTACAATTCAATGATAAAAAGGCATATAACTCAATTAAAAATAGAAAAAATATAAATACAAGATTAAAAGATTCTCAAATCAGCAGCTGTTCTGGACATGAAAATCAAAACTACACTTAGCTACAACTTCATGCCCACTCAGATTACTGTAAATGCAAACACAGACATTAACAAGTGTCGGCTAGGGCGTGGGGACCCTGGAGCCCTCATTCATCATTGGTAGGAAGGGGATGTGGTGCAGCCAATTTGGAAAGACGTTTGGCCATTTCTCAAAATGTTAAACACAGAGTTACCATGTGACCCAGGAAATCCATTTCTGTATATGGAATATGTCCACACAGAATGTTTTACATGGGTATTCATAGCAGTATCACTCATAATAGCCAAAAAGTAGAAAAAGTCTCAATGTCTCCAACTGGTTAATTGATAAATAAAATATGGTTAATCTATTCAATGGATTGTTATAAAGAAGTACTTCAATAATATGGATAAAACTTGAAAATATTATGTTAAGTTAAAAAAGCTAGCTATAAAACCCCACATATTGTATAATTCTATTTATACAAAGTAGCCAAAATAAGTAATTCTCTAAGACAAAATGTAGACTCGCAGCCGCCGAGAGCTGGGGATGGAGGGATGTGGGAGAAACTGGTGAAAGAGTACTGATCCGGGGTTTTGAGGGGGCAATAAAACCATTTTAACATTGATTGTGGTGGTAGCTGCAGAACTCTGTGGGCATATTACAATTCATTGAATTTTATACTTTAAATGAATACATGTATGGTATGTGAATTATAGCTCAATAAAAGCTTTTAAAATGCTCACTGACTGTTTAAATACAAACAATAATTTATCATTGATAAGTTTTGTGTGAGTAAAATACATGACAACGAAAGCATGGAGTACGGGAGTGGAGAAAGCAAAGTAAGCTAGTATAGGCTTTTTAGCTAGGTATCAGGCCGGTATTCAGTTTTGGTGTTATTGATGTTTCAGACCGGGTGATGTTTTGTGTGTGTGAACTACATTGTTTAGCAGCATCCTCGGCCTCTACCTTCTACCCTGTTGATGGCAGCAGCATCCTCCCCTTGCCCCACAAACCACCCCCCACCACCTACCTCCATTTGTACCAATAAAAAATGTCCCCAGATCCCATCATTGTTCTCTCGGGGACAAAATGGTCCCTATTAACACCACCTGCTGTACATGAAGTGGTACGATATGATTTGAATATGAGGCATTAGTTTCCTATATCTAACAAATTATCACAAACTTAGCAGTTTAAGACAACACAATTTTATTAGTTTGAAGTTCTGGAGCTCAAATGTCCAAAATGCTCTTACTGGACTAACAATAAAGCGTTAGCAGGTTGTGTTCCTCCTGGAGGCTCTTGGGAAGAACCTACTGCCTTGCCTTTTCTAGCTGTTCGATGCACTTCTTGGCCTCAGTTCCTTCCCCCACCTTCAAAGCCAGAGGGTAACACCAAGTTTCCCTCTCCATGCTCCGAACGTCGTCACATCTTCCCTCTGACTCTGACCCTCCTCCTTCTTCTCATAAAGACCTTTGTGATTACTGTGGGCTCACCTGGATAACACAGGGCCATCTCCTCATCTCTAGATCCTTGACTTAGTTACATCAGCAAAGGCCACTTATTCTATGGATGAGGACATGGGCATTTTGGGGAGGAATTATTCAGCCTATCACTAGGCTTTGTACTAAGTTAAAAAGTATGCTATACCCCCTAAAGTAATCATTAGAATAGTGATTTATATATTTAATGAAATCCTACAGGTCCCTGAGACTATTCATTTAGCATTTCCTCTCAATATTTTGGATTGGATAATTTCTCTTGCTCTTGAAGAGATATCAGCCTTCCCTGATTGCTTGTCACTAAGATCTCTAATATCTTCAACAGTGTTCCTGGGTATGGTTTTCTCACCCTCTGCTCTGAATAAAGTCAACATCCATAGCTGCTGACCCTCACTCCCTACTCACGTATCTGGAGTGGGATCTTTGTGTCACGGAGCTAGAGCTGGGGCAGATTGGGGACTGGAGCTGCGGTTCTCATGACCTGCCCTGCCTGTCCAGAATGCAACTTCTGCAACTAGGAGTTTAGGCATAGAGAGTTATATGATGCAGCTCCTAATATAACCACCTCATATTCTTGCCATTTTTACCAAGATACATTTGGCTTTCTCGAATAAATATCTCTTAATTTGTTGTACGCCAGACTTATTAGAGATTTTAAATGGTTGTTTAAAAAAAATTGTGACGTTTTATCACTACTATTTGTGACTCTGTCTCTTTTCCCGTGAGGTCAGGGAGGCAGCATGAGACTTAACCTTTTTATATTGCAAAAGCTCCCTGTTGCAGGAAGGGCTGAGGCCATGGTTTGAACCAAATCTGCACTGTATCTGAGGCAAGCTCTCATTTTCCTTAGAGACCTGTGCTTAGGCTTGCAGTCTGTCATCATTGACTTTTATAATATTTCCAAGCAGAGAGTTCATTGCAGGCACAGTGATACATCCAAGGAAGAGGCTCAAACTCTTTTTGTGCCAAGAGTCATACCCGATAGAGATCAGGCTAAAAGAATCCTGGGAATTCCAATTTTTCAATCCTGTCCATGAGTGAACTACATAGATTCTTTGGAGCAAAAACCTATGACTATAAAAGCCATATATTTTTGGTTGATAAGAAAAAGAAACCTATTTACTTAATAGGTCTTCTATTTACTTAAGCAGCTTTTTGTAAATAGAAGAACAGAGTTGTTTTAAGAATTTGGAGATCTCACAGATTTTATGGGAATTAGATTTGAGAGCTGAAAACAATGACCAGTATCCCTCTGTGTCTAAGTGTGTCTCTGACTGTCAGATTATATCTCAGTTTCTATTTCTGTCCCTTTGTATCCTCTCTCCCTGTCTCTGTCTCTTTCTTTCTCTAAGACCACTTTGTTTCTCATTTCTGTTTCTGTCTCTTCAAATGTCGCATTATTCTCTCTGCAGATGCACACTGTTTATATAATCTGCTCCTTCTTTCTTCTCTGTACAAACCTTAGTTTTCAGAGGACATAGACTCTACTCGCCCTGACACTATGAGAACTTTTATGTCAGACATTTACACCACTGGCACTTGTACCAATATGAAGCATTTGGGTAGGAATATTTTCTATATAAAAAGAATGAGTGATGCCATTTTCCCACTGATATCAGCGGTTTTCTTCATTTTTTCTTCCCTTCTAAAAGTGAGGATAGGTGTTCTCTGAGTCAACCATTTTCTGTCTTAGATCTCTCTGCAACAGTGTGGGGACCCATGGTACTGTCTGAAGAAGGAAGCAAAGCTAAGTAATCCAGAAAGGAATTTCATTCACGACCTTGGCTGTACTAGTGTTTCACCAGTTACCATCTAATGAACCAATTAGATTTAAGGATTAATAATTGCTACCTGTAAGAGAATTTCAGGCAAATTGTTCCAAGGCTGGTTTTGGAGACCCCCAGCAGCTTCACCAGCTACATTACTTTGAGTCTGTTCATGATCATACCCAAAGCTCTTCCTGGTTCAAGGTAGTTTTCAAGCAGCTTGGATGATGGGGTAGCGTATCACTTGCCTAATGTCTCTGCCCCTCGAACATCCCATGGCAGCCATGTGGGTGTTCTGGGCAGCTTACTGCCCCCACTATCTAGTCCTGCCTCCTCACCCTGTGGGGGGACAGAGGAGACCCGTGTGTCACTTGCTCTTGCTCTCATCCACTTCTGCAGGCACTGTCTATACTTTTCTCTTAACTGTGCAATAAAGAACAGGTGGTGTTTTGATTACAGCGAAAGGGCAGAGCAGAAATTAAGTTGAGGGTTACATAGGTTACAAAAATGAAAGAAAACTTGTTACTTTCAAAGAAATACATAATTTCTTTGATTAGAGCAAAGGAGCAAAAACTACAAGGGCTTTGGAGAACTCTGGCAAAACTTAGATCAAATAAAACTCTTCAATTACTGGCTGTGTGACTTTGAGAAGATTAATTAACCTCTCTGAGCTCAGTTTTCTTGTTGACTTGTGGGTGAAAGTACCAAGCAGGAAGTATTGATGAGAGGGCTAGCTATTACATACCTCCATTGAATCAGGAATGAACGGTGGTTAGAAAGGGTAAGAACTGATAATGGAAGACCAAGAACTGAGGTAATTGTTCGGTCCTGGTGCTCAGAATTGCCCACTTGCTTGGTTTTCAGAATTTGGCTTGAGTCCCTCAAAAAGTCCCCTCTATTCTTATTGATATGCCTAATTATGATGACCTTTCCCTTTATTGTGTTAAGTGCTTTACCTTTTCCATGGTATTTTAGCAACTCCATTCTCACTAGGTTCTGTACCAGGAGAGTGAGAAGGCTGCTTATTATTAGCACCATTAAACTGAAGTGTAGTTATTATCAAATGTTCTTTTTATAAATATTTCCTTGGGTATATTTCTAATGTATAAAGAAACATTTGCTTATATTAGAGTTTAAGATACTTCAGGAGAATTGGGCATTGTTCCAACTTTATTTTATAACTTATACCTTATGATTTATACTTTGAAAAGCACATCATGTGTATTGCTTCATTTGAGTCTCATAATATCAGAATTTATTTCCATTTTTCAAATGAAAGGGATTGTGACTCAGGAAGCAGGAGAAATAAGATTTCCTAATCCAAAATTCCATCTGTTTTACCATATTCTTTCCCATTAAGTGTTAATTTTTATAATATGGTAATAATAAGATTGTTAATGATAATAAGGAGATGTTTTTCTACTAATTTATGCCCCAATATTTCTCATTCTTACAGAAAAAAAACCTGTTTTACTTGTAAGCATGTATGAGTCTATGATTTTCAGACCATGCTCTAAAGAAAAGAATTGTTCTTCACTTTCCTCCCAAGTTTTCTCTCCCACTCCACGAAATGATTTTTAGTACTAGGATTTCATAACTTTAAATAATGTTACAAGCTTGAGTATTCAACCATAACATTTCTAATTGGCTATAAACATAATCCAATATTCTAATTTTACCATATTGTCAGAAGAGTTAATTGAACTTGCATAGCCACCAGCAAAATACACTGGTTTAAGCAAACGGTGAATGTAATTTCCATAAACATTCCTGCGCAGGAATGGTACCGAGAGGCAGGGGGAGAGGTTGCTCAGTGTAACTTCAAAAGATTAATTTAGTTCCAATTTTCTACTCCTGATGGATAGACATAGAAGGAAATATCATTAATTTATTTTAACATATATTCTCCTTAAGCTGGACCAGAGCAGCAAATAAAGAAATGACGCATTTTGCAGTGCAGCCCAGCGGAAATCGGGGAGAGGGTTCCCTCTCGTTTCCCAACACATCACAAATCAAGCCCCAAAGAAGTTTAAGAGTTCACACGGACAAAGGATTTTTTTCAGTAATCAATATATGTCTTTTAAAAAAATAACCCTATTTATTTAGACTTCACTGACTTAGACTGGATAGATTTTCATTAATGCTTACCTGAGTTATCAGCAGGAACTTTATCCTAATGATTTTTGTCCCCGTCCCTTATACACACCTGTATACACACCTGTCGTTTGGGAAGTCACAAAATGCCCTTAAGCCTTTCATGTTGTCCATGAAAATGGTTTTACTTACTTTTTGAAGATAAGCAGTGATTAAATAAGAATGTCACCTTTAACTTTAATCTATAGCACATATTCAAGAAAAAAATTATACTGCAAACCAAAGGGTTGTTGGTTCGATTCCCAGTCAGGGTACATGCCTGGGTTGTGGACCAGGTCCCCAGTCACTGGGGATGAGAGGCAACCACACATCTATATTTCTCTCTCTCTCTTTCGTCTTCTCTTCCCCTCTCTCTAAAACTGAATAAATAAAATCTTTAAAGAAAAGAAAAGTCAATTAAATAATAAAAAATATAAAACTCAACAAACAATAATGTAGACAGCTATAAGAGGAGAATTTAACTTGTTTCAAAGAATAAGCTGTTTCAGTCACATGGGGATCATTGTTACATTTAACAATAAGCAGACTGATGCCAAATCTTCATGATTAGTTTGCTAAGGAATGTTTGTTGTGTGAATCCTTTTTTGGTTGCATTTTGTAAATCATACTGAAGTTATTTCACTCTTTAAATATTCTTTATAAATCTGAGTTTTTAGAATTCACATCAATTGTTATTTTAGCCAAAATTATTGAGCTAGTGTTACTGTTTTTAATGTTTAATTTGACAAGCCTCAGCATTAGAAATCCATGTTGAAAAGAAACTTCCTTTTCTCTTTCAGAAAACAAAGAATATTTCCTTGAATTTAACTGGTCTGTGATGAGCCCTAAATAAAAAATATATAGAAGAAACAGAGTCATGGCCTCCTTGCTCCATGATCATTATTAGTATAATACTTTAGGGAGGACAAAACGCACTGTCTCGTATATGACAAATCCTGTTTCATCACTCAGCCTGAAATCATTCACAAGGATATCATTCAGACTGGGAGCCAATTATGTCTCAGTAAAGAGTCAATTACCCTGGAAGTCAACAATTCCACTTGTTGTGGGGTACTGAGTGTGCTTCATATAAGCAATTCTAACCCTTTTCTTCCCAAAATCCATTCCTAAACCTAAGTTTACTATGAGTTTAACTAGGTTTGTGGTACAAATTGCTGACAATACAACAAAGATAATTGTTCCTTAACTATGCTATTAATAATCATAATTTTTAAGGAGCTGACAATCTATAATGAATGAGCTATACATAAAAACAATGGATAATAAACACATTTATCATCAATGAATGCAATGTGTAAATGTAATTATAGTAATTATTATATTTTTGAAGTTGGGGAAAAGATTGACAGTTATGGATATGGTACTTGATAAACAGCTTCAAGAAAGAAGAAAGAAATGCATTGAGTATTGTGGGGAGAACAGAATTTAGATTGGATAAAATGTTAGTAAAGGGCTATTCAAATTGAGTTGCATAAAAGACCACAGGATCAGAGTTATTGATGGCTTTGCCTGATTATGTGTACTATGTCATTCTTTTTTTTTAATTCTAGTTTTACAGAAAAGCAGTCAATTACATGGCTGATGTAGGACTTGCCCTTGGACATGTACAATAGTTGTACTCAATACTTAATTATTTTGTCTGACCAATAATCCTCTATTTTTTGGAAACTTTTTCTAAAAAGTTGTGTTACCTTTCAATGTTACCTTTCAATAGCATTTGGTTAACAAATTTATGACTTTTAAATAGATGTTTTTATATGACCCACCCTCTTGGCAAAGTTCCTTTTAAGTGTAGAGCAAATGATACAAGCTGCGCCAGTGAGCCCCTTCATATTTTTGAGACAGAACCATGAAGAGTGTTACACCAGGGGTCTGTAGCCTGCTGGCCAGTTAGGAAGGGGCTGCAAGGGACCTCACCCGAGGTCCGCACCGCCTCTCCCGCGGCTGCAAAACCGGTCCCTATTGGTCCCTGTTGCAAAAACAGTTTGGGGACTGCTGTGTTAGACCACAAAAATAAAAGAACTTACATCTCTTTCCTTACCACCAAAAGAAACAAACAAATAGTCCAAACAAACAACAAATAAAACCCTGCCAAAGTATCTGGACATTTGCTATTCGGAAAGAAAAACACACCATTAGAGTTGAAATCTTATAAATAACTTCAATGTTCTAAACTGAATAAAAGGAAAATAAAATTCATAGAGAACTATTTCAGAAAATCTGTAAATAAAATTTTACACCAATCAACTCAGTAAAAATTTTCTAACCTCAGTGTAACCACTACAAAAGTAATTTTAAGATATAGTAAAATAAAGGGCAGGAGATTGAAGTGATTGACTAGAAAATATTTAACAAAAAAGGAGGCAGCAAGTGGAGGAATAGAAAAACAAAAACATCAGGAGACATAAAGAAAGCAAATAGCAAAATGACAGGTGGGAAGTCTAATTTAAAACAAATGGATTAAACAAATAAAAAGAAAAATTAGAAAAAATATAAAAAATATGATCCAACTAAACATATATGATAGACACTTAAGATTGAAAGACACAAATTGATTGAATGAAGTGGATGAAAAAGTTATACCATGCAAATAACTTCCAAAAAGGAGATATGGAGTGGCTATAGTAATATAAAATAGACTTCAAGAAAATTGTTATTTGAGACAAAAATAAAATGTTATAATAATAAATCTTTAAAACCATTAGGAAGATAAAACAATTAAAATAGATACGCACCTAACAATAGAGCCCCCAAATACATTAAAAATCCACAAAAATTGTCAGAATTGAAAGGAGAAAGATAATACAGCAATTGATAGCTGGAGCCTCCAATGCTCAACATTTCTTTAATAAAGTGACATTCCTGTAGGATAAAATTTACCACTTGAAAGTATACAGCTCAGGGCATTTAGTACATTCACAATGTTGTGCAGCGGTCACCTATATCAAGTTCCAAAATATTTTCATCAGTGCAAAAGAAAACCAAGTGTTCATTAAGTGCTTTTCTTCTGTTTCCCCATCTCTCTGTGCCGTGGCAATCACAGATCTGCCTTCTAGGCATGTATCCTTTCTGGATATTTAATGTAAATAGAATGTACACTATATTTGTAGTCATGTCTGACTTCTTTCACATATTTTCATGTTTTTGAGTTACATACCTCTTGTAGCATGTATCTGTGCTTCATTCATTTTTAAGGATGAGTGATGGTCAATTGAATGTATACACCCCAAGTTTCAATGCATTCACCTATTGGAGAACATTTTTTTCCCCACCTTCTGTGTATTGTTAACAGTGCTGGCATTAACATAGGTGGGCATGCATCCACTTGTTTGAGTATCTGTTTCCAACTCATTTGAGTATGTGTCCAAAGTGGAATTGCTAGGTCATATGATAACTCTATGTTTAAGTTTTTGAGAGTCAACCAACCTGTTTCCCACAGCAGTGAACCATCTTTTATTACTGCCAGTGGTAGACAAGTGTTCCAGTTTCTCCATGTCTTGGCCAATATTTATTTATTTTTTAAAATTATAGCCATCCTAGTGGGTGGAGAGTGGCATCTTACTGTGGTTTCTATGTGCATTTTCCTAATGGCTGGTGAACTTGAGCATTGTCCCATTGACTTGTTTACCATTTTATAAATCTTCTTTGGAGAGATGTCTATTCAAGTTCTCTCCCCTTTTTAAAAGTGAGGTTGTCTCTTTTGTCCTTGAGCTGTAATAGAACTTCATATACTCTGGATGCTGACATCTTATCTGATACATGATTGGTGAATATTTTCTCCCACTCTGTATCTTTTCACTTTCTTGATGTCTTCAGATGCACAAAAGTTTTTACTTAGATGAAGTCTAATTTATCTATTTTTCTCTTGTTGCTTGTACTTTTGGTGTCAAATCTAAAAATTTAAGGGCAAACATAAGCCAGGAAGACTTACCCCTATGTTTTCTTTTCGAATTTTATAGTCGTAATTCTTATATTTAGGGTATTGATCCATTTGAGCTTCTTTTTGTGTATAGTGTGAGGTTGTATCATTTTTTGCATGTGGTTACCTAGTTATACCTCCAACATTTGTTGAAGAGACTCTTTCTTTCTTTCTATTGAATAATTTTGACAGATTTGTCAAAGCCAGTTGACCATAGGTAAATGCAATTATTTCTGGACTCTGTTCTATCCCATTGATCTAGATGATGATCCTTATTCTAGTACCCCAGATTTTAAATTACTTGAGCTTTTTTGTAAGTTTTGAAATTAGCAAGTGAATCCTCCAACTTTCTTATTTTTGGTATTGTTTTGACTATTTAGTCCTTGCAATTCTATATTAATTTGTAGATTTCATAGGTTTTTTCATCTGGAAAAAAAAGGCTGCTGCTATACTACTTAATTCAAGAATTGCAAACATTTTACATTTTACAAAAAAGGCTGCTGGGATATTGATGGGTTTGTATTGACTCTGTAGATTGCTTTGGGCAATGTTGCCATCTTAACAGTATTAAGTTTCCAACCCACAGATGTGGATGTCTTTGCATTTATTTAGGTATTTAAAAAAAATTTTCCTGCATCATTTTGTGTACAAATCTTTCCTTTCCTTGATTAAATTTATTCCTACTTATTTTACTATTTGGATGCTATTGCAAATGGAATTTTCTTAATTTCCTTTTCAGATTGTTCATTGTTGGTGTTTAGAAAGACAACTGATATCAATATGTTGATCTTATGCTCTGGAACTTTGCTAAACTTATTTGTTAAGTGTAGTACGGTTGTGTGTGTGTGTGTGTGAGAGAGAGAGAGAGAGACAGAGAGAGAGAGGGAAATAGATTTAGGGTTTCCTACATACTGAATCATGTCATCTACAAATAGAGATAGTTTGATTTCTTTATTTTCAATTTGAATGTATTTGATTACCTTTTCTTGACTATTTACCCTGTTTAGATCTTCCAGTGTAATGTTTAATAGTACTGGTTAAAAAAAATAAATATTCTTATCTTTTTCCATTTTCTTAGGGAAAAACACTTTCAGACTTTCATAATTAAATATGATATTACCTGTATTTTTTTTTACAAATGTGCTTCAGTCCCTGAAGATGTGTGTTCTAGAATAAATGTGTTCTATTCTCTGATGAACAAGGTCTGGGGCGCATATTGGGACTTTGGAAGGTTTTGGGAGTGGCTGTCAGGAGTAGTTTAATGAGCTAGCTGAATGTTATTGAAGTACAATGTAAATGGTGCTGCTGTATGACTGTCACTGGGCTGTGACTTACCTGTGATCTGGGACACTGTTTGCACCCAGCATGTCCCCAGAGAATGTGGGCCATAGAGCGAGTGACTCTGCTCATGCCTTGTGGGCTGTGCAGCACCATGAAGGGAAGAAGTAGGAGCTTGAAGGTGAATATAAAAGAAAGCTCTAGTATATACATGAAGTTTATAATTATCTACTCTAAAAACAAGCCTGATTGGATAATCTCCCCTGTGCACAACCTGAAGAACTATTTTTAAACAGTGTTACTGCAAAAATTCATTCCCCTCGTCCTGTCTCCTGTCATTTTCCTAGGATTTTATTTTAGGGGGAGTCTCAGGGGATGTGAGACACCATTTGAAGTTACAAATGACTAATTTTATGCTGTGACTGTCACCATCTGCAATCCACAGAAACATGCCAAAGAAATGCAGTCGGTATCTTTCAGTGATTTACCTTTATTGACCTTCCAAAATATTTAACTAATGCTATAATTAACAGGTGACAAATCCAATTATCCTCTAGTAGAGGAATAAAGTCATTTTATATCCCATTGAATAGTCTGATTACTTACTCATACCAACTGGAAAAGTGAGCCCCCTAATTAGAAGTCAGGTTTGCAAGAGCTCATCAAAGAAGGCTTTCTCCAGGAAAATGGCTTTCTCCACCGAGAAGACTATCTCCTTCCTGATATTTTCATATTTCTTGGCATTTCATAACAACACTGTCATTGTCATCTTCACCATTGCCATACTACTTATGGAAAAAAATAGTGATTACCACATATAAGAAAGCACTTGACATCATTTTTTCATTTGATTAACACAAAAGTCCTGTACAGGAAGAGGCACTCCTATTATTCCCACTTTACAGCTGAGCTTTAAAGAAGTTAAGTAAGTTGCCCAAGGGCCTCAGAGCTCGTAACGCCGGAGCCATATTGCCTATCTGTTTGGAGTGAGAATAGGATGCTATAATCATTTTATACTCTTGATCTCTTCTGAAAGCACCTTTAATGTAAATTTCTTTGTGCCTGTGACAATAATAAACTATTTTTTTATTTTGTCATTTAAAGAGATAGTAAGGAGACAGTATCAGCCAAAATAGGACCAGTCAATGGGCAGAAGATATTGTATTTTCTTGATCAAGGGAAACAAATCAAAGTAGGAAAGAAAATTCAGTGTACTTATGGCCAGTATCTCTGCCATAATTAAAACTTAACTGCTACCTTCCAGTGATGAAATATTTTAATTGCTTTTTCTTTAGCAACAGGGTTTTATAAAGGAAATTTTAAAATATTTATTTTGCACCTGTTATCTTCTGTGTACTTTTTCATATCTTATATTTTTATCACAGCGATCCTGAAAGGTAACTAAATACCTTCATCATTTCAGAGGTGTAACAAGCTCATGACTTGCCTAAGATCCCCTTTATGGTGGACTTAGGATTCCTACCACATCTTTGATAGCCAAAGACCATGGGCTTAATTTCTAAACCATGTGACTTTTCTGACACCAGTTGGTATTGTTTACTGAGACGTTGGTGATTAACAAGGAGAGAGGGAATGGCTTTGAGAAAAAAAGGAAAGGAAAAAGTATCCAGAGGAAGTTTGGGGTCAGGTGTGCATTGTGGTGAAACAAAGTGGAGGAGGGGTGACGGTGAGGGGGAGGGCTTAAAAGCATAACTTTTTCTGTTTTTTTCGTTTCTCACGCTGAGTTTGGGCATGATTCCTGAGAAGGAAAATAATGACATAATGCAAGCCTGCTTATTCTGGACACTTGTCTGTTAATTCTTGCTCTCACCCTTGAGTGGCTTACGTTAGAATTGATACCCACTGGATTGGGTCACTCAGTGCAGGCAGCTTCATGAGTTCAGGGTTGGAGGAAGGAATAGCAAAGGAAATTCTAGGTTTTTTCTTTTTATTAAATTTACTGGGGAGACATTGGTTATTAAGGTTCTGTAGGTTTCAGGTGTACATTCCAAGACCCGTGATCTGCCCATTGCATCGTGTGCCCACCACCCACAGCCAGATCATCTTCGGTCACTGCATGTTTGGCTCCTTTACACTTCACTCTTCCCTCTGGTGACCACCATCCCATCGTCTGTGTCTCTGAGTTTCTGTTTGTTTGTTTGGTTGTTTAATAAGAATGTGAATAAAGTTTAAAAAAGTTAAAAATGGTCATTTCTCAGAGCTGAACTGGGGGAAGTGAGGCATTGGTACAAGGCAATTTTGATGATAAAAAGTGATACCATTTTTTTCTCTTAACAGTGATTTTTTTACTACATACTTAAATATTATTATGAAATTTTAGAAAATAGTCCTACAAGGAGTTAAATGTAGATAAAGAGCATAGTCAAAGGAAAAAAGAACAGTATCTGTTCCTGCCTTTCAGAGATGAAGCTAGGAGAGTGACCGAAAGATGGTGTATTATGACCTATCCTGAGTGACATCTTAGCAGGTGCTGGCCACGCTGAGGTTCACCACCAGCAGTGGGTTAGTTCTTTACACATTGTAGATACTTGACATATGATAATTGAACTGATCTTTGTAGCAAAATGGAACAGCCACGGAGTTCCCTCAGCCACCCACCTCTTGGGCAGCTTGTCACACCTGAGTAAAATGGAGTACTCTCAGGTTCACATGATAGTCTTGACTCGAGGTGGTAAACACACAATACAGTGTACAGGTGATGTGTTGTGGAATTATGCACCTGAAACTGGTATAATTTGTTAACCAGTGTCACCCCAATAAATGCAACAAAAAGGATAAACAAACAAACAAATAAAAATGCAAAGGAACATAGTAAGCAAACGTTACCACCCTTACATATTAGAGAAAAAGCCACTAATGTCTAATGGAGGGGAAATGTTTGGGAAAAAGTTGTTTTATAATTATAAAGAATGTGTGAGCAAATTGAAGGAGAATATGTGTAATTTGACCTAGTCTTAAGGAGTTTGCACACTGGTGGGCTATTTTGTGGAGCTATTTTTCCCCTTTTTAACATCTGTTTTTTACTGTGTGGAATAAAAATTGTAAAAGTTAAAAAAAAAGAAGGTGTCTCATGTTAGAGGGACTGACTTAGATAAGAAAGGGAAGATGCTCTAAGTAAAAAGTCTCCAAACAAACAGAGATGGTATTATGGTTCATCTGTATCTTGCTTTCTTGCTGATTTCTGCCATGTAAACATGGGGCTGAGGCATTTGTCCTGTTCAGATTTAGAGTCATTGGACCCAAGTCCCATCTATCTCTTGAGAAAAAAACAGTACTTTCAAAAAATTAAATACTGATATGCACACACCAAATTAAAGTTAGGGAAAATAAAGCAAAGGCAAATTAAACTAAACCAATAAACAAACAAACAGTATCAGGCAGATGGCCACTTAGGGGCTAAAGAAAATAAAGGTTGCTGTGACACTGTGGAATATTATTTCGAGGAAGCAGGTGTGCTAGCAAGAAGTGGGCAATTCTTTTGTGATGTTCGCATGGTGAGAACGATGCTCTCTCTAGACTGAGCATGTGTGCATTATATTCTGACTCGTGACAAGCAGTGGCCATGTTGCAGGCACACACGGTTTCTCAATACACCCTCTGATTCAGGGTATCATATTGTCATGCAGATAGTAGATGTCAAACATCCTGCTGAGAAGGCAGAGGGAGATAACAATGAGGTGCGCGTTCTGGAGATGGAGACAGAATTTGTGAGAGAGTAGCTGCACATCCGTGACCAGAACCTGAGGAGCCGGTGTCTGTATCTTCACCGTCACCACCTGGGTTCCTGGAGAGTCACGTGTCGACCACGTGGCTCAGGATCTCCGTCACGTATTTCTTGGAATAGCTGTGGGAGGAAATTGTGGGGCAGCAGGCTTTTGTTTAATATCTCTATATTAGGAACTTTATTTTTATTTCCCCAAAAAACTTCTTAAATGGCTATGCTGATGACTCGTCTGTTAATGTGGAGTAGAAGATCCAATAAATTAAATAATGGATACACAGCTAATGTGTGAAAGAGCAAGAATTCAAACACATGTCTTTCTTTAGCTACAGCTTTTATATCCCGTCTCGCACAAAGCTAGGGATAGACAAAAAGGTGGCTACCTATTTTTATTTGCATAAATCTATATTTATATTCAGGCCCTCATGTTTCATATTTTACTGTTTATCATGTTATCTCAACTTGGAAATATTTTCACTTATCCACTCTTCTCTCTCTCTCTCTCTCACACACACACACACACACACACACACACACACACACAGACTTTCCTCCTCCCTTAAGAAAGTGTAGTTGCAAATTTCCACAAAATGCAAAGCTATACTGTATACATAATGCTTAGGAGTCTTACTGCCTGTATTGGAATTTGGGCTCCAGGACTTCATTTTCCCCTTGGATATGCAACTTAAACTGTATAAGCCTCCATTTTCTCATCTGTACAATGCGGGTAATACTACTGGTATCTCTGAGTTGCTGTTTAAGGCAGATACCAATTGTGAATTGCTTAGTGCAGTGCCTGCCACTTGGTAATTTCTCAATAGAAATCCAGTGCCAGAGTTATCTTGCTGTGTGTACCCACTGGTGAATCCTCTTGGGTCCACTGAGTGTCTGGAGCCTCTTCCTCTCTTAGATCTCCGGAAACCATGTGGTCCAGTGACCCCACCTTTCCACCAAGGCCCAGAGTTTCACAGAGGTAACTAAAAACTAGTTCTCTTCCACTGCACTTAAGGTTGGCTGCTGCTGTACCACTTTCCTGATGTCTGCTTTGAAGTTCAGAGAATCACATTTTAGATAAATATTTTGTGATCCATGCTCAGTTTTCCTCCCTTAACTGTGAAAATGGGGTGAAAATGAAGCAACAGCTAGGAGGGATGAGTACAGTAAGGGTGTGTGTGGGGCTTTCATCTCTCCGGGTGGTCCT
Source organism: Tonatia bakeri (assembly GCA_004024845.1). Classification (NCBI taxonomy): domain Eukaryota; kingdom Metazoa; phylum Chordata; class Mammalia; order Chiroptera; family Phyllostomidae; genus Tonatia; species Tonatia bakeri. The sequence goes on from PVIA01001130.1 coordinate 283,491, forward strand.
CTCTCTTTTAAGTTTATTCTTTCACACAAATAGATTGAGTCGTTGTGCCTCTTGTCTGTCCATCAAGTCACTGAGTCCTTCTCAGCTCAAGTTTAACAGGCAGAGGTGGTCGTATGGCAGGAAGTAAAATCTGAGAGCTATGCAGGAAATACAAATGAGTAAATATTGTAACTTCAAAAATAAGATATTGGAAGCTAGATATTTGACAAGGGAGTGTGTTAAAATATGGGCAACAAAATAAAGTGTAGGTATCACAGAAAATAAGAGGGGAACACATGTGTCCATGGCTGGGAAACAGCTTCTATGCATGAAGGGATCGTGCTGCACATCTCAGTGCGTGGAGCAGATGTTTGTATATGAAAGACTCATGAAAGGGAACGAAAGCAGGAAGGCAGAGTTACAATACAGGGCTCTCATTTGACGTGTGCTATTCCAACAGGGTAAAGGGAGGAGGGAGTACAACCGAGGGCATATTCATTTGTTTTTTATTGTTTTCTGACTGTGTTTTTATGCTTTTTGCTTATGTGATGGGAATGCCAGAAAAATACACACACATATATATATATATTTCCAGAAGGAAACCCTATTACATATCTCTCTAGAATTTTTCTTTCTCCTAGGCACACTTAGCTGCAATATGTATGTGTGAAGTAATGGGGGTCCTGTCGGTGGTGGGCTCCATGAAGGATGGAGTGCAGTGGTCCTCAGGTCGGTGGGGCCGATGGCTCATTTTAATGCATAACACAGCCTCACTGCTTGGTGGTTGTGGTGTTCACATGTAAGGAAGATCTGATTAGTCTGAGTGCAGGTGGACGCAAGTGGCTCAGCGATGCGCAAACGATGACACTGAGGAAAGCCTGTGCAGACAAGGCGTTAGTGATATTGGGGGCAGAGAATCAGCTTAGCAAGGCCTCAGTGACCCTTTGACCCTCTGAATTTTGCCTACTGCATTGGTTCAACTGAAGATACTTGAGATGGGGGCGACGGGTAGTGCACACAGAGGTGAGAGAGAATATAACGAATGCATCCAAAATAAACCAACCAACAGTATTTTTGGGTGTCTTGCTTCTGAAGATATATGATGAAAGGTATTATTTTTATGTTTGGTTACATAGGTTTCCTGGAATATTAAAAATGTTACGTGAACACTTAATAAAATTATAGAAGAAATGTAAGCCCTTCTCTACAAAATGTACTTTGTTTTATATTCTAGGATTGGGACATTTCATTTGTTTGCAAAAACTTTGACTCAAGGGCAGACTATTTATTTTGTTATTAACTTGGGACTCATAAAGCATCAATGATAAACATGTGGCTAAGATCTATATGCTGGAAGAACACAGTAATTTTATGATTTAAGGGAGAGGGGAACATTCTGCAAATTAATGACACAGGAGTTGATTTAAATTCTATTGTGAAGGAAAATTCACTTGTTTAATGTTTAGGATTAAATACAGAAACATAACAAATGTGAAATGAAAGCAGAAGCATCAAAGCACAAACACATTTTAATTTACTAATAGACACTAATGGCTTTGAATAAGACAAGCCTGTCGACTGATAATAAATGGTTGGCCTCGACCAACAGAAGTGTGACTAATGTATTTGATCGTTATCTTTTCTGCTCTAGATCTTAGGTAATCATTGATCTCTGGCTGTGACACGTGCTTCGTGCATTTGTCACTTGTCTTTGCTGTTTGAAGTTGATGTCGTTGAGGATGGTTACCATTGACCTGTGCAAGTATAACTACAGACTCTGGTAGCTCTTTAACTGTTTTTCTATATCATTACTGAGTGACTGTTTTTCAATATTGGGTGAAATTTTCTACTTTGGAGTTTGTTGCTGTAGCCAGCCTTGACACTTACATTCCTACTTGGCCCAACCCTACTGTCCTAAGCCTCTTCATTATAGAGGTTTGGTTATTATTGCACTTTATACCAGTCTTCAGCTTTGCCTTGATGTCGGCCTATAGGCATTGGAATATGTTTAAGTTGTTCTTTCTTTCTGGTCTGCTGTCTGCACCACAGTGGTTTGGTGTAGATGCAATGACAATTGCAATTATAGTGCCTGTACTATTGTACTGTACACCATGTCACTCACTAATTGACCTTTTTACACTCACTGCAAGGACACTGAGAAACAAACTTATAATATGTCCTTCATACTTTGTGGTCATTGCCAAGCTCTTTAACAATATTTCCTCTCGTATCCCAATAAACCAATGAGGCAAATGTGGGTGGATATGGCCGCTGTGACTTGCCTGTTTGGCACATCGACTATATTTAAGGTTGCGATTTGATGATAGTCTACTTTCATGGTCACTTGCATTCCTAGGTGCTATTTTACTCTGCTAGGCTATTTGAGAACATCACAAGATAGGCTGATGGCTCTTACATGTAGTCGATGGTCTAATTATCTAGTTCCTATTTTCTCTCCTCTCTACCATTTTGCATCATGACAACTTTCTTCTATCATTGTCCTTGACCTTATGAGCAGCTTGTTTGTTTTCCTACAAAAACTCTGTGCTGGCTTCTTGGTAGGAGGCAGTTCTGAATGGTGTCTTGTGCTAAAGCAGCTGAGTTTTTTTATTGAGTTATAATGCTGTCCATAGACATGCTTCCGATTTGGGAGCACATCCTGTGTCTGGCACTCTTGCCCAAAGTTGGTAGTAGCCATTGCTTGTTAAGGAGAGACTTCGTTCAGGTCAGTCTGGAGGTACCCAAATGTAGATCACTGCTTGGCTGTTTGTGAAGGATGGTCTACAGTGGCACCCAATGACTGACATGTGGGGCTATATAAAATGTCACCACCACCTCATTGTATTTCACTGGAAAATTCAAAATCCAGGGATTCACAGAAAACTAGTTTTCAATCACAGGAGACCAAATGCATACACTGCTATAGGAGAAAATGGCGGTCTCTGAGGACCTTATATTAAATTAACGCTGTGTGTGTATACATCTCCTTTCAGAGTGTCAGCTTTGAAATCAGCAGTCTTGTCTGCCTTGCTCACTGCTCACTGCTGCCTCCCCAACATGAAGAGCTTGGTAATTATTTATTGAACAAAAGAGTGATCATTTGATGAATCCATTTGTGCCAAAGGCTCTGACAAGAACTCACCTTCATGTTGCAAATGCTCTGTTCTCCCTTGACCCCTGCATCCCACTGGCTAAGAGCACAACCTCTGCCCAACTCAGCCCAGGAGACCCTGGTGGGGCTGCTTGGATACTCTGTAAGCATGTGCTCCAACACTGGCCACCGTGGCATTAGGCAGTCTCTCTACAATCCCTATCCCTATCCACTTATCTAGATATATGTACATTTGTTACACAGATGAGGACTCTCAAGCAGTTTTTGGCAATGTTAATTCTTTAAGACATTAATAAATGTTAACTGATAGGGAAATAAAAAGCTTCATAGCATCAAATAATTGACGTGATGCAGATTCTCCCAAAGTTAAACAGGCGGAGAACATATAGGAGGCACCTTGTACATTGTAAATCCTCAAGGGGTGGACAGTTCATGTAAGACTTTCAAAGTCATTTGAACATGACCCACTCCCTCTTTTACTCTCTGTAGAGTGTTTTATGGGGGAGTGAGTAGTCCATAGAATATGTTTTGAGGCATGCTGATATAGATTTTGGCTCTTCTCATTTGAAGATTTAAGTCTCACAGAGTCACTAGCTAATGGTGCCTAACTGCTGAACACCCCCCTCAAAAAAGTCGCTCACCCCTCGCATAGGAGGGTATGTATTTGTTATTGGAGGGAACTCCTCAACACCCTCCCTCTGGGTTTGATGGATTTTTACAAGTCAAACTTTACAGTAATAGGAAAGCTTTCTCTAATCAACCTGACTAATTACAGGGAAGAGTGAATCAATCGCTAAGCATCACTAGCACTGCTTATAAATCACAAAATCATTTAAAAAGAGCTTTAAATCCCAGAAAAAAAAGAGGGAGAGTGATGAACATTCAAAGAAGTGTCCCTGTTGCTAATGGCTTTTAAGGACATGACTTCTGGGCACTTCTTCCATTCCTGGGTATGTCCAGTGTTTCCTGAGCATTTATCGCCTGGTGGGTGACATGCATGTCCTCTTACCAGCCTTCCAAGGTAGGCCATGGTGTTCTGTCTTGATGAAGCTTGTGAAGCTTAAAGAAGCTCATGTTTTCCCAAGCCCCATAGTTTCTAAATGGAGATGCTGGGATAGAAAAGAAGGCTTGTGGCTCCAAAACAGCCTCTTCCAACTTCCCAGCCACCCCCTGAGCAAACCCACAGGCCTTCGTTGGTGGCTACGAGAGGGGACATCAGGGTGACACATAGAACATTGCTATTTTTACAAGGAAAATTAACTGCTTGAAGTGCTATGAAACATTATGTAGGAGAAGACCATGATACTAACTAAAAGCAATAATTATAATGACCATTCATATATATTTCATTAGGAAGCAAATGCTTAGGAAAGTGCTTTTACAATTATGTCATTTATTCTCTACAATGACCTTATAAGAAAGTTTCTATTATTATATACATGCATACTTTTAAAAGTACACTAAGGCTAATAAAGATTTAAAAACATGTCTAAGATCACAGGGCTAATAATTCCCAAGCATCCTGACTCCAAGGTCAGGCAAGGTCAGACCTCTCACCCTCAGTAGGAGTAATGAAGTTTGACCTCTTGTGCTAGAACTGCCCAGGACTCAGGCTTGGGAACTCAGTTGGAACTAAAACCCACTTAGTTTTTTAAATTTAAGAATTCAAAGAATTTAATGAGAATAGATACTGTCTAGACAGTATCTGTTGCCCTTGCAAATGCATATTTATCTTGTATTTTTTTCTTAAAAATATCATTTAGAGCTTGGACTGATTCTGGTCTAGTGTCTAAATGATTGCCACATAATTACAGATGCATCAGAAATACCCTTGCTTGTTACTGAGTGGATATTAGTCATTCTTTCTCAAGTCTCATGTCACCTAAACCAGGGATGTTTTTGTTCAAGGAAAAATGTAATTAAACGCAAAGAGAAAAGAAGACATAAAATTTATCTAATGAAATTGAGACAGTTTTATATTTTTTTGTTTTACTTTATCCTGCATTGTTCAAATTTTCTGCAATAGGCACAATACTTTTATTATAAAATAGACATAACAGAGAACAATTCATTTATTCAGAGTGCCAGCTGAATTTTTCTAATGATTGATTATCTCAATTAAGAACTATTACGGCCAGCATGATAAATGAAAGTAGGATCTCACTGCTATTCTAAATAAAATATTTGAGGATTGGACACTTTTCTATATACTTAATTTCCTAATACATTCCCTCATATAAATTGTTTTTTTTTCCCAAGTTTGATGTCCATTTAGTTTGGCCTTGGGTATTTTTTATCTGCTTCTGTTAGTTCTTATAGAAAAACATGTTGGCCCTTTGATGTACTTCTTAGAAATCCTTGTCTCAGTTTGTGTTCAGTTAGATAAAATGCCATTTTAAATTTTACTTAGCAAAATATTTACTATTTCCTCACTTGCTTTCATACTTGTTTCATATATTTATAGTTCTTCTACTTTTCAAGGGCAACTCTGTGTTTACTCTAGGATGTTAAAGTGGCAAGCACAATTTATAGTCAGGAAATAAAATAAAACTAATTGCCTGGAATAAAATGGTGAATGCTCAGGTTATGAAAGTGATTCATGTGTTTCACTTTCCCCAGGGCCAATGAGACTTTTTTTTGTTCCACTCCAGTTCATTGAAGTCAAGACAATCAAGATTTACTGAAAATATAAGTATATTCCAGTACTTTAAAAAAATCTAACTGACTACCAGGCATTGTGCTAAAAGCTTATATAAACAATATAATTAAATTTTTACAGTAATTCTCTACACTCACTCTTATTAGCTCCATCTTATAGATGAGGAAACTGAGGCATCTAAATAACATCCAAACATACACAATTAGTAAGGACTGCCAGGATTAAATCCCAGATATTCTGACTTGTACTAGTAGCAGCAATTTTGTAAAACTGCCTCCTAGGGCCTCCAGATCCATCACTGCCTATTTTCTCATGTCACTCCTTTATGTCACCCGTCTGGGTTTGTCAGCATTTAAGTTCCAACCCCTACCGTAATTTCCCCACCTCTGTCTTCCCAAAGAACCATGTAAATGACTGGGGGGTAGCCCTATTCATGACCCAGGAACTGAATGACTGGATGACTTTTCCTCCATTTCTCTTGGAAAAAGCAGTTAGTCCTCAGCTTGGGGGAGATGGGTCTTCCAGTTTTACAGACTCAAAGATCAAGCCACCAAGAATATGATGGACTTTCTCAGTCATACAACTGTGCGACATGATGCACAAAGCAGCTGTTGAAGTATTTCAGGCAATGTGAGGATCCCTCAAACTGATGAAAAGGAGGACCAAAAATTGGACTCTTGTAGTCTTTCGGGTCCTCTTGTGCATGAGGTTCACATGTTACATTTACAGAGAGGCCCTGATGGCTGCTTTGTACCTTTTGTCAGCAAGGTGGGAAGCCGATATAAGCTCCTGTCATGTAACAAAAAGAAAAAAAGAAGTTAAGTGTAATTTTTTAAGTGCTTTTTTTTTTTAACTCACAGTACTGAAAAATTAGCAGATCAAGCATAAAAATCGGTTTCTTGGTTTCCTTTGAGGAAAAGTCTATTGACTCATTATCAGACCAAAACAAAATCTCTAGTGAAAACAAACATACCAACAAATAAGTTGGTATGTTTGCCTGCATCTTGCCTTTGTCCTGTCTTTCATTCCAGCATTCCTGCATTCCTGTGAAAGGCAGATCAAAAATGCCCTTCAGAAATAAAGTTTGTCTATTCACTGGTGAAATGACCCGTGTGTGTGCTCTGTGTTTTGACTCACCACCAGAAGGTATGGGGGTGTGTGGCGTGACGTCATGAGCTGGGAGTGAATATGAGAGTTCTAATTCCTCGTTTGAAAATGACTAATTTGGTACTTTGGGGGGTGCTGCATAATTGTGCTGAACCTCACTTTCTTTATTTGCTAAAGAAGAAATAATCCCACCTACACAAAACATCAGACACTCTACTGTCTGACTGAGAAAGGCCCGTAAAACGCACAAACACCAGCCTGTAGCTGGTTGCTAGCAGACACGCGTCTGTTTCCTTCATTGGAGCAGCATTTCCTGCATCGCCAGCGCTCAGCTGTCCTACAAAAACTCAGTGAGGAGAGCTGGTGGTTCAACCCTTCCTCCTAATCCCAGCTGTAGGCGCTTAGTTAGGGTCCAGACTTGAACTATGGGAAACGGGGACTGACTCAGAGGGCGGGGCCAGGGTGGTAGGCTTCTCATCCTGACTCCATCCGTTTCTCTGCGTGGCTCACCCCACCCTTCTCTTCTGGCTTGTGTGACTGTCAGTAAGAATAGCGTTCTTCAGAGTAATGATTTATTTGTTAATTCCGACTTTAGAAAGCAGGTGTTGATCTCTCTGCCACAATTAATTCTGTTCCCCAAGACCCTGGACTCTGCTGGGCATCTCTCTAGATGCCTTGGACACTGAACAAAATTGTGTGTTGGTCTCTCTCCATACAGTGGAAGCAAGCGGGCAAACTCTCCATTGACCCAATTAACAAATTTTTATGAAACACTCAAATCTCCCAGCACACTGTAAACTTACAGGTTATTGCTAAGGGAGTCTTGGAAGTGGGACTTGAAATCTGATAGATTTTATTTGACTTGACCTCTGATGCTATGACAATTAGAACAAGTTAATTAATAACTGTTACCTTCAGTTTCCTCACCTGTATAACAGGGAAATGATATATAACTGCCAGAATTTTTATGAAGATATGAGGTAATATTACATGTAGTGCTCAGTATAGTTCCTAGAGTATAGAAAACCCTCAATAATGGCAGTTATTCTATCATTGTCATCATTGTCAAATCTCACATCGAACCCCAGTTCTGACACAACAGAAGTGGTTTGGGGAAAAGCTTTAGCATCAGTGAAGTCTTCTGTGACCATTAACCCTCATGTTAGGTGGAGAAGGCACCTCAATATGGGGACCTGGGGAGTGTGCAGAAGAAACCTGACAGTCTCAGTGAAATCCTTTCCATTGCCATGGGCTTGCTTTCTGTCCTCTTTGAGATTCATTTCGTAGAAGTGGATGCTCAGGTCTGACACTGAAAGTAAATGTCAATTTCCAAGAGTGCAGACTGTTGACAGTTATTAATACTAACTACATAGCAGAGACCTTTCTGTTCCCAGGGAGATATTACTTCTGCACATGACGTTTCAGATCCATGCATTTATTTACCAAATCAATTCAGACCCTGTATTTTAGAAGCAGCAGAAAACCTGACCCAAATTATTTTGGGCAGAAGAAGGATTTCTTTGGCCCAAGGAACCAGGAAGTTTAGAAGGGGCTAGTTTTATGTGAGCTTGATGTCAGGCCTACACGATGTCGTCAGGGCCTAGTCCTTTCCTGCATCTTGCCTTTGTCCTGTCTTTCATTCCAGCATTCCTGCATTCCTGTGAAAGGCAGATGACAAACGGCAGCCTCGGGCTTCTATGTTCTCACACTCGAGAACATTGCCAAAGCAGATGTCTGCTGTTCAGTCACTGAAACAAAGGTCCTCTATGAGCTCTACATGTCTAAACCAGTCCCGGTGGACAGTCACACAGGATGATAGGCCTAGGTTCCATGCCACCTGTAACATCGAATTCATTCAGAGAACTTGGACTGGCATAGTGTTTCTTCAGGGGAAAACCAGGGCTGTTTAGCCAGGAAGGGGGTGGCTCCATGTCAGCCAGCAAAATGGGATCACAGATGTTCTTTACTTTTTGTGGAGAACCTTCCTTCACCGCCTCCATCTGTTGAGTCTAACTCTTCCTCCCAGTCCTATCTAAAGTGTCACTCTCTCCATAACATAGACCTTGATTCGAGGCCCGTTATCCTGGGACTTGGCTCTCTTCCTCCGCTGAATCCCAATGGCACTGTGCTTCTCCTGTGGATTTTGTTGTAATGTGCTTTTTGTTACTTAGCTGTGTTTGAACATTTGTCTTAGCTAACTAAAAGCTCACGCAGAGCAGAGACTCTGCCTCATCACCCTGGAATCCCTTGAAGCAACCAAGGCAGCCAACTGCATTCAGGAGATATATTGTAAATACTTTCTAAATGAGATTCCAATAACAATTCCATGTTCCTAAAATAGTTATTGTATTTCAACTGGAAAATTAAAGAAAACAAATACTAAGCTCCAACTCTTACTTCTTTCGTGGAAACATCAGCCTGGATTTCTGCTTTGAAATACTGTAAAGCCTGGCCTTAGAAATTGCCAGGGATTGGAATTTACAGGTTTGAGCTCATGTGATCGGTGAGTGAGGAGTATGTCTTCAATTCCAGAGCCATTCCCTGCAACTGCCTTCCAAATCACACTCTTAACATGATGATTTTTTTATGTGAACTGAGCAGATTCTTAAATCAAGAAGTAAATGGAATTCTGGGGAGAGACATTCATGCTTGAATGAAAATAATGTTGCCTTGTAAATGTTTGGGCTCCTAAGAGTTTCTGTGTGATTCGTAAACATGAAGGGTAACTGGAAATGCTACTCTAGCCTAGCTGTCTGTGTGCCACAGGCAACGACAACAAAAGTCAAGTCCAGTCCTCATTCAAAAGTATTACTTTCCTTGTGATGGAAATCAATCCACAGTGGAATCCACCCTCATCTATACCAGAGATGAGCAGATGAGATTGAATTATTATTTAACTTCCACAGTTTTAACTTGTGATTTATTTCCTGGGGTTAAATATAGCTCTGAATTGGAGATTTTCTATTCCTTACTCGTGAGCTGAGCTTGATGAAGACATTGTAAATTGACATGCATTGAATGTGCTATATGTTTTAATTTTGTGGTAGAAATAAAATTATTTATTAAATATCTATTGAGCATATTCTATGTGTTGATCATTGGGTACAAAGTAATGGGGTCATCTCTTATCTTAAGGAACATACTGTTTTATCAGGGGATTTAAATTCACAAACAATACACTTGGTAGCCCCATTTCCAAAGTCTGTCTCCTAATGTCAACAAGACTGCCATGCTTTCTCTCATTAACAAAAGGATAATTTATTTTTCATTTACAGATGAAATATTGAGTATAGAAAAATGCACATCGCATAGTTAATGATCCATTTTAGAATTATGTTTATTAGGATAAAAACAAATATATCACGCCATCCAGGCAGTGAAGGAGAACTCTGTTAACAACAGTAAACTCACAGGTCCCCCCACAACACGTCTGCCTTAAGCAGACCCACGAGAGGGGGTAATGTTTGCCCGGTCAAGTGCAAACATTGGGATGAGGAGGGACAGGGGAAGACAGGGTCACAGAAAAGGGCAATCTTGTCACTTTAAGAGGAGTTATTACTAGTTGGTAGATTTCCTCACCAGATAAACATTCTTAGGAATCTGTGTCTCCCAGCAACAGATATGTATTTCAAACTACATTGGAGCAGATACATGGTTGAACATTTCAGAGTAAGAGGAGTTATACATCCTAGTTTCTCCCAATCAATAAAATGAGTAATACCAAACTCAGAGGGCTTACATAAGATTTAAATTATTCTCTATAAAAATGCGTCTTAGCCCTTGCTGGCATGGAACTGTTGGTTGGACATCATCCTGTGAACCCAAAAGTCCCTGGTTTGATTCCTGGGCAGGGCACGTGATCGGGTTGCAAGTTTAGTCCCTGGTCAGGGCATGTGCGGAAGGCAACAAATGGGTGTTTCTCTCTCACACTGATGTTTCTCTCCCTCTCTTTCTCCCTCCATTCCCCTCTCTAAAATTAAATAAAAAATCTTAAAAATCACCTTGCACATAATATGGTAAATGTTGATTAAATGAACAATCACATACGGGCACTATCATTAACTCCTTGTTCTAGGTGTTACAGAGGCGATGGCACTGCAACAACCGGCACGCCCACCACCCACTCTCGGTCTCTGACACTGTCCCTCGAACACGAGGTGACTGGAGGGTCACGGGATGGCAGGCTTCCAGGGGCCCCTAATGTCCCAGTTTTGGTTTGGGCATGGGTGGAGCTAGTGTGTTCACTTTATGAGAAGTTTTCAAGCTGTGTACTTTATTAGGTGCGCTTTTCTATGTATATGCCCATACACGTACATGTATGTATTTGTGTGCATGTACATATAAAATATGTATTCAAAAAATAACAAAGCGTTAGAGAATAACTCCCAGAACACCTACGACAATCACAATCAGTGCAATAAAACAATCATAAAAACCAACCTTAAAACAATCAAGGATCACATAATAACGATAAGGGAAAAATTAAAGAAGAATCCCTCTATGAGAGAATCTGTGTTTAAGAAATGTGGCATTATGAAGCATAAAAGCAAGCAATGAGCTTCCTGAGTTCCACGGCCAAAACTAAAATAGTGTGTGTGTAACAGAAAAGTTGATAGTTTTATCATCTTGTGTATTAAACCAGTTTCGAACTCATAGAAATGTGGCATTCAAGCCTTTTTGTTGAGGACATGAAGAGTCTAATACACAATATTGTTTGCATTTAAAACACTTATGCCTTACATTTCATTCTTTTGAAGAAGGCTCTGAAAACAGACAACACCTTTGTGGACATGCTTGTCCAAGACCCATAGTTAGGAGGCTTCATATGGGGCATTTTGTTATAGCACCTGGCCCAATCTGGGACTGATGATTTACTAACTGTTTCCCACAAGCAAGGCTGTGACTAGCACTGGTTGTGACTTTCTAACCAGGTCTGTGTAGAGAAGAAACAAATCAAGGCAAGAGATACACCAGCTGGCTTTGTCTTTAAATGACAAATGGTTTTTCTGAAAACATCATGATACAGCCTCCCTGGTTCTTGGAAAACAAAGCTTATTTTATGCTGATTTAAGGTGATACCAAACAGAAATTCCAGATCCTGTGATATGTGGTCAGAACTGTTCCCACATTGTGATTCATTTTATGGTTTTCTTCCGGTCACTTCTTTCTCTTCAAAGTCCATATTTATTCATTGTATTCCAGTCTCTGAGCAGGTGATGGACAAGTGCAATGACTGCCGGAAAAGAACATTGCTGCGAGTAGTGGAAAAACCCAAGGAGAATTGGATGCTTTTGTTGTGCATACAGATAGCCGATGAAAGATTGGATTGTCACTGCAGACAGACAGCAACAGAAAGGAAAGTTCGTGTTAGTAATTGGAGTGCAGGGAACTGGAGAAGTTTAGGAGTGATCTTGGTTGTGAATGAGGGCCTGAGGAAGAAAAATGAGAGGAAACCCACATTTTCATTAAAACTATGAAAAGCCCTGCTCAGCTCCTGATGGCAGCCTTGCTCAGACCCCCACTACTCTGTGACCCTTTAGGGGGGGTCACACCTCAATCCTGACTGTTCCGTCATGGCCATTTGACTTGCCTGCGCGTGCAAACACCTATGTTGTTCAGAAAGCCCATCACAATTCGCAGTGGGCACAAGCATTCCTGAGGGAGGCAGAGAGAACAGAATCAATATTATCCCACATTATGGAATCAACATTTTTGAGATTCAGAAGCTGTCTTTAAGTCAAAGGGCAGGTAGATGGGAGACTTTCTGTGTAGGTGTGGAGGGATTCAGAAAGGTTGGCAAATGTGAATTCAATTCAACTTCCCATTTATCCAGCTACCCCCTCGTGCGTTCTTGATATTCTTGCCCAAACTGCTTTCTAACCACATTTCAGGTTTCATTATGACATTGCTTAAATTATAATTTCCTGAGGATGCGAACTTCTGTCATTGCACAGCTGGAGCAGTCCTTTGCTCCCTATTGTGGTGAATGATTTGGAGCAGCAGGACCCCCTTGAGAATGCACAGCAGCTACTCTGTGATTCAGACTGCACTGCGGTACCTGGAGCCCCATCAGCCAGCACAGGCAGCCTCATCTTGCTGCCTTTGATTCCTCCCTGGTCTTTAAGTCACACTTTGCTTCTTCACACCTTCGACCATCTGAACTCACAGGACAATTCCTGTCTTATTTGTTGTAGAGTTAACTAATGATATCGTCACGCACATCTTAACTTGCCTTGAATTGTTATCATGGTAGAGATATTGAAATATTCTCTCTCTCTATTTTCATGTGTATTGAATTCTGTGTGTATTACATTTGTATTGTATTGTATTATATTTTAACAGACCCCCAAATGTGTGTGAAATCAGATGCCTTCCCCTCAGGCCAGAGCTCCAAGGCAAACAGACGACCTTCCTCCACACCAAGTCTGGGTGCCCTTCGATAGGTCGCTTCTGCACTGGACCCTGGGGTGGGTGGGTTCTAGCATTCTAACCCTTCAGGAGCCATTTTTCAGATGGTTGAAGTCTGTGGGTCTGGATTTTGCGGGTGCCAGCCCCATTTGTTCTCAAAACTGTATGTTGTGGGGGCTTCTTTCTCCAGTGCAGTTTTTAAAAGTTGGGGGAGCCTGAGATGGAGTTTAAACTATTTGCTCCTCAGGGGGAAGCTCTGGCTTCTGAGATCCTTCTCGACTGTGCCTCACTGGTCTGGGGTGGGCTTTGGGTGAGATTGTGTCTCGGCCTCTCCTACCTGTTTCGATGTGGGCGAGGTTGCTCCGCTGGTTGTTAGGTTTCTTGCAAGTGTAGCTATAGATTCAGTGTTTGTGAGAGGAGGTGAGTTCAGGACACTCTTCTGCCTCCATTTTGATCCAGAATTTGTCTCTATTTCTAGGTATATTTTAATGAATATTTTCCTATACGTGCTTCTCTATTGACTTTTTTTATGTGTTATAGCGCCATAATTAAATTGTTCTCTCCATAAAAACATAGGATGGTGTGTCAAAACAATATCTTCATTAAATCCAGATTCCACAACCACAATCTCAGTTTATTTGTGCGCCCCACACACCTCCGAGACAGGAATTATTACTGCTTTTACTTTAAAAGGGGAGCCACTGAGACTCAGAGAGAGAACTTCCTTATGCTTATAAAGCCAACAATAACTCAGAGCTTCTGAGTCTAAATGGCCTAGCTTTCCTCCAGCGAGTGCCTTTTCTAAGTTTAACTCCCATCTTTGGGTCAAGCACAGGGGCTGGCTCACAAAGGTGCTTGCAAATCTTTGTGTTTGCACAAATAAGCACAAATGCACAATAAGCTTGGTAGGTGTCCACTACGCAGTGGGGTTAGCAGTGTGGGAAGTGGGAGGCCTCTGCTTTCCTGCCTTCAGATGTTTACAGTCCAGTGGGGCACGTCAATAGACAGAATATAAAATGACTTGTTAAGAAACATCCTGAGTTATTAACAAAGGGCTATGTGAGTATAGACAAGGGTGGTGATTAATTTTCTCCAGGACAACTGGGGAAGTCTTCACAAAAAGAGTAGATGTTTCTGGGTCCTGAAAGATGAACCGAAGTTTTCCAGGGGAATAGACAGGGATGGGCCTTAGATGAAGGGGCAATGACCTGTGCAGAAGACAGGGAGCTGTGAGGAGATAGGGAGGGTGAGAATGGCAGAGCGCCTGGAGGGCAGAGACAGGAAGGAGAAGGGCAGTTGTTGGCTGAGCTCTCTGTAGAGGTATGTAGGGCTTCTATGTGGAATGCTTTCTGTCCCAAGTCCGGGTTAATCCTCTACAATCCTGTTTATCAGAGAAGCTCTACGGTCCACTTTTTATAATGAAATTTTAAAAATAAACTGTTTACCAGAGGAGCTATGCAATCCACTTTTTTTTTATAATGGAATTTTAAGAATAAACTTTAAGAGCCATGGCTTAATTATGTTACTCTTAGATAGCTAAGCCCTACAGTAGGTGCTTTAGGGATGTCATAAAGTTAATGGACTGAAAGAACCCAACAAAGTAGATAATAGTATTCTCATTGTGCTGATGATGGATGGGAGGGCAAGAGAAGATAAGTCACTCACCTCTGGCCATGGAGCGGGTGGACAGAGCACCCAGAACATTGTTGTAGAGGAACTCTAAAACGTCCTGTGAGTTCTCCGGGGACTCACATGCACATCTCGCATGCAGAACTCTGGGAAGCCAGTTATGAGAGAGGGAAACCATAGTACACATGGCCAGTAAAGATAATGTGAGGAACTGAACAAAGGCAGAATCATTGGGCTTAGTGAGAAGGATGGAACGTGAGGGATATCCCTAAGGCTGGTTTACTCTGGCTGTTTTCCCAAACAGCCACTGTCAAGTTACAGAGTATTCTTTTTATGTAGAATTAAGTTTAAAAAATCGGTAAGGAAAATAAGTATCTGCCAAATTTACCAATTCCATTCCTCCATTCCGGGAATATCAATATTCCTCACATTCTTCCAGTGCGGTGAGTTCTTTCTGATCTCAGGACCTTTGCATATGCTTTCGTGTGGGTGTGTGACATTAACACCAAGACTTGATCCTTGCGATTAGTTACATTATCCTACATTTTCAGCATAAATGTCACTTTTTCAGTGAGGCCGTTTTTGATGAAGCATCACTTTCTCATGATAAAACTTGGTCAAAAAGAAATAAGCCTACTTGTATAGTAGTGAGCTACCTCACTAGGAGGATCTATCAGAAATTTGTTGGACATTATACTGAAGAGAATAAAAATGGAAATTTTGGCTGAAGGCAGACAAAGAGCCAGTTTTTTAAAGGTAGAGGAAGGCTGGTTGGGAAGTGAGGGTGTGAAAGGTCGTGCAGGGAAGATAAGAGTGTGCAGGTGCCCTGGGTGCAGTGAACTTGGTAGACTCAAGAACCAGAAAGCACAGCAGTGTTGCTGGACCGTGCACAGGGCTGCAAGGTGAAGGTGGAGTGGCAGGCAGGGTTATTGTACAGAGAGGGGTCTCGAGGTCTATGCTGAAAGGTTCCTTTAGGGCCACAGGGTGCAGAAGCTCAACTGACCTTCATCTTGAGGGGCAGAGGTAAAATTGCTTTTTCTTGGGGAAATTCAGAGTTCAAAGGTGGCCTGTGGCCCCAGCCAATTTTATCTGCCAACAAGTTACAATCCACCCATCCTAATGGAAAATTCAAAGACGTCTCTTGTAAAGTCAGAATATAAAGCAGATTAAATTCAAATGTGTCTGAAGAAAAGGTCAGGGATGCGCTGAGAAATCTGCCTTCACCTCCCACATGAAATAATTCTTGAAACCCTGCCCTGTCGAATGCTCTTGCTCACTTTAATATTATTCTTGGCCGAAGGAAAAACATGTGGAGTTTGCGGAAGTTGGCTCTTTCAAAATAGAATTTTTCATGCTCCTTATAAAAATGTCACTGGGTTGATTCAAAAATATTTTTATTGGCACTTAAATTGATGAGTCTGCAAAGGACTCTATACTGGTTGGTCCTTTAAAATATACTGGGCTCCCTTCAGGCAAGAACAAATAAAACCCTCAGACCTGAATCCCTAGAACTTTTCTCTCCAAGCTCTTTGCAAGCACACTATTTTACAGCAAATCTGAGACAACTGAAATGACCCCAGTCTGCCAGAAAATAGTCTATTTTTATTCATTCATTCATTCATTTATAATTAGTTTGGAGTAGTTGATAAGTTTTAATGGGAAGCATTTCAGTTTTAAGGTGCCTGAGGCATCATTTTGCTTCATTAGAAAGCATTTTTGTAAGTGGTTGTCCATTCATACACCCTTGAAGTTCTTGAATAATCCTATCCATGAAGGCGCAGGGAATGTTAATGTTTAGCCTTTTGGGGAAGGGGATCTGGCTTATGCATCTGTGAAAATCATGGGTATTGGGAAGGAATTCACAAAAGGCTTCGATCAATAGTGAAGTGATGTTTAACTAGTAGATAAGTGTACGGTTATCCATTGTATGTGTCGACATGCCCATCACAGCTGAACTATTTCATAATAGTAAACACAGTTTTAATGCTAACCAAGAGAGTCCTCTTGATGCCCCCCGTTTTCAGAATGAACACTATTTAAAGGTTTCCTATTTTTTTTCTTCCAAGGAGCCTACCCAGAGGCAGACAGCTGCTTAGCTGTGGGCTGATCCATCTTTGCACCACAGTGTTTGAGTCAATATTGTGTGGTTCATCATGAAATCGCTCTGCAGCTGAGTCCTGTGTGATTCTCGCGTCTTTAGCCACAGCACATGCCAGAGAACAAACACGGCATCTCAGTATTTTTTTCAGCTTTCATGGCATGAAACACTTAAGAACTACTGAGATGGAAAGTTCAGTGAGGGCATGGGCCCTATTTGCCCTTACCTATTGGATCTTTAATGCCTAGGATAGCATTTGGCACATAGGAGATGCTCGTGGTAACTTTGTATCAATTTTATTTTTATGCATGTGTGTATGTATGTATGTGTGTATTTATTGTTTATTTATGCAATTTTTTACTTTAAAAATATGAGTTTCAAATACTTTATGTTTTGCATTGGAACCCTTTTGTTTTTAGGGTGACAGAGGGCATCATTTTGCTTAACTAATAAGCATTTTTTAAGTGGTTGTCCATCCATACCCTTGAAGTACTTGAAGAATCTTATCCATGAAGACACAGAAGAGGAAAGGGATCTTTGCATAATTCCAGAATAACTCTTTATACACACAATACTTACAAAGAGAAGAGCTGACTTTGTAGTGAAGAAATGCTACTGAATCAACAGCTTCCTAAAGTGAACCCCCCCAGCAACAGAACAAATTGCAGTCATTTAGATGACAGGAGAAGAACACAGAACCAAACAAGCACCTCATCTAACTGTGAGGTGATAGCAGACACGCCCACAAGGGACATCCTGCAAAATATCTGATTCTCAGTCTGCAAAAGTGTCACAGTTATGAAGTCAAGGAAAGACTCCAAAGGGGACTAAAGAAGCATGACAGTGAAACACAACTCATCATTCCCAGCAGGATCTTTTTGCTATAAAGTCATTTTGGGACAATTGTATTTGAGTATCATGTGGCAGTAATGCATGATTGTTAATTTCTGACTTTATGGTGATCATCGTATGTGTTTGTGAAGGAGAATGTCCTTGTTTATAGGAATAACACTAAAGTATTGGAAGGACATCCCATCAGCAACTTACTCTCTAGTGGTTCAGGAAACAAAAAGGTATATTGTGATATTTGTGTGACTCTACAGAATATTTTGAAATGTGCAGAGGTTCTTTTATAACCCAGAGTCTATTAACAAGTCTCTTTTTTTCTCTGTTTCTCTCTCTTATTCCTGTTTTTCTCTTTGGAGTTGTGCAGGCAAATCTCTGCTCAGATATTAGCTCTGCTACTTTTAATTTGTGTGAATAAAAATATCATCTGTCTAAACCTCAATATTCTAACCTATAGATTGAGGATAATAATCCATAAAAAGGGATTATTAGCATGGTAACTCATCCATGTTAATCAGTCAGTAAAAGTTAGGTGTGCTATTATTGTCTTACTGTCTTCAACAGTCTTTAATATTCTGTTATTTTGGTGTACCTCCCACATCTGTATGCATTTTAATTATATGCATATATATTTATAAATGATTTAAAAATACTTTAGATTGCTTACAAATGTGTCGCCCTTGTGGACGGCATTACAGTGGACATCTCTGGGGCTTTTCTGTTTTCACTCTCTCAGGATATAACCCTAGAACAATCTGGAACATCTAGATGAAAGACATGCTCATCTATTTAGATTTGGGGCGAGCAAATGGTTTCTGTATGGAGATAGATATTTCAGGCTTTTCCTGCCATAGAGTCTTTGTCACAACTACTCAGCTGTCACTGTCACACAACCAATTAACCAATGAGTGTGATGTAGTCCTAGGAAACATTGTTTCCAAAACAGGATTGGGCTGTATTTGATTTTTGCTAAAATCATGAAATAAATGATTTCTCTAGTATTTTCAGTTTCAAACTACTGAAAATCAGGAGGAAATCAACTGTCATTCTGCAATAACCTGGATATAGACATTCTACAGAGGGACAGGGAGATGTCAGTGGCCCCAGGTGGAAACATATTTGCTCTCTAGTCTGACAGTCATGACTCCTGTCACCTGAGGGCCACCATCCAATACTGCTCCTGACCTCACCGACCCTCGGGCAGAGAAGAGGTCAGAAAAACATCGTAATTGTTCTTCACGCTCTGATGTAGAAGGGTAATCAGCGTATAATGGATGTTACACACGTTTTGAAGCAGGAGACAGATGTAAAGCATGTGGCGTGGCTTTGACAAAAAGAGAGAGGGCTGTCTATTCAGACACCTTCCGAGATGGCAGGGATTAAAGTCTCCAGTTTCCTCAAGGTTCGGTCTTGCTGCAAGTTTCTCTGATACTATCCTATATATGTAAATGAGCCATCTAATCACTGCCTGCCTCTTTTTGTTTTAGGACTGGTTGCATTTCCGCAGCTGATATCCAGGTTTTATGGGGTTCTGGGCACTTTTCTGACCTAACTCCACCGGTCATTATGGAGGAGGGATCTAAGTGGTTACATGTCTGCTGCAGCCTTCACTGACAGTACTTGGGGGCAGAAGGTCAAAGGTTGCTGACAAGTGGACTTCCTGGAAAAGATCAGGCTGAGTTAACATTCCCCTATTACATAGCGCATGTTGCTGTGGGGACTGGAGGCTCCTAAACTAGGATGACTTGCACTTGAGGGGTTTTTTCTTTAAAAATAAGAACTGTGTTCAGGAAGTTTCTGGAGCTAGGCTAAAGATGTCAATGAGATGATTTCACAATTGATTATAATATTAACCATTAAAAAAAGCAAAAACAACATGTGTATAGGACCTATAACTTTTCAGGCACAGTTCTAAGCTATTCAAATATATTAACTAATTGAATTTCCACAAAAACTCTATGGTATCGGAGATGCTTGTATAACAGTCATTTAAGAGTTGCAGAACCTGGGGCTAAATGAATGCTCAGTTATCCCTGTACACTAAAAATAAAAATGACAGCACGGCTGTTGGAACCCAGGTGGTCTGGCTACAGAGTCACATTGTCATAGCGAGCCACAAGGCTTCAATAAAATGGTTCAGCGTGAAATCAGAGAGGCCCTAAATTCCCACAGGATGCCTAATCTGAAAATAGGGGTTCGGCATAGCTAGTGACTAACATTTGGGAGCAAAATTCAGGTGGGCTTCCAATGCCATGTTGTAGAGTCTACATTTTACGTTCCCAAGTTCCTGCAAGGTAGTTCCTGTACATACTCACCTTTGACAGATGATGGACCCAAGGCTCAGAAACATTAAGTTTGTCTTTTTTGATCAAACCATCACTGAGAAGTAGAGCTGCCATTCATATACAAGTCTGTATTGAAAACCCAGACTCTTAACAGATAGTCTATATAGTAAATTCAGAGATAATAAAATGTGGAGAGCACTGGATTGGAATTAAGATATCTAAATTTTAGACCCAACTCTTCTGGTGTATTATTAGGAGGCACTGGCTAAGTCACTGCTTTTCTCGGGCCTAACTTTCCTCCTATCTCACATGAAGGATTGGCCTTAATTACTATTATTTCTGTTCAAAATGATATTGTATGAATTTGTGATGTTCTTAATGTCAAAATATTCATAGGTGCTTTTAGGATTCTAAATTATCCCAAGATGCATCTCAGTCTCTATAGCTTAGTGTAAATAGAGGGAAGAAATGTAGATTCGATACTGTTTTCAGTCACTTGGGAGCAAACACTAAAATTTTAAACACAGAATACTTACTTTAAAAAAAAAATAGCTAAGACCAGTCTTTAATAGAAATCATGCTGACTTATCCAGGCTTCACTTTCCACAGCTGTTTGAAGGCCAGTGCTCAAATCTCTTTTTCTGGACACCATGCGCGTGACCTACGAAGTGGGAAACCACAGGAGCTGAGACTCTCTTGTGCCGAGCTGCCGTGGAAATCCTGAACTTGTTTCAAGGCATCCTGAAGTGCTGGATTTTCTGTTTGTTTAATCAGGGCATACCGAGGAGACATGGAGAGTCAGCGAGCTATTACGTCACTGTTGACTCTGCCTTTTGCAGGATGCCACTAACTCATGTTCTCCGAATCCGTCAGGGTCATTTCCAGTTCCTCGCTATCTGTGGTACTGTGTCATAAACAGCTTTGCCTGGGGTACTTCTAGGTCTCTGTCACTTAGAAACTCTCTCTTTTCCTTGCTACTTTCACTTCCCCAATCCACACACCTCAGTGAAATGTTTAGGACCCTTCCTACACATTGTTGGAATCTGAAAAGTAAAGCACCGTTTAAACCAAAACGGGTTCTTGAACTTTTCTCTCTACCTTTTCTCATTATTATGTGCTTTCAACTTAGTGATTGACACCCAGTTCTTCCTCTTTGCTGAAAGTCCATTATATAAAGGCTGAAAATACCAAATATTGCACTGACTTTCTCAGGATTCCTTGGTTTTAGGACATAAAATTATTATCTAATTTCTGCAGTAGTTACAAAGGGAAGGTGTCAATCAATGATAGGGGATGGGATGGACCCTGAAAAAGATATATGTAAGTTTTTTCCACTTTCTGTCTTCAGATATGGTTGGGTGAATATATAAGGCATGGAGCAGTAGCAGCCATTTTGTATCATGAGGGCATAAATTTGAGGCTTGTGGCAAACATGCCAAAGATGCTGGGTGGGGAGATGGGTCATAGATGATGTCACAATGCTTCCTAATTAATCAAATCTGGAAGTCTCTGGATCTTTTAGTTGAAATGATAAAAGCATTGACCTTAAGACACTTTTAATTGATGAATTCATGAGTTTCAGCTAAAAGCTTTTTGTTACATCATGCAAATTCAAAAGCAACTTGTACAAACTTTTTCGTTCCCTTTGTCTGATTTATCATTCTTTACTTCATTGTCCTGGAAGAAGTGTTATTTCAGAAGGACGCTAGATGGCAATATATGCTCCATAATTTATGGCGTGGGTGGGGGGAGAAGGAATTTATAAAGATTGAAAAGTACACAAAATGCTCCACTTAACTGTGAAAATGCATCAGTTTTATTTACTATGTAGCTCTATGACATTTTTCTTTTAATTAAGTAGAAATAAAAGCAACAGAAATATCTGAATGCTATTGGACAGGAAACTCTGATGTCCTCCCCAGGTTAGGAATGAAAGAGCATATTAACTCAGAAGTGCGTGTGCAGACAAAGGCCAGCCACATGCAAATCCACCCCCCGCCCACTATTTATGTCAGGCAGCCTGTTAAGTCTGTGGCACAGATGTAATCCAGGTGGGCCACGTGTAAGGCAGATATGTATGTCTTCATCTGGGAAGAATTCCATTTCTTTTGGGTCTAGAAAGAAAATCATTTAAGAAGCATTAACCATATGTTCAAATTTATAGCCTTAAGCTCTTGAGCAAATATTATTCTTAAGTGAATTTATTTTTATTTCTAAGAAGTAGTCTTAAAGGTTGCAGTTGTTTTCATTCTCGACAGAAATCTGCATGTGAGTTTACCTTTGTGCCTTAGTACATCAATAAAAACACTGTTACATAAAATATACATATGCATTCCTCTGAATAAGCTGATACATGGTATCGGCTGCTCTTTGGGGCATCGTTATTTAGGAACAGTACATCAAAGGTCATTTGTTATTATCAGAAGATTTTTGTGTGTGTGAGTTCATCAGCCCCGGGGTCATCTGTGCATTCTCTATAGTTTCAGTGAATCTTTTCAGGCACACTGTTGTGTCCCAATAGAAGAATAATTTTGTGGACCCAGGTGGTGATTAATTTTAGTGACACGAAAAGATGGACTTGGGAAATGGAGTGGAGTGGAAAGTTAGCCAGGGGCTCGTTCGCTCTCGTGCCCTAGGGGGTGGAGCTGCTGCCATGGCAGCAGCTGTCACTCTTGTCATCGTTTCGCTTTCATTGCACATTGCGCTCTGGTTGAAAACTGATCAGCTTGTTCCAGAATGTCTTCCTCCTTAATTAATGAGGAGTTAATTTGCTTTAAATCTTATGACAACTCAGAACTGGATAATCTTCATCTTAAATACTTTTAGGATAACAATGTCGAAAGTCATGGAATAAGTATGTGTGTCTTTGTACAAAGTTTAGGGGAAGAAATGCAACTGGTTTTCAGGGTATCGCTCTTCTCTCTGCTGCCAGATAAACCCCTTATTTTTTCAAAATAGTATATTCTCATTCTCTCATTAACAGATTGCAGGAAATCAAGACCAGATGCTAAAGTTATCTGGCAGCTTGTACGTTCTGCCCGGGAAGTTTTATGAAAGGGAAAGCGGCAGTGCGAGGCGTTTTATTTGAGCTTATTGCTAAAAGGATAAGTCTTGGATGGAGGCATACTTGTTGTAACTGAATCATTGGATTCATTTGTGAGATGGAGGTTCCTAAAGACTTTCTTGTATAGGAACTTGATCCAAAACATTCAGTTCAATGAATATTCAGTAGAAATGAACATCCCTATCTCCAACCCAATAGATCAGTAACAGAACTAAAGTCAGACAGCGTTTCTCATGAAGGGATGAAAATAGCTAAACTTTTGTGAGATCCTAACAGGAGGTGACAGGATCCCGAAGAAAATGACCTCTCATCATCACAAAACTGGAATTGTTTTTCCCTGTTTACACGGGTGAACAGAAAGTCCAAAGATGGTGAGCAACCTGCTGATAATGGGATTGTCTTATTCCGCACAGTCACGTTAATTATTTCATAATTCTCCAAGTACGGTGCATGAACACACACTGTCCAAGAAAGGCTGTGCTTTTAAACTCTTTTTAAGCCTTTGCTTTTCTAACTATTTGTAATGGAGAACTATCTTTTCCCAACCCATGGGAGACCAGTAATCTGTGTTTAGAGAACTAAACGGCATATTGCCTAGAACACATCAGATGCTTGATAAACATTTGGCAACATGTAACACAATGGCATTGCAGTAAGCTTTTATTTGTAACAATGTAAATTATGTATGTACACTGTAGAAAATCCACCAATATTTTGAGATCATATTAAAAATGTGGTTGGTAGAGATACTTCAATCTGACCATCATTGGGAGAAAGAAATAACCTTGTATTTTCTAATTTCCAGCAGAGATTAAAATGATCCCCAAAGACACGTTCAACTTCTGATGCAATTTGTGAACAAACTCGCCTTGAAATCCCTTAAGAAAAATCATGACTCTACTTATCAAAAAAGACTTGTGCAAAGACACTGCAATGCTTCTCTGTCCTTACGACTGTTTTTACAATATTTATTTTGCCGAACTGTAGTAAGAAACAAAAACCTGTCCAATGGAATAATGCTTATGTTCCAAAATTAGTAGATTTTGAAGTTTCTAAAGCTCTCCAGGTGGAAAATAATCTGGGAGTGAATCATCCAAGGTACCGGGGTTGTATTAATGCTGATATATATTTTAAAAAAGGTTTCTTGAGAGAAATTGAAAATCAATCTTAGTCAGTGACAACTACACAGTAGCATCTATACAATAAATAATATCACTTGCAGTTTGGAAAAATGGAAAGCACAAAACAAAGCATCTGCTATAGAATGTTTCCCAAGTCAGACATTTCTGCCCAGCTGAAAATAATAGTGGCAGAAAATATTCAGCTCGTTTCTGATAAAATATTAATCTAGTGCCTCTTTATGAAATTGTTAATATTTGTTGCAGAGAATTAGTGTTTGTGATTTTTCTATTCAGCGGTTTGAAGAATAAAATTACCTCCCTTTGGGATGCAATTATTTTCATTAGGCTGCTGGACATGCACACAAAAGATTTATATTTCATTTTGAGACTAACAGGTTTTTATATATGAAATACATGAAAAAAAGTTTTTTTTTTTAAACCAACATTCTTTGCTTTTCTTTTATAATTAACTATCAGTTTCCCTTGCTGGGTGAGTCAAAATAAATCAGCTCATGTTTAATTCCTTTTGGGTCACCCTTAGTAACAACTCTTTCTTGAGTGTAAGCCGTATCTAAGGAATGCCTGGATTGGCGAGAGGAGGAAACCCTGTTCCCAAGGGCGTCTATCTGGTGGCAGCAGAGCCGCACAGGTGGGCCTCATTCTTCAGGTGGGGCGGGGACAAGCCCGCGCTCTGTGCTTCGGAGAACTGGGGCTCCTCCTCCGTGCTAGACTCTGGGCTCTTCTCAGTCCCCACTTGGAAGACTCACCAGAACTCCTGGCTGTGCTCTTTGGTCTTCAGTGCTGGTTTTATAACCCCTTAGGAGTTTTTACAGGTCTCTTGAGATCTCCCCAAGTAATCAGGAGTTTGATTTTTTACTTCCGAGTCCCTTAAAAACTCCTGTAAAGAAGCCCATCTGCATTCTTTATTGATTAAATCACAAGGCCTTGTAATGGGAGAGGATCTCCACTTAGAAAGGGGTGATCAGACACTGACAACTAATTCCTGAACAGCCCCCTGCTTAAGATTTTTCTCATCCTTCAGAAAACTTTCTTTTCCCCATTTCTTCTCCCTGACCAGCCTTTAAAATTGGAGTCTGATTCAACCGTAAGACATAGGAGGATCCTTATCCTTTGGAGTTTCTTTTAGAGATGGGACCAGCATTGCACTAATAACCCAACCCATGAGAAAATAAAGAACACAACAGGGAAGTGTACTTTTGTTTAGAGTAAGTAGTTGGTTTTAATTAAAACAGTTATCTTTTGCATAAGAGAAAAGTCACTTTAACATCAGAGAGTAAGTCATGACACCTTAAAGATTATATTGATTCGGAACCCTTTGGTTGCAAGGAACAAAACACTTCACTGGTTTTAAGGTGGCTTGAACATTTAAACTATTCTTTTTCTCAAATATAAAGGGTTTCAAGTAGCAGCAGGGTAAAGCTAACACAGCTTCTCCACAGGGAAGCTGATACCTCCACAGAGGCCAGGTGTCAAGAGGCCCTGGTTTGAGGGTGTGATTGAGTCCTCAGTTTGACCTGTAGCTGTAGTCAGTCTACTCAGTATATCTCAGAGAACCTGGAAGGTAGGTTAGAAAAGCACTGTGAATAGCACCTAAGCCTGGGCAACAAGGGAGGCCATTGTAGGAGGTGGGTAAAAGAGCAAAGGCTTTGGTATCAGGGTGACCAGGGTTCAAATCCTGGCTCCACAACTGCCAGCTGAGATTTTGAGCAAGGGACCTACACTCCCTGAGTCTCAGTTTCCTCATATCTTCCTAGAAATCACATGCGGGGAATCAATAACACCTCCTGCATTGTTTCTAAACGGATCTCAGGAAATGTGCAAAGTGCCTGGCACATGGGACATGATCATGAAATGGCAGCGATTGTCTGGAAATATGCGAACTATGAACAGGAAGCTCACGGTGTGGAGGTATTGCATAAATCATGAGGTCAGCCTGGCAGGTGTGACTTTTATTTCTGTGTTTAATTGCTCCACATAAAGTTTTCTCAGCACTGAGTGGGGAAATCAGTTGTTCGGTGAAGGTACACTGGAGATTCATCCTTCTTGCTGTGAAATGTAGTAGTGTGAAGGCTTTCTACAAACACCATCATTTTTTGAAGTGTTAAATTATTCATTAAGTAATATTTCCTTGATGAAGCATGCATGTTATTTCCTTTATCTCATTTTTATCCATAAATTTAATTATTGGGTCTAATTATAATCACTTTATAATTACTGCATTTAGGCATTAATTATATCACATCAAACCATTAACAATATTATTCAGCATAACACTAATCAAATTGTGAACACACATAGCCTGAGGTTTACTTTTATTATCTTCCTTTTCTTGTTTTTTAAAAAATTTCTAACACATTTGAAAAGGCTTATTGCTGATTTAGTGGTTTTTCAGTCCTGCTTTCTCAGAAGTATACAAAACCTTCAAATGTCTTATGAAGTCTATTTCCAAGAAACAACTTTCTCCTTTCACTTACTAACACCCTAAACTCATCATTCATCAATCCTTTCAGAAAAAGGTGCACCGAAGTTAGGAGATAGTCCCTAGGACTGGATTCTTGCCACAAAATGTTAACTGTCTACGTCCATCATTCTGTATACAAATCTACTTCCAAGTCTGGATTGAGAACATTTGGGGAATTAAAAGTCTCTCATTTCCCTTCTTTCCTTCTCTATTAATTTCTCATTACTTTTACTTTGTTCCAAAAAGCCTTTTCAAATTATTCATATAATGTTAAACAAGGTTGATGCTATTGGTGATTATACTAATCAGAGTGTTTTATAACTTTGTGACTTCAATTTCATAAATAATACAACATGCATCAAGGTACGTTCAGTTGAAATGTTGATGGCGATTTCTTCTTCATGATAAACAGTACAAGTTGCTTTAAACTTTCTCTAGGGAACATTTGTAAACGCTCAAAACTATGGAAGTCTCCAGTGTGAATTATTATTTAAAAACATAAAATTATGTCCCTACTTGCTCATGGTGACTCTAATACATTTAACTCTAACGAAAAAACTCTTCAGTCCCGGTGATCACATGGAGCTGCAATCTCCATTCCTGTTCCCTCAGAACAACATGCATGTCAGCAGGCACATCCAATGTGAAGGAGACTTTTATTTCCATGGGGCTTTTTGAGCCCAATAAGACTTTGTAACTGATTCTATTTAACTTTTAACTACGTTTTAACTTCAATGTACTTTCAAGCATAACCTTAAAATATCTTCCCATTAAGTAAGTAAAATGTTTTAACTTGTAAAGTAATGCATATTATAAAAAGCCATCCAAAATACTCTTGGCCAGGAACATTAAATGTTTTACTTATATAATTTTAAACCTACCTAATTACACTTTAATTTTATAGAGTTTTAGAGTGGGTGGGTACAAGTTGTGATTGAAAAGTGCCTAGGTCTTGTTTTCCAGCCCTTTAACACGGCTTATGGCAGTAAAAGGAGTTGATGAGAGGCGGAGAACTTCAGTAAGCCACCTGATAGAGAACCGTGGATTGAAACTGCCGGAGGCTAAGAAAGGGAGACATTGTTGCAACCAGATGCAAGTAATTGGGGCAGTGGGGTAAAGAAAAGGAGGACAAGCTAATTTGCAACCAGCACGTTGAAGGATTTCTTCTAAGCTAAAACGACAACTGCTTATTGTTCATATTCTTGGCAAATTGTCTCTTCCAGTTATTTTATTTTATTTATTTTTGTTTTAATTATTTTATTGTTGTTCAAGTCCAGTTGTCTGCAGTTACCCTCCACCACTCACCCCCCACCCC